>OX596275.1:28814926-29332426 GCA_951394225.1 Harpalus rufipes | reverse complement strand
AAAAAAAAGTTTTTATTCAAATTGAATTGCAAGATAAATTTTAACAAACTGCAACAATCATTTAAAACAAAATAGGCTTGCTGCCATTAAACAAGAAAAACAAGAAACAAACAAGAAAAATAAAACAATAAACAATGAAACAACAAGGGTGGGACTAAATATGATTTTCAAAGTGGCCACCATTCGCAGCAATTCAAGCCCGGCAGCGTGCTTTGATGTTGGTGGAGACCTTCGCAAGGACTGTCTGCTTCTCTTTTATATCTTCTGCTGCAGCCACGATTCTAGTCACTAGTTGCTGCAGCCACGATTCTAGTCACTAGTTCTAACTCTGTGTTCACCGGTGTCTCGTAAACAGAGGTCTTCATCTGACCCCAAAAAAAGAAATCTAGTAGTTAGGTCGGGGCTCCGGGCTGGCCACACAACTGGACCTCTCTTCCCAATCTACTTATTCGGGTATTTTCTATTTAACAATGCGGTGACTTCTCGCGTTGTGTGAGCCGGTACCCCATCATGCTGAAACCAAAGTCTCCGTCTTATGTTTAGTGGCAAGTCTTCAAGTAGTTCCGGCAGCACAGTATCCAAGAAAATAAAATAATTTTCACCATTCAATCGGTTTGGGAGAATGTAGGGTCCAATAACGTACACCCCTATGTTTACGTATAAATTATGCAAAATACGAACATAAAACGGACATGCACGTGCGCTAAATTTGAAGTAACTTGTTTTTGAGTACTTGTCAAATCTAATCTCATTTTTGTTTCGTTGTTTCAGAAGCTAGTTCGTTTAAAATGCTTTTTTTTAGTTTGTTAATACTTATGCAAGCCAAGTAAGTGAATAAAAACTTTTTTTTTTTGGACAGATAGAAAAAAATGTTTCAGATAAATATTGTAGTAGAAAGTTTATGAATTTTAAAAATGTTTTATTTTCGAAAATCGATGGGGTGGTTTTCAAAATATTTTGTTTCGAAAATTTTGATTGGTCTTCATTTTGTTATTTGATGAAATAGAAAATAATTGTAAATACAAGTGTTTTAGAGAACCGAAAGCAAATGCTGAAAGTTTTTGTATTGTTTAAATATTCCTTAAAATAAGGGAGTTATGATGATTTTTCGAAAAACAAGAGAACGCCAATAACTATGAACTGGGGCTTCAAATCAAAAATTTGAGCTAAGAAAAGTTGTTTGCTTTAATGAGTTCTATCTACCATTTTCGGGTGTAACGACTTACTATTAACACCCTATATATATATATATATATATATATATATATATATATATATATATATATATATATATATATATATATATATATATATATATATATATACAAACTGCTATCAATGAAGCGTCCGTATAAGAATGTTCAATTGAGCGTCCGGCAGCCGTATATAGGTAAAAATTACAAATCGCTATCAATGAAGCGTCCCTATAAACTCTTAGTCGATATGGCGTCCGCAATATACAAATTTTGTACAAAATACCGACTACCGAGCGTCCAGCAACGTTGCCATATTTATGAGTACTACTATAACAGCATCAAATAGAACGATTGCATATAAAAAATTTGCTGAAACATTATGAACGAATGAAACGAGTTTAAACCCTGACATATAAACTAAATTTAAACAACTGTTACATGTTATTTGAAAGACATTAAAATTTTAATTTCATATTTCTTAAAATCACTCATGGCTAACCCTGCATAAAATCCACTTATTTAACAAATATAATGTTAAACTTGAATTTTTTTCTTCTCTATAACTATATCTTATTTATTATTATTATTTATTATTATTATAGTTATTACTATTAATAATACAAATTTTACTATTATTAATATTATTATTATTATAATTATTATTTTTATTATTAATATTATTATTATTTCTACTGTTATTATAATTATAAATAAATAAATAAATATTTCATCACGGCATATTACCCATTACTGGGTGTGCTAATCTGCTTTGTACAGATATCGGTAATGATGAAATATTTGTACCGTGCGGGCGCTTACCATGCGTCACCTCACGGGCACCCATAACTGGCGTGGAGAGCGGTAAATATCTATGAAATCTTACAGACTTGATTTTCATTTTATTTAAATTTTCTATATTTAATTCTTGTATTCTTTTGTATTTCTTCCCATTATCCGTATACATAAGTATGCGTAAATACTTATTTTTTATATATTGTATTTTATGCATATGGATTTTTTTGATCTCGTATACATATGTTTATTTATTTAAATATGTTACTTTTTTCAAAATTATTATTATTCTTAATTTATACATACTTGCATATTAGTACATATATATTTATATATTACTTTTTGAGTAGTATATAGGCAGGCTAATAACCTCAGCAGTTGATGCCCTATTCTAGTTAAAAAAATATTATTATAATTATTATTTATAATAATCATTACTATTATTGTTATTATGATTGTTATTGATATCATTATTATTATTATTATTATTCTAAAATAAAATAAATAAATAAATATTTCATCACGGCATTTTACCCATTGCTGGGTGTGCCAATCTGGTGTGGAGAGTGCGCCATGGGGGTCAAATTTGTGCCATTAATATGCGATGTAATTTTTGGCGTCGGTCGGGATCGAACCCGAGTCCCCAGATTCGCGGCCAGACACTCAGGCACACGGCCACGAGACCCCATATTATTCTTATTAATAATATTATTATTATTATTAATTAGGTGATAACAATTACGCGAAAGTTAAGTCATACAGCATTTATTCTTGCTCTAAAAGAAAAAACAACCTCGTGGATGTGTGTATGCTCTTTGAATTTTTTGTACGATGTTTAATAAATTAAATAAATGTTTTGTACGAATGTATTTTGTGTACTTGAACTGTAACAATTTGTAAGATCTTACTACCCCGAATTAAGTGCAAGGGTGCACCGAAATATTGGTATAGTAAGAATAAATGCTATTTGACTGAACTTCGAGTAATTGTTAACACTTAATCCACATCAAAGTCGAGAAATTACCTACAATTACTACTAATATTACTATTATTATTATTATTATTATTATTATTAATATTATTATTTATATTATTATTAACATTATTATTATTAATTATTATTACTTATATTATTATTAACATTATTATTAATTATTATTATTACTATTATTATTATTATTAATTATTATAACTAATTTACAATCTTGGTGACAACATCCAGGAGATGTTGACAGATCATGGTAAAGTTAAGGCAGTATTGAAATTCCTTAAGGCATGTGACCTGTATCAAGGACTTTGAGATAATTATTCTAAATTACCTATTCATTTATACTATTTAATCCTTTTATTTATTGTCTATTTTTCTTAACAAATTTATGTAACACATTTCTTTATAACGTTAAAGTTTAAATGTACACTACTGAAAATATTATATAAATTTTGAAAACTTACCTTTCTTATACAGGCTAATGACCTTAGATGTCGATGCCTTTACCCGAAAAAAAATAATTATTATTGTTATTAATATTATTATTATTAGTTATTATTATTATTACTATTATTATTATTGCTATTATTACTAATAATATTTTTATTATTATAATTAATATTACTTTTATTATTATTAATATTATTATTATTTATTATTATTGCTATTATTATTATAATTAATATTACTTTTTATTATTATTATTATTATATATAAATATATCATCACGGCATATTACTCATTGCTGGGTGTGCCAATCTGTTTTGTACACAGATATGGCCATATTCGGGTATGAAATATTTGTACCGTATGGGCGGTTAGCAGGCGTCAACTCACGGGTACTCATAACTGGCGTGAAAAGTGCACCACAGCGGTGAATTTTGTACTATTAAAATTCGAAGTTATTTTTGATGTCGGTCGGGATCGTACCCGGGTCCCCAGTTTCGTAACCACACGGCCACGAGACCACATATTATTATTATTATTATTATTTATCATTTATTATTTATTATTCATTATTTATTATTAATATTGTTATTATTATTAATTTTATTATTATTACTATTATTATTAATATTATTATTATTAATTATTATTATTATCAACTGTTAAATTCCACTCCTAGATCCCATCCCTGAGAAATTACTGATCAGTCTGTTGGAGAGTTGTAATTCACTCTTATATTTATATAGGTAAAGAAACATATTCTTGATAGAAGAAATTATTTTTTATTAGAAATTGTTAAAATGTATTTGTTTAAAAAGACAGGGATCCTAATGACGATCCGTAAGTAATGAAATTGCTGACCATTCTGTAGGAGAGTTGTAATTTACTATTATATACACATTGTTGAAAGAAGAAATTATTTGCTATTTTTTTTTTTTAATTACACTGCAATACTAGTATAATGTATATATTTAAATAAGTAGGGATCATATTAACCATTCTAAGCAATGAAATAACTGACTACTCCGTACGGGAATTTAAATATTTAAAGAAATATTCTTGACTGATGAAGTGATTTATAATTAAAAATAGTTAAATTGTAGCAATTCAAAAATTATTATTATTTATCTATAGGTCCTATTTACCACGCCTAGGTAGTAGCCCAATCCGTAGAGCTGCTCTAAGCCCAAGCTCTTATAGAATAACTAGCATCAACAGTGTTGCCAGCAGAGGACGCTCTAATGATAGCAGTTTATACGCATAATACGAGGTGTGTTCAAAAACTATCGCGAATTTTGAATTTTCGCGGGTTACGTATATTCGAATTTCGATCTTTTTGTGGCTTTATGTTGGTACTCATGTCTCTCACTTATGTCGACAAGCTCGGCCATTTTGAATGTTCACTTACTTGTTGACAGCTGCTTTGCTTGCACGTGTTTTGGATCGTCTTCGATTTTTACCTAATGTGCTTATTCGTTAAAAACTGACTATGAATTTTTTGACCAAGACAATATCTTTCTTATCTAAAGGCGACGGAACGTAGAAAAAAATAATTCATTTAAAATTTGTCATTGTCATAAAATGTTTTTATCAAAGAAGTTATTTCATTTCTACTCGTAGAAATGAAATAACTTCTTTGATAAAAACATTTTATGACAATGACAAATTTTAAATGAATTATTTTTTTCTACGTTCCGTCGCCTTTAGATAAGAAAGATATTGTCTTGGTCAAAAAATTCATAGTCAGTTTTTAACGAATAAGCACATTAGGTAAAAATCGAAGACGATCCAAAACACGTGCAAGCAAAGCAGCTGTCAACAAGTAAGTGAACATTCAAAATGGCCGAGCTTGTCGACATAAGTGAGAGACATGAGTACCAACATAAAGCCACAAAAAGATCGAAATTCGAATATACGTAACCCGCGAAAATTCAAAATTCGCGATAGTTTTTGAACACACCTCGTATACGCAAGAGCGTATATACGCTTGGCACAACAGTGCCTCTAGCGGCCAGTGGTGAGAACTAAAAATATACAAAAAATATACGCGAAATTACAAAGTGCTATCATTAAAGCGTCCACTCGATTTTCGGCAAACGACGTTTTAAGTCGTTTTAGGCCCTTAGACGAATTTTCAAGGGGTGTTCAATAGAGCGTCCACATATGGACGCTCTATTGGAGGTGGACGCCCGGATGATGGTAAATGGTAAATGTATGGACGCTCTATTGATAGCAGTTTGTATATATATATATATATATATATATATATATATATATATATATATATATATATATATATATATATATATATATATATATACAGGGTGTATCAAGATAATGGAACAGTGCCATTTATTCGTGAATATGAGAAGTTACACAAAAAAAAAACACATTTTGACATAACCATTATTATTGTAAAGCCAGTGGTACTCAACTTATGGATCAATGTTACACTTTTTTAAATGGCATTATATATTTTTTATTAACTAATTAAATAGATAATTTTCTTCTAAATTCAACGATATAATAATATCATACCCTTACATTGCGAAAAATTTGATAAAAATTAATTCAAAGTTAGTATCTCATTTCTATTAAAAAAAATTTAAGTAGGTTGCGTAAACAATTAATCATTAAAACAAAAGAAAATTATCTATCATTTTCGTATTTCATTGTAATCCATTATTACAATTAAAGTAATTTTCGTTACCTTTGCAATAATTATTATAATAATGGCAGCAGATTTAACAAAAACTGATTTTATTAATTGATGCAAGACCCAGCAAAATGCATTCCTAACATGCAATTTATGTGCAAAAAATTATCCTAATTTCGTAAGACTAACTAGTCTTTACGCGAAATAAAAAAAAAGAATAACGAAATTTGGAACATTTCGAAAAAATAACATAATACGTAACAATGAAATACAAAAATGACAGAAAATTTTCTTTTGTTTTAATAGTTAAATGTTTGCTTGGCCTACTTATAAAATACTAACTTTGAATTAACTTTTATCAAATTTTTCGCAATGTAAGGGTATAATATAATTATATTGTTGAATTCAGAAGAAAATTCGCTATTTAATGAGTTAATAAAAATATATATGATACCATTTAAAAAAGTATAACATTGAACCATAAGTTGAGTACCACTGGCTCTAAAATAACAATAGTTATATCAAAATGTGTCTCCCTCTATGCTTTATAAAATATCTTAATCACTTTTTTGTGTAACTTTTCATATTCACGAGTAAATGGCACTGTTCCATTATCTTGATACATCCTGTATGTATATATATATATATATATATATATATATATATATATATATATATATATATATATATATACAGGGTGTCCCTTAACTTCGAGCAAAAACTTTAAGGGCATATAGTACTGACCAAAATGAATAAAAAAGCTTCATCAACATAGGAATGATCTTCAACTGTTTCCGAGAAAAGCGAAAAATCTAAGAAAAACTGACAAAGATAGCGATCGAATAAAATTTTGTCTATGTCAGTAAAAAGACTATAAAAAACAATAAAATTTTATATGAAACATTTTTCTCAATTTCTTAATAGTTACGTAGTTATACGAAAATTAAATATTGACCAAGGTCGCCACAACATTTCACTTTTGATTTTTATAAAATAACAAAAGGCCATCTAAGATTACCTCTCAAAGGTAAACAAAAAGTCTCAATTAATCAAAATCGTAATTCTTATAGTTTTCGAGATAGCAAAGGTAAATCTCGTAAAAACTCATTTTTCACTGCGTTATATCTGGGAAACTATTAAAGATCGGACACATTTTGACTGAGCTTTTTTTACTCATTTTGATCAGTATTATATGCCCTTAAAGTTTGTGCACCAAGTTAAGGGACACCCTGTATATATATATATATATATACATACAGGGTGGAAACGAACTTAATGTCATAAATTTAAGGGTGAGTAGTATGACATGTGTAGATTACGAAACAGAAAGAATTTTTAAAAAATTCTCATATTTAAGGGTAGTTTTCATGAAACTAACATTTTTGTTGCCACTGGACCACTGGCAACGCATTTGCATTATTTTATCTATTACACAATAATTTTCGTTAAAAATGCTATTTAATTTAATTATTAAGAATAATATCTTATACAACTAACTTTGAATGTATTTTTGATAACTATATTTTTAATGAAATATGAATTGAAACAGCAGTAAAAAAAAGTTTCCTTAAGAAAAGTCGAATTTTCGTTTTTCGAATTTAAAAAAAATTCTTTCAGTTTCGTAATCTACACATGTCATACTACTCACCCTTAAATTTATGACATTAAGTTCGTTTCCACTCTGTATATATATATATATATATATATATATATATATATATATATATATATATATATATATATATATATATATATATATATATATATATATATATATATATATATATATATATATATATATATATATATATATATATATAATTATAGTATAGCTTTACAAGTTGTAGATATAAGGCGAGTTAAAAAGTACTTCAAATATTTTAATTATAATTATATTATTAATTTTGTATAAACAAGTACATACTAAATATATAGTAGAAAAACAAAATGATATTAAATAAAGCATAAAAAATAGAAAAAAAACTAAGTAATCACGAAAATTTATTTTCTTTTCATTTGTGTGTATCTATCATTAATTTGTTGTAGATCACTTATCGTTAGTTGTAACGGTCCTTCTTCAGTGTCCGTCTCGGTCACTAGAGGTCCATAAAAAATAAACTCTGCCGAAACTTCACAAATATCATCTGGCTTTAGCCAGACGAATTCTCTTTCACTCTTGCGTTTTTTTTTCTTCAAAAAATTGACAATGTATCCATTATTAACAATTTTGATAACTAAGCCTAAATACCACCGTTGCTCTTGCTCATAATAAATAGCATAAAATTTTCCGGCAGAAAAGAGTCTACGAGATTTTGATGAAAAGAAGAAGACGTCATATTTGTAGTAGGATAATTTAAGCGATAATTCTTGCAACAATCCATATTTTCATCAGTTCCAACCGAGGTTCTATCAGAAAAAGTGTCAGTGTCTGTATTGTCAGCGTAATTTGTACTAATTTGGTCATCCTCTGAAAAATCGGAATTAAATGTCTCTCTTTTTGGGTTCAACAGAATCGTGTAATCTGTAATCTATAACATCAATTTACAAACAATATGGCTGGCCACTTTGTCGGTTACCGGCATACCTACGCTCATTAGAAATTATCAATTAAATAACAAATTCTTCCTGCACGTAAAATTATACAATCTTTTTATACACTTTTGTATTATGTTTACCATATGTTATAGCCTATGATATTGTTAAATTGAATTTATTACATAGGTAGTGTAGTTCTTTAATTGTTCATATCAGTGAGTGGCATCCTTTTTTGCAACAAATAGGCGCCCCTAAAATTATAGCGCCCTAGGCAAAAGGCTTACGTTTGTTTGTCTATTGATTAAATCAGCCCTGCTTAAATAACAAATTTGAAAAGATTCAGGTTTTATTTTAATATAGTTTTTCATTAAAAACTGTTATGGGCTACAAGTAAAGTACCACATCCCACATCTGGTTAACTAATTGGGCGGGGCGTGAGATAAAAATATCACAAAAATGAAATAAGAGCAAAAACTGCAACATATAAATTGAAAACAAATGAACTGACAGAGTGTCTACGAAATTTTATGGGAATAGAACGCGGTCAATTTTGTCAGACAATTTTTTGGAACAATTCAATATTTCAAATAATTTTCTGTATGATACTATGCAATTTATGTACGCTGTTCAAAAATGCTCAGAATATTGTGCAATATTTAGTGTAATATAAAACGGACTTAAGAAATAAGATTGTTATAAGGTATAAAAAGTACCCGCTAATTTACAAAATACATCACCAAGGAATAGAAAACATAGTAACCAAAGTAAAAAATCGTATATATTTACTTATCTTTCTATTTAACCACGTTTTCACTCATATCACGAACATCTATGGACATCCACAGAAATCCGTGGACATCTACGGAAGTCCATAGATATCCAAACATCCACGGAAATCCATGGAACTGCACATGTGTGTACACCAAAATCCACAGTTGTTTACCCCTCGATTTTAACCAATCCTGCCATTATTATACTGAGAATATAATTTCTTAGTCACGTGACATGTTTTCCGCCAATCAACATTCAGAATCTCCCTAGCTACACGTCTATCGCTCGATGATAAAAAACAAGGAAATTATCACCGTATTTATAGTCGTTACTAAGGGATTTGTTTTCTTTATTTATGACATTGACAGTTAATTTTGTGTATAAAAATAAATAATAACTATAATTCAAACTCCGAAATATTAAATAAAACTCGTAAGTACCATGTTTTAATACAATATAAATATGTATATCAAAAGTTAGGTTAGGTTAGATTGCAAAAAATCATTATATTCTCTCATTAAATATAACCTCGTGATATGATTAATAATCGAAGATATTGCTCGTGAAACCGAAGCAGCACATTTCAACTCGTCCTTCAGACTCGTGAAATCTGCAGCTCGGTTTCACTCGAGAATATCATCGATGATAATCATATCACTTGTTATACTACGTATGAAAATAAAGCTCTAGAGATTCTCGGGAATAAATATCTGTTGCTTTTCTTTTGTTGAGAAATGTCAGATAGTTATCAACACAAGTAAAATGAGCGAAAAAGACCTATTTTGTGCCGTTTCTGATAATGAATAAAACAAAAAATTATAGAAACCACTTCTAAAAATTCCATATTTAGTAATTATATTTTCTGATTATATTTATTTTGCCTTGTCAAAATTATGTTCTAGTCGTCAAAACTTACTTGCCAACTGGGCCATGTAAAATAATGAAAAATGAATCACGACAGTAGATGGCGTTACAGTAGCATGACAGTCTGAGCTCGTTGTTTGAAAAAAAAATGTGGATCAAAAAATAATCTAATTAAATATAATTCGAGAGTTCGATAAATTAGAAAATAATTCTCCAGTTCCCTTCTCAAACTTGTTGCCAGTTGGCAATAGCAACTTTTCATGATGTGATTATTTGAAACATTTATGTACATTGTATTCTGTTTATATTCCTTAAATGTATTTTTGTATTGTTTTGTTCGCCTTTGGCTGAACCTCGCCGTTGACGTGGGTCAATAAAGTTTATTATTATTATTACATTAGGTTATGATGTTTCACCGAGAGCCAACACCAACACCTACCTCCTTCATTTTTTTTTTAAAATATCTATTGTGACTAGCACAATACCTGTCGTCATTTTCATTTATGTTACATAAGATTTTGGGATTTAATGAACGTCAGGGCGTTAGGCAGCTTATACATTTCTAAAGAACGCGGCACATTATGAAGGGCGCCAAAAATTAGAAACTAAAATACATAATTATTTATGTTATTAGTCATTTTCATTATTGTAATCAATAATTTTATTGTTGTAATCAAATCTTTTTTTCTATAACTGAAGAGCTATACGATGTAACTTTTAATTAAATTTTAAAGAATACAAAAATATTGAAATACCTACATTACTTTATTTAGTAGTAAATTAATATGAATTGTTTACAAATCCTTTGAAGCGAGGACCCTGATGCGGCTGCACCGTTCGCATCTGCCTCAAGCCGGCCCTGGAAGGGACCTATACAAAAATTCTTCAATTTGGCGCCATTATTGGTTTTCGCAATAGGCGCGAAAAAAACTTATTACGGCCCTGTTGTCATTATTAGAAAAAATGTTATAAACGAATAAACAGAACAAAGTTTCTTCCTCCGCAATACCTTGCTAGAAAGTTAGCCTGTTAGTAAACATCGTGAAGTGTGGACGCACGCATGGCCAATGTCACGCGTGCAACATGCTATGCTACCTGGTGTCTCAGCTGCGGATCAAATCACGCACTTGCATCCTGTTGTATTTCCTGTTTATTGCTGCTTTTCTTGTAGATTGCATCGACGTGTCTCGGTTATGTAACTATTGTTTGTGCTTTAATTGTAGTATAGTATGCAGTCTCGTTCAACATGTAATCTCTTATATTACTTAACTAATAGTTTCCGTACTTACTCAAATCACACTTTACATACATATTTGTATTTATATACAGGCTGTTCCGACATGAAGCAAGCAAACTTAAAATACAAATAAAGAACCTAACAATAAGTGGACAAGAACATAAGCAAAATCTCGTAAATGCTTTGTTGCAGTTGCAGAGAAATTTACATGCGAATGTCTCTAGTTAATAATGCATAACTAGTGCAGAGCAAATAGTTTCAGTTATAACAAGTGAAATATGAATCAATTTGAATTTCTTTACGCAAAACTAAATATCACAATATTTTTTCCAAAATTTGTTCAAAACAATGCCTTTGAAGCAAATTAGACATCTCCCAACTTTTTGTATGCAGAGAAATTAAACAAATACTTTACGAAGAATCAATTAATGATACCTACTTATTTTAATATCTAGAAGAAAAATAATTCAGGCCTGCGAAGTAATACCGAAACAATGTTGTGCTGCAACTGCACCTGTGATGGAGCGGTGAGCGCAATGGTTGTCTACAGCTTCAAGGACATCATTTTGAGTAAATTTTGTAAGGAAATATTGTGACATTGAATTTTGTACATTATTTTTTTAAATTAATTAATATTTCAAATATTTCATTGTTATAACTAAAAATACAGGGTGTTAAAAAAGGGTAAAAAAATTGAGGGAACTTAAATTTCGATGTGTTGATTCTCAATAATAGTATATTTGTTATTAGAAGTAAAAGTGATACTTTGTGTGGCGAGGGTGGAAGTTTGCACACGAGGCACACAAAGACACTTTTACTCCGAATGACACATTATATTTTTTCTTCAAACGTAGATATTTAAAGAAAAAATATCTACTATTCACGTTACATTGAGGGGTCAGCCACTATTGGGAATCGCTGTACATTTTTTAGGGAATAATTATTGTGGGAATAATAGTAGTACTAGGCAATACTTAGGATTACTCGGCAATATTTGGAAATACTTAGCAATACTTGGAAATACTCGGAAATACTCGACAATACTCGGCAATATTCATAATACGCGTAAGCAATGTATACGAATATGTCAGTTTAATGTCACTTAATGTCCAATTTAAACTTGTTCCTATTTAAAAAAAGTTTGTGCAATTGTGCGGATACCTACTAGCAACTTGTGAACGTATATTTTATAGTAAGTAATTTATGTACAGTAAATTTTTGTTAAAGATGTCATCTATATCATGAACGAATTAACAAATTGACATAAATTTATCTCTCTCATTTCCAATGACTAGAAGTGTATGCGATAAGAATGGATATAACACACTTTGTCTTTGAAATATTCATATTTTTTCGTCCAAGTTCCATTTTAAAACGATGCTCGTTGTTTGCAATACTTTCGCTGTAACGTAAATTTATTATTAGAGATATATTACCTTGATTCATAGCCGTACGAATAAAATACATATAATAAAAAAAAATTGGGTTTACGTAAGTTCTATACCTAATTTATTTATTTTATGGACGGATCGTCCGTTCGAAACGCTGTCAAAATTGAATAAATAACAGAAAAATTAACTCAAATATCGTTGTTGTGTATCTTTTTAATTTTCCGTATTGATTTTGTAAGGAAAATTGTCCTGTCGATGATATAAACAATATTATTGAAATTTGTGAATAACGTTGAAATTGCAGTGGATCTAAAATATTTTAATAAAAAAATAAAAAGTTTTTCTAAATTTATTTCCACAAGCTACTCAGTACAAAATTCAAAATACGGAAAAAATGGGTACTTTCAAATTTTAATAAGCATATTAAAATTCATTTTAAAAATAAAACTTTAAAAAAAGGTACTACTAGTACCATTTGTAACATTTGAAAGTATGAGTTCAAATACATCAATAGATAGCTCGTTAAATAGTATTCCTTCACCATCATCATACGAAACGTTAATTCAGTTATCAGAATTAAAAGCAACTGAGACAGTAACTGACCTTGAAAATAAGCATATTTTTCTCATCGCAGAATTGCTGAAGAGGCGGACAAGGCTGCGAATCCATTTTAACATATTCCAGTGCCGAAAGAAAATTAAAATGTTTAGAATATTTGGATATAGCTCAAACTAAAATAACCTACTTTTTCTTGGTAGAAGTATGCAATACTATTAAGATTAATAAAGATTAAAGATCTAAAAGAAAATATTTTAAAATCTGTCACTGAAATTAATTTGGAAAATAAATTCAATGACAGAACAAATACCAGCATAAAAACATATCTTGACTATTTAAAAGACACGGCAATTGAGAATGCAACAAAATCTTCACATGGAAATAAATTTTCAGAATCACTGAAACTATTTTTTCTGTATATTTTTATTATAGGTGGAAGATTGTTATACGAATTTTATATTTCATGATCCTATTACATTAACAGGATCTTATCCTTTTGAAATAAAGCGAAGTGAACGAGTAACAATAGTGAAAAAATATAAAGAATTTAAAACTTTGTTAAAATGAGATTATCTTTGAAAGACAGAGATAAGGAGCTACAAGTTCAGCCAAAGGAGCAACTTCCTCCCGGCGGCGACCTACCTTGGTTAACTTGGAAGAGCTTAAACCGTCTCCGTACCCAAACAGGAAGATGTAGAGTAAATATGGTAAAATGGGGACTGCTTAGCGGCTCAGACTTATGTTCATGCGGACTTCAACAAACCATGGCTCACATGCTTAACTGTCCCATCTTACAACATACCTGTCAGATGAGTGATCTTGCTGCTGTCAATCCAACAGCGTTGATGTATGCAGTTCATTGGTGTTTAGAAGTTTAAATGGTCCGAAAACAATTCATATACATTTATATTTTGTCAATGTTATTATTTTATGTTATTTTATTCTTTTTGGTTGGACACGCTATTATTATTATTATCTTGTATTTCGAGATTTTTTTAATGTAAAAATGGTACTTATTTAATAACATTTATATTATTTACCTCCCGCAACCCTTGGTAAGGGCGGTATAGAGATCGTGCTAAAAATCGCATATCGAGATTTTGGTAAATGACCACGTTTTAAGGTCCCTAGAATCCATTTTTAACATTTTCACGATGATGTATGTGTGTGTGTGCGTGTGTGTGTGTGCGTGTGTGTGTGTGTGTGTGTGCGTGTGTGTGCGTGTGTGTGTGTGTGTGTGTGCTAATACACAGTTTGTACACAGATTTCGGTAATGATGATGACATATTTGTATCGTGCGGGCGTTTACCATGCGTCACCTCACGGGTACTCATTTTTGGCGTGCGTGAGAGTGCTTAGTTATGTGCCATTTAAAATTTGAAATATTTGATAATAGGGATTGGATCTGGTTCCCCAGATTCTCCACCAGACACTCAGGCACGCGGCCATGAGACCCCATAGTTATATGTATTTAAATTAATAAAAATTAAATGGCGGGAGGTTTTGTGTTGTACCATGCGATTAAATAAATATAGATTAAATACAAAAATAATTGATATTATACAATGTTCATACATTTATTGCCCAATAGGAAATACATTGGGAATAGCGGCAGTACACTACAATATTGGCAATACTTTGACAATACTGGTAATACTTCGGCAATACTGACATTAAACTGGTAATACCTGGTAATACTAGCAATACTGGCAATAAATCACATTTATTGCCAAAATTGGGAATCCTGTACATTTTTTGCTAGGTGTGTGACCCCTCGCGTTACATTTTACGTAAATTACGTTTGCGATTTCAGTTACCCTGTTGCTATGGATACTTAATTGTTCACTTTTTGTTAAACATTGAAGTGAAAATTTTCACATTTTGACGTTTAAATAAACAATGTGCAATTTTATATCCTCCTTGTGTGCAATTATGTCGGAATTTGAAGTATTATAATGTACGCCCCCTGATGTTGTTCAATCGAATGGAAATCTAACAGCGTGGGTTAAAGATATGTCCAGAAATCACTGCAAAACAATATAAACTATTCTTATCACTTTAATTCTAAGTATTTTGTTCATTGTCCCTGTAATTGTAATCTGTAAGTCTGCTACAGTCTCTCACATTGAAAATCGTACACTTATAAAATGGTTGTGTTTTCAATTATTTCTGGTATAAAACATAATGCATACTTGATATAATATAGCATTTATGAAATAAAAACAATCCTTTTTTCATAAAAAATTGAAAAATATACTTTAATTTGTAAGTACAAAATTAAATTATATTATGATTAAACTAAATAGAGAAGGTCACATTAAAAATCGTACAAATCATATTTATTTAAAAAAATAATATAATTCAATATGTTAACATTTAATTTCAAGTCACATATTATCTAATATAATAGCAATGTTAACACTGAAGATAAGCAGTTGTATTCAGTCTTTCAAAGAAAAATGAGGCAAACTCCAAAAGAAGAACGTGAACCAGTCATTCGTCACTTTAAAAATGGAAAATCTTATACAGAAATCTCTGAAATTTTAAACAGACCTCGTTCAACTATCCAGTATATCATAAATATGTATAAAATACAAAATCGCATAGTAAATAAAGTTAGAATAAGTTCAAAACGCAAATTAACTGAGCGCGATGAAAATTGGATTTTACGTCAAATTAAAAATTAGTGCCCCAAAAATAGTATCTAATTTAGAAAAGTATTTAATTTTAAAGTTTGAGCTGAAACACTTCGAAGAGTATTAAGAAAGCATAATTACCACGGTAGAATTGCTCGCAATAAGCCTTATATTAACGTAAGAAATAGAAGGAAGAGATTAGAGTTCGCAAAAAAGTATGTGAATGAAAGTTTATAGTTCTGGAAAGATGTGATTTTCACAGATGAGTCAAAATTTAATATTTTTGGTTCGGATGGCAAAATTAGAATTTGACGAAAACCGAATGAAGAGCTTAAACTCAAAAATCTGCGCGCTACTGTGAAACACGGTGGAGGATCACAAATGGTTTGGGGATGTGTATCTGCTTGTGGAGTAGGAAATTTAGTTTTTATAGATGGAATAATGAATAAATGGGTTTACTTAAATGTTTTAAAAAATAATTTGAAAACAACTACTGAAAAAATTAGTATTTTAAATTTATTTAAATTGTATGCCGATAATGATCCGAAACATACTGCGAAGATTGCTAAGGAATGGACCGTCTATAAATGTCCGAGAGTAATTCAAACACCTCCACAATCTCCAGGCTTAAATATAATAGAAAATGTATGGGATGAATTAGATCATAAAATTCGTAAACATGACATTTTCAAAAGAAGTTTTAAAGAGTGCTCTTAAAGAGGAATGGGATAATGTTGACCAAAATTACATTCAAAATTTAATTCAGTCAATCCGTAGAAGAATACAAGCTGTAACTAAAAATAAAGGGTACCTTACAAAATATGGAAAATGGTTTTTAGTTAAATTTATTAGTTGTACGATTTATAGTGTGATCATGTTATTTATAAATATTTGTTGTTTATGCTGAAATTATGTTATGAAAATTTATATTTATGTTGTTTTTGAGATCTTATTTAATGTTACATTTAGAATGATTTTTTTATATTATTGTACTAAGAAAATATTGTTTTCAATAAAAACTGTACTGAAATGGGAGTGTACGATTTTCATTGTGACAGAAAAGTAAACTATGTTTATATTTCAATTCATAGGTTATTTATTTAAATTTGACAACTATTGATGGTAATTAGTAACTTTATTCTTAGGTTATCTATTGTGTTATAGTGACATTTAGGGCGATATTACAGGTTTTTTTGTACAAGTTACTTCATATTCGTTGATTCTGTATAGTTTCTATGGATATTTATTTATTTTATTTCTACGTCGGCGGCGTAGAAATTAGCTACTTCCAATCCGGCGGCGTAAAAATTAAACTTCTACCTTGTGAATAAAGTCACAAAAGATGCTATTTTTATGACGTTTGAAGGAAAAAAAGAATTTTTCCAATATTCGAAAAATTATTTCTTATTTTTCATTTAATTCTTTTTTACTGCACCACTGCCAATATGAAATTTTATTAAAAATAATTAATTACAATAAATTAATTCGTAATTATTTCCTATTAAACGTCTGTTACAGGATTAGATAATTTATTATTTTTAATAAATGTTGGCACTGGCGCAGTAAAAAGAATTAAATGAAAAATAAGAAATATTTTTCCGAATTTTGAAAAAAATATTTTTGATTGAGAAACAGCACATCGAAATTTACGTATATACCCTCAATTTTCTTACTCTTTTTTAACAACCTGTATATGCACTGCGCTAGTTACGCCTACTCATGCGAATTTCTGTGCAACGAAGCATTTGTGTGATTTGCTTACATGAACTTGTCCACTTGTTCTTAGGTTCTTTATTTAAATTTTAAATTTGTTTGTTTAATCTTAAAATTTTATACAGGATATTTTAAGAAACTGCAAGTTTTAAAAGTAAAACAAAAAATATGATCTTTAGTATTCACATATATTTTTCTAAAAACATTATATTGAGTAACTTGTAATTATGTTTCTATTAACTTCAGTCAGCTTTAGATAACGGAGGTATTCTCCTCGATCAAAAAAATTGATATAGTACGCCTCTAGAATATTATTTCACAATTTTTACGAAAATAGCTGTACCTATTGTATGCAATTTTTTTCATACTTCATTGGAAGAGTAGATTATTTTTTGATTAATTACTCATCAAGCACTTAGCATTTTTTTAAATGTTAAATATATTGTTTAACAATTTATGTTTGTACAAATATTATGTTTTGATTATACTTTTTTTCTATATTTTTAAGGGATAGGGAGATAAAACAATAATAAAATAAAATTTATAAATAAATTATATAATAAATATATTAATTTTAAAAACGAATATATAATTTTGCAAGGAACGGTGTAAGCGGTATGCGGTACTTATATAAATAATAAAATAATTGAGATAGACAGATAACACACACATCAGATTTTTTAATTGTATATTTTGACGAAAAGTTTTAATTTAAAAAATAAAAATAATTTCTTTATGAAAGTCATAAATTTGAAATACAATAGGTATGTAGAAATAGCTATAAGCTTCTTAAATCTTACATCTACAGTATTTAACGTTCGATATGCTTTAGATAGGTTATGATTACAACAGAGTTACTTGAAGACGCAGTGTGTATGTACAGGTGTCATAACTATCTTACAATTGCTACTTTTTTTATTTGACTACTACTACAACTAGTTTGATTAATTAAACAAAATGTGCCATTTTATGCTGGAACTTTTTCTCTTTCATTGAAAATGATGTCTAGGATTTTTTTTTCAAATAATTGATTTGTTTGCAATTTAGAAGTCAATTAATCACAAATTATTTTGATCAGTTCGTTTAGTAAAGAGAGCCATGAATATTAAACAATAAGGAAAATATAGGACAGATTATTATTCTTTTTTTTTATTATAGGTATTTTTGGGGCTCTTCAACAACTGGGTTATTAAGACCCCGTTACGGTACATTAATATGATACAATTGCAACACTATACTCATATATACATACTTTTGATCTTATATTTATATATATATATATATATATATATATATATATATATATATATATATATATATATATATATATATATATATATATAGTTAAGCAATTCACAGGTGTGCTTAACTACTTAACTGATCAGTCGTGATCATACCTAACCTCTATATATATATATATATATATATATATATATATATATATATATATATATATATATATATATATATATATATATACATACATTTTATTTTATGCATAAGTTTAATATCAGTACGATATTGTATTACATTTCTCATGGTTTCAGCGTCGTCTCTTAATGTTTCGCGTACTGTGTTTGGTATTTTAAATTTTTGTCTCTGATTAGATATCTGAGAGAACTCCATTTACACGAACTTTAAATTTTCTTTCTTCGAGAAAATTATTCATATAATTTAAAATGTTACCATCTAGTCCATATTCTTTCGCTCTTTTAATAATGTTGTAATGCCATGTTGTTTCGTATGCTTTTTCTAAGTCAAATGATACCGCTGTAAGATGTTCTTTATTGTGGGAGGTAGTTTGAACCTCATTAGTAAGTGATGTAAGCGCGTCTAGTATGGATCTTCCGCTCCGAAAGCCGCTCTGTTCTGGTAATAGTATTTCCTTGCTCTCTAAATACCACATTAGGCGTCTATTTATCATCTTTTCCATTAATTTTCCCATAATGTTTGATAATGCAATAGGGCGATAGCTTTTAGCTTCCATCTTGTTTTTATCGGGTTTAAGGATAGGGATGATATGTATCATTCTCCACTGATCTGGGAATTTATTTTTCATCCATATGTAGTTAAATATTTCTCTTACGTGGTTTGTAGCTGGTAAATATTGTATCATTTCTGTGGTTATGTTGTCTGGTTCCGGTGTGGTATTATATTTCAAATCTTCAATGGCCGTTTTTAGTTGTGTTTTTGAGAATGGAATATTGATTGGATCATTATTGCCTATAATTGTTATTTGTTCTTGTTCGACATTTTCTTTTATTTCTACAATTTTTTTATTGTACTGTTCGTTAGATGAGTTATGTTGGAAGTTAAGTGCAATTTCATTTGCTATCCTTTTTCTGTCGGTTATTATCTCTTGATTTTTTTTATAGTAGATATTTCAGTTGTAGTTCTTTTTCCTTTTATGCTTCTTATTTTGTTCCATACATCGTTTATGGGAGTGTTACTGTTTATCGAATTGACATATGTTTGCCATGATTGTTTTTTACTTAGTTGTATTATTCTTCTAGCGTTTGCCCTAGTTTTCTTTAGTATGATTAAGTTTTCCAACGTTTTGTTATTTTTGTATTTATACAAGGCTTGCTTCTGTTCCTTGGTCGCTTTATAGCAGTCCTCGTTCCACCATGGAGTTACTGTTCTTCTTTTTGTTATATTTTTGTATCCTATTGAGATTTCTTCTGTCGCTGTTAGTTTCTTTTCTAAATTATCTATTAATTTGTTAATATCACTGTTTTCATTAATGGATTCATAAACGGATTCTAGTTCTAACTTATTGGAAGGTTTTTTTTATATGGGTGAAGTGTAAAAGATAGACAAATATTATTAACAAAAGAATACGTTTATTAAACGGTAAATAATTAAGGATGAAATATTAAAAGATGATAACACTATGATTAAATAATTATAAACACTAAGAATATTATTAAATGCTTAAACACTACGATTATTTATCTAACTAACATTTATATCACTACACTTATTTATATAACTACATTTATTTATGTTAACAACTGTTTATTTATATCACTGAGTTCATATCTGGTTGCTTGTATATATGAGACTGTCTTTCCGCCTTCCTTCGGCCGGCATTTATACAGCGCGCACCTTTCTAGAAGCCTTCGTAGCGACAATGACCCGTATACAAAGGAACGAGGTCACGGCGCAATTAGAGTCCACCCGCTGCGGCGCCAGGGATCGCGTCATCGCTCTCGTACATTCGTTCAGTGACGGCGTTGTATACTATTCTCTCGGGGGCGCACGTTACACTGCCCCCTCCTTAAGACTGTTTCGTCCCGGAACAGTTCTTGATGACGAAATATGCACGTATTACCCTTGGTACATTTGGAAGTCCACGTGGTACACCAAACCGGCATACACACTCTTTGACTAAGGTTTCAGCGACCGTGATGTCTTCCTGGTTGGGTAATAGATAGGCTTCAACCTACTTGGTGAAGTAGTCCATGACAACCACGATGTATTTATTTCCGTCTTCTCTTCCTGGAAATGGTCCGGCCACGTCAATCACAATGCGCTCAAATAAACTGCCCACGTTGTATTGACGTATTGGAGCTCTTTGCCGTTTATGCGGACCGTTGCTTCCAGTACAAACCACACATTTCTTGCACTAGTCTTTAATGTCTTCCTTGTTAACACAGTAAAAATCGCTGGCGCAATCTTTCTAATGTCTTTCCGCCTTCCTTCGGCCGGCATTTATACAGCGCGCACCTTTCTAGAAGCCTTCGAAGCGACAATGACCCGTATACAAAGGAACGAGGTCACGGCGCAATTAGAGTCCACCCGCTGCGGCGCCAGGGATCGCGTCATCGCTCTCGTACATTCGTTCAGTGACGGCGTTGTATACTATTCTCTCGGGGGCGCACGTTACACTGCCCCCTCCTTAAGACTGTTTCGTCCCGGAACAGTTCTTGATGACGAAATATGCACGTATTACCCTTGGTACATTTGGAAGTCCACGTGGTACACCAAACCGGCATACACACTCTTTGACTAAGGTTTCAGCGACCGTGATGTCTTCCTGGTTGGGTAATAGATAGGCTTCAACCTACTTGGTGAAGTAGTCCATGACAACCACGATGTATTTATTTCCGTCTTCTCTTCCTGGAAATGGTCCGGCCACGTCAATCACAATGCGCTCAAATAAACTGCCCACGTTGTATTGACGCATTGGAGCTCTTTGCCGTTTATGCGGACCGTTGCTTCCAGTACAAACCACACATTTCTTGCACTAGTCTTTAATGTCTTCCTTCCAGAATTTACCTCTAATTCCTGTACCAATTTCTGCTCCAGAATTTCATAATTCTCCTCGACTCTTCCAGAATTCGCCTCCAATTCCTCTTCCAATTTCTGCTCAAAAAAACCAGAATCTTCTTCAGCTTTTCTAGAACTCTCATTCAATTCACGTTCCATTGTTCTAGAATGTTCCATTAATTCTTCGTCCAGTACTCCGGAATTTTCCTCCAATTTTCTAGAATTTTCATGCAATTCCCTTTCCAATGTTCTAGAATATTCCTTTAATTCTTCTCCGGAATTTACTTCCACTTTTCCAGAACTTTCATGCAATTCTCTTTTCAATGTTCTAGAATGTTCCATTAATTCTTCTTCCACTGCTTCGGAAGTTTCCTCCGCTTTTCTAGAACTTTCCTCCAATTTGCGCTCTGAACTTCTAGAACTTCCTTCTAATATTTGATTTAATTCTTTTAGTGTTCTGCATTGTTCTAAAAATTTACAAATGGCGGTTGCATCATACGGAATTTCGAATAGGTAATCTTCAGGATTTTCACAAGAATTGATTAATGCTTGCCGCAGTCTTTCTTGAAGCACTGTCTTCTTTCCTGTTGCTTCCAAATCTCGTTCTTCCAGTTCCGTCTTGAGACCACTTACTTTCAATTCGCTTAATTTTAATAGTTTAGGCATTTTATTTATTTTTATTTACACTTCACAGTTATGAACAACCCCACACCTGACACCAATTGCAACGTTTTTATTTATATGGGTGAAGTGTAAAACATAGACAAATATTATTAACAAAAGAATACGTTTATTAAACGGTAAATAATTAAGGATGAAATATTAAAAGATGATAACAGTATGATTAAATAATTATAAACACTAAGAATATTATTAAATGCTTTTAACATTTATATCACTACACTTATTTATATAACTACATTTATTTATGTTAACAACTGTTTATTTATACCACTGAGTTCATATCTGGTTGCTTGTATATATGAGACTGTCTTTCCGCCTTCCTTCGGCCGGCATTTATACAGCGCGCACCTTTCTAGAAGCCTTCGTAGCGACAATGACCCGTATACAAAGGAACGAGGTCACGGCGCAATTAGAGTCCACCCGCTGCGGCGCCAGGGATCGCGTCATCGCTCTCGTACATTCGTTCAGTGACGGCGTTGTATACTATTCTCTCGGGGGCGCACGTTACACTGCCCCCTCCTTAAGACTGTTTCGTCCCGGAACAGTTCTTGATGACGAAATATGCACGTATTACCCTTGGTACATTTGGAAGTCCACGTGGTACACCAAACCGGCATACACACTCTTTGACTAAGGTTTCAGCGACCGTGATGGCTTCCTGGTTGGGTAATAGATAGGCTTCAACCTACTTGGTGAAGTAGTCCATGACAACCACGATGTATTTATTTCCGTCTTCTCTTCCTGGAAATGGTCCGGCCACGTCAATCACAATGCGCTCAAATAAACTGCCCACGTTGTATTGACGTATTGGAGCTCTTTGCCGTTTATGCGGACCGTTGCTTCCAGTACAAACCACACATTTCTTGCACTAGTCTTTAATGTCTTCCTTGTTAACACAGTAAAAATCGCTGGCGCAATCTTTCTAATGTCTTTCCGCCTTCCTTCGGCCGGCATTTATACAGCGCGCACCTTTCTAGAAGCCTTCGAAGCGACAATGACCCGTATACAAAGGAACGAGGTCACGGCGCAATTAGAGTCCACCCGCAGCGGCGCCAGGGATCGCGTCATCGTTCTCGTACATTCGTTCAGTGGCGGCGTTGTATACTATTCTCTCGGAGGCGCACGTTACATTATATTGCTCCCAATCTGCTCTCTTTATGTTCCATTTTTTTGGTAATTCGCTTTCTATATTTTGTATATTATCGATGTGTGTGATGTGTATTGGGAAGTGATCGCTTCCAAAGAGGTTGTGAAGGGCACACCAATGTAAATTTTGAGCAGTTTGAGGGTGGGCAAAGGATAGGTCTATTCTGGAGAATGTACCATTTCTGGCACAAAAATGAGTAGCGCTTCCATCGTTCATTAGAATGTCTTCTTCAAATATTTTTTCTATTATTTTTCCTTTTTTATCAGTGTCATCGGAGCCCCAAATAAAGTTATGGCTGTTGAAATCTCCTAATATTAAATAAGGTTTCGGTAGTTGTTTCAAAATGTTCTCAAGTGATTCATTATTAAAGTTCTTATTTGGGGGAATGTGAATATTGCACATTGTGATGGTTTCCGGTGTATATATTTTTATTGCTTGTGCTTCTAGTTCGGAATTTATATTTACTTCGGTTGTATGGTATGAGTTTTTAACTAGAATTGATACTCCGTCACTGGCATGATTGTGAACTCTATTTTTATTATAGCTGATATAGCCGCGTAAAGTTGCTTTTGTTTGTGTTTTAAGTGTGTCTCTTGTAAACATATGTAATTAGGGTTAAATTGTGCGGTTATGGTTTGGATTTCAGGTAGATGGTTATAAAATCCATTAATGTTCCACTGAATTAACATCTTTAGTCTTTTCGTTTTTATCGCTTGTTTCTTGTAGAAGTTGAATTTTTATTCTGGTTTGGAGTCTGGTTATTCGGTTTTTGATTGATCTATGAGTTAATAAGGGATATATATTACGTAACATGTCTAAAATTTCTTGAACATTTTCTGTGTGTTCCCTTGCCATCGAAAGTGGGTCATTAGACCCATGTACATTTTCCATGAAAAATTTTATTTGTTGGTAGGTTATTGGATATTTATCTGGGTTGTTTTCTATGTCATCTTTAGTTGGTTGTAAGAGTTCGTCTATTGGGGGTGCTTGACTTGGGCTTGAACTTTCATATTGTCTCTTCTGTTTTTTATTAATTTGAGAAATATTCTCTTCTGTAGATTTTGTTAATTGCCGTGACCGTGATTCTCTTGTCTTCTTATCATTTCCTATTTTGCAGCTCTCATTTTCATCTATGGTTACGTTTACTTCCTCGCTTTTATTATTGCTTCGTTAGTTATTATATCGTCTATTCGCTTGGAAGCGGGTCTATTATATTTATTTGTGTTGTTTTGCGTAAAGTTTGAATTTTGATCTGTGGTTGTGGATTGAGAATTTGTTAGTGTGGGACATTTCGAGGCTGGGTGACCTAATTCTTAGCATTTAAAGCATTTAATGTTTTCACCGCTGAAATATATTCTGTAGATAGTATCTTCATGGGTTATTAAAGCACTATCGGGTAATGAGGGGCTCTCTGGAGAGACATACACTTGTCTCCTGAAACTCAGGATGTGGACATATTCTTCCTCTTTAATTCCTACTCGTAAACTGTTTATTTGTGATACCATTTTAATTCCAAAGTCTTTTAATATTTTTTCAATTTCAGAATTAGGGATTGTGGGGCATACATTTGATATAATGATTCTTTGTGCGGGTGTAACTAGTCGGCGAATTTTTATACATCGTTCTTCTATTTCGATAGTTGGGTGGTTAGTTATTATTATATCAGTAATTTCTTTAGATTTCATGAAAATGCATATTCTATTATTTGATATTTTTGATGCGGAGTATATGTTTTTTCCTTCGACTAAACTTCCGATTGCTTTTATGTAATCTATTATTTGCAGTTCATCTACTGAGTCCATAATTATTGCTTGATCTTTTTTGGGGTGTATGTCATTTTTTAATTGTTGAGCGTAAGAGATTTTGTTGGGAGCTGTTATTTGTTGTGAATTCATTGTGTTTATACCTCTGTAGTCAGAAGTATAAACTATCGTGTTTTTATACAAAAATTTAACTAATTAGTGGGTGTGCTACCTGTCTAGGTAGGCTCATCTCTCTTCTCCGATGTTGGGGAATCGCTACTATTCCACAGGTGTGGCTAGTTGTCCGGATGAGAACACTCACTAAGTAGGTTTGGATTTTTAAGGTTAAGTGAAATTTATTTTAATTTGGTAAAGTTAGTGAATTATGAGGATATGTGATATGACTGATGGAGTATTAAATGGATTTGGAACTTATGTAGAGGTAAGATGGATGGATGGTATTAAGATTTAAACAAGAAGGGTTTAATTTTTAAGAGCACGTATCACTGTTAACTATCACCTTGAAGGTTCACGGTCAACTCTTTTTTTTATATAAACACAAAAGTTTAAGTAAATAAATATTTAAATTGTCAATCATTATTTTGAAACAAAAATTGTTTCCATTGATTACTTTGCCAAATAAATTGACGAAAATAATTTATGAATAATTAACTTTCCAAATTTTGAAACTTTATTTTATTGAACAGAAAGAAAACTACGAATGTTTCCAAAAGGGCCGTTGTAAGAATTGTTATATGCATTTTAATTATTAAATTTCAAAAATATTGTTATTTAAATAGCCTCAAATATCACGACATATGCATTAGATATTTTACAATTAATTATTGAAATTCGTGTAATAATTTGAAATTGCATTGGTAACATTTTATGCAATCAAGGAGTTATTTCAACTTCGAAGGTACTAAATACAGGATTCTCGGATTATTTTGCACTTACATGTGAATTATTACTACCCGATATTTCGTCAGAAGATAATCAATCTTATCAAAAAACGGGTATTCTCTATAAAAAAAATATAGCTATATTTAATAATTTAATTCAAAATATGAACTGAAATTCAATTTATGATAGCGCCTTAACTTTAAACGAAAAATATATACTTTTCAATAACGCAATACAACAATTTGAATTCGCTTTTCCAGTGGTTACGCTAAATAAAAACAAATATAAATTCAATTATTGGATAACACCAGGCATAAAAAAATCTTGTAAAACGAAACGAACATTACTGCTAAAAGTAAAATTAAATCCTAGTCCTATTTTTTTGTCTTTTGTTAAACTTTACTGTGCGGTGTTAAAAAAAGTGGTTCTTCGGTGTTCTTCAAGGTTCTGTGTTAGGCCCTTTACTATTTGTGTTATATGTTAATAATATTCCTAATATTATCCAAGACAATGAAAATTCTAAATGTACTATTTATGCTGATGACACTTATTTTATTTTGTGCGATAAACACTTACATACCCTGCTTAATAATATAGTATCACTTGTAAAAAAAATTAGAACAATGGTGTAACACAAACTATTTAACACTTAATTTTTGTAAAACTAACTTCATAGATTTCAGTCTAACTAGCATTGATTCAAGCAGAATGAGTATTCAATTCAAACAGATACATTACACTACATCAATTAGTCTGTTGGGAATTCATGTAGACTTTAATTTTAAATGGCATACTCAGGCGTCTAACTTTATTCCTAAACTGAATAAATCTGTATTTTGTATGAGAATTTTAAACAAATGTAGTGACAAAAACTCGCTAAAAGGTGTATATTATAGCTATTTTTATTCCATTGCAACTTAAGTGTTTTGATATGGGGCAACTCTCAACTTATAGATGATATTTTTATTATTCAAAAAAAGCTATTCGCATATTATGTAATCTACCACCTAATGAATCTTGTAGAGGCAAATTTGTTGCATTAAATATTCTTACGATACACAGCTGTTATATTTATCTTCTTTTAAAACATGTGTTTACTAATCTACATAAGTATAATTCAGTGTCCCAGTCTACTTATTCTACACGAAATTCAAATAATATTTTAGAAATCCCATACCACAATACAACTGCCTATGAAAAAGGTTTTTACTATTCTAGTATAATATGTTATAATGCGTTACCACAATGTTACAAGGAATTAAAGGTAAAAAGATCACTGTCTTTACTTAATCAAATTCTCATAGAAAAGGAATACTACAACTGCAACGATTATTTTAATGACTGTAAAAATAATGCCTTTTGTTATTTGTAATTATTGTTAAATATAGTATTGTTATTGTAATATTAATATTAATAATTCATAAATAAGTTAATAAGATTATTAATTACTTTTCTCTTTGTAAATATCTAAATTAATAACTAATTATTGTGAACTATTGAAAAATATATTTTGTATTCCATACGTTGCTTCTGTACAACTTTTTTGGAATAAACTATTATTATTATTGGCTATGAATGAGGTGCTGTATGTATTTTGATGTTACTGAGTGGGGGCTTGCATGACTTATTTTTGACGTCAATCTTTTTATTTAATTATTTACGAAAATAACAACAAATTATTATAGGTATTTTTTTATAACTATGCGGAAAATATTGCATAAACTTTCATTACAATAGTTTTTAAAAAATGTGACACCGGCTAATATGATAATAATAGTAATAATAATAATAATAATAATAATAATAATAATAATAATAATAATAATAATAATAATAATAATAATAATAATAATAATAATAATAATAATAATAATAATAATAATAATAATAATAATAATAATAATAATAATTTTGTTCATACTCCTACATGTACGCGGGTCCAATAATAATTTCAAATAACCACAATACTTACCTGGATAGTAGAACAGAGCCATAACATCAGGACAACTTCAATGTTTTTTTTTTACATTTTATCTTATATACACTTGCTGTTTTATAGCCGTATATATAATAGAACCTCTCGTCAGGGTGAGAGTGAAAATATCGAATAATAATAATAATAATAATAATAATAATAATAATAATAATAATAATAATAATAATAATAATAATAATAATAATAATAATAATAATAATAATAATAATAATAATAATAATAATAATAATAATAATAATAATAATCATAATCATAATAATAATAATAATAATAATAATAATAATAATAATAATAATAATAATAATAATAATAATAATAATAATAATAATAATAATAATAATAATAATAATAATAAAAACTGTTATATACGGAATAACAATGTTTTTTTTTTCTCTATGTAGTCACTTAGATAGGTACCTACCTATTTATTTTATTTACTTAGTTACATTTAGTAACATGTAAAACCGAAATTGATATTTAATAAATATTGCTCAATTGTAGTGACTCCCATGGAATTGACAAATTACAAATAAATGCTCAATGAATTGTCAGAATAATACATTTTTGTCTAATAATAGGTAAGTAACCACAGCGAAATGAGTAAATTAACATTGTATTATCTATACCAGCTGGTTTTTTAAGGTGTATGTATGCAGGGTGTTCATTTTAAGTGATACACTATTGCTATTTCGAGAAGTAGGTATAAGAACTACGAAGTCGGTTAAATTATTTATTTTTATTTATTTATTGAACAATCCAACAGAACTATGTTCCAATTACAGGATAGTTATGCAATAGTTTAAATACATAAAAGCCCTGCAAGAAGTACACAATACAAAATAATACAAGTAGCTATGAAGAAAAAATTATAATTTTAACAGCTAGAAATATACTCGTAATTATTAAAAGTTAAATGTCTATAGATCTAAAATAATTTATAGGATTAATATAGGAAATCAGTTTTTCGCAGACTGTTGCCCCCCGTTTTGACTGATAACAATGGTTGCGGAATCAATAAAAGGATAAAAAAAATCTGTATCAAATGAAATCAAATACATGTCAATTGTATATCTAATATTTAAGTCCCATAAATTAATTATTAAATTTATCCCATTTCGTGTTAACAGAGATAGCCATGGCATTTTAACAAAAAATACGAGTATACCGTGTGTCCCAGCGTTTGGTTGGCATAGGCGTTTAACATGGGAAAACAGTTTTTTGTAAATAAAAAGTGTCCGGCTAACAACTAAGTCACCATATTGCATAGAACATAGAACAATACTACGCCCATTTCTACATCTTATCTATTATAGATTACCTCATTATAATAGCGTAATTTTACAAAATTAGCAAAAATAATTCCACATTTTTAGATTTATTGGTGTTTTATTTCTTATTAATTTGTGTTATTACAATTGTTTGTCTAATAATGATTTCTAAACAATAATAAATTTATATTAACATAAAAAAACGAAGAGAAAAAAATATAAACTTAATGGAGGTTTGAACTTATCTTTGAATCCGTAACTTATTAATTTTGCATGATCTATAACGGCAGAAGTTAGTTATGCAAATGTCGAAAATCACGTCCCTAAAATCAGTTATCTATGTAATTGCAACTATAAATATAAATACCGTGAGTATTTTTTAACATGAAATATGAGATTTGTCATATCTATGGTTACGACTTGACATTTGATTGACAGCAATGTATTTGCTTGTCTCATTTAAAATGAACCATAGGGGATGAATTTGACAGAAGTATTATATATAAATAATGAGCAGTAATATTCCCGTTAATAAAATGGCCCAATAATGTGGGTTCCTATTATGCCAGCCCAAACGTTAACTTTCTCGGGCCGTTGAGTCCTCGTACTACGATACAAATGTACATTTTCCCTGGACCAATACCGACAATTTTGTGAATTTACCTCGCCATGTAAATAAAAAGTTGCTTCGTTCGTAAAAAAGTATATTTTGCAGCAAATCTGAATTGTTATTAACGTTTTCAAACATTCTTTCACAAAAATTTATTCTTCGTCTCGTGTCGTCAATAACTAACTCCTGGTGATTTTGGAAATAGTATGATCTGTAATGCTCCTTTTTAAATAGTCTGTGTATAGTAGCTTTGCTTACAGCAGTAGTTTACCTAATCTTTCTTAATGTTAATCTCTTCTTATTTTGTATTTGTACCTATATAAGTCAGAATTTCATGTTTTTTCTGCGCAGTTAATATATTACAGGATCTATTCCTACTGTTATGTGCAGGCTGGACGCAACCATTTCCTCTAAAGGTATTCACTATTCTTAAAATTGTTGCTGCACTTGGTGTAGGCTGTCAGGAAATGAAGCGCGGAACAAGTCCGACACTTGTCTTAAACTTGGATTAAAATTCGAATAATACCACGTAATAATCTGCACCTTCTCTTCCACAGTAAAAACCATTGTATTTCAAATTGGTTTTTTGACACTGACAGAGTAGACAAATGTCAAAATTGTCCCTTATGTTTCATTTTAAATGAGACAGGCAAATACATTGCTGTCAATCAAATCGTAACCATAGATATGACAAATCCCATGTTTCATGTTAAAAAATACTCACGGTATACAATGTTCACGATTTATCTGTCAAGCTAAGTTAATTTATTTTTATTATCATGTATTTGTAATTTCTGTTAAAGTAAAAAATTATTAATTTAAATTAATAGATAATTGTTCAATAGAACAGATATGACAAATAATAATAATACCTAATAAAAATATATTAACCTAACTTGATAGGTAAAACGTCAAACATTTGTTAATATTATCTGTTTCAATTTTATGATCGCTATTTTTGGGGTGATTTCCGACATTTTCATATCTAATTTCTGTCGTTATAAAGCACGGAAAATTAATTTTGCTTATTGATTCGGATACAGAATTTTAAGCTCTACAACTTCGAAGCATTTTTACCTACAATAATTAGGAAAGCAGGAAATTATAAAAATATGATTTTACAGGAGAAAGTCCAGTGTCGCGGTCAGCACTCTGTAACGAATAATTTTATAAAATACATTGGCTATCACTATTAAAACGAAATTGAATAAATTTTAATAATTAATTTATGGGAATAATGTCCGCTTGCAACAATATTTAAATGATAATTAAACAACAAATTAATTAAAATCAATATTTATTCACGTATAAAGTATATTGTATGTGATAATTTTAATTTAATTTTCCTTTAATTCTCAATATATTGGTGCAACTAGTCATTAAAAATTATATAATTTGCCTGGTTGATACCACAACAGTTGTCGTCAATGGAAACGGGCAGCAACAGTCTATATAAAACTGACTTCTATGATAATCTCCTGTGTACAATTTGAAAAAAAAATTTGATGTGGCCAGCACAATACCTTCCATCAATCGTGTGTATTATGTACAAATTCCATACATAAATTTTCTTGCAAAAGATTCAAAATCTCCAGTAAAAGTATTTCATAAACATACTATGCAAATGGCACTTGACACTGATATCTTCTTCTTTAGTTTTTCCCATTCGTTAGGGGGTCGCTATTTTTATATTTTTCTTCCACTCATTTCTGTTTTGCGTGTCGTCTTCATTCAGGTCCTTTTCTGTCAAGTCTTCCGCAATACAGTCTTTCCATCTTATCTTTGGACTTCTTATGTTTCTTCTACCTTCTATTTCTAAGCTATTCATTCTTTTTTCAATATATTCTACATCTCTCCTTACGACATGTTCAAACCAGTGTAATCGTCTCCCTTGTATCTCTCTAGAAATTTCTAATACTCGAGTTATTTCCGTTATTCATTCGTTCCTTACCGTATCTTTCCGTATCTTCCCTAACATCTATCTCAACATCCTCATCTCTACCACATTCATTTTCTTTTCAGTTAGAAATTTCTTAATATAGTAGCTGTTTCCATGATTATAACATAGGTGGCTGATTTATAAAATTTAATTTCTTTATAATTCTTTAACTCTATCCATTGAATATGAAATATAAAATGTAATCAATTCGTATAGATAATAGAATATTCTTTACTATTTAAAATAATATTAAATGTGTAAATAAAATTTCATAGTTTGATTATAAAATATATTTACTGGAAATATAGGATCTTTTGCAAGAAAATTTATGTATAGAGCACGAGCAGTCACACGACTTTCTGACTTTGGTAAGCAGATATGGGGGCCCGTACCAGAATGACAGCTATTAATTATGTCCATAACTGACAAATGTCATAATTATTCATTCAAAAAATTATTTTTTGGTATTTTATGATTCCTTTTCTCGTCAACTGAATTCCACATTCCTGGTAACAAATAAACCACATGAAATAAGAGAATCATAAAATTTTGAATGAAAAATTATGACATTTGTCAGTTATGGACATAATTAATAGCTGTCATTTTGACACGGGTCCCCATATCTGCTTGCCAAAGTCAGCAAAGTCATGTCACTGCACGCGCCCTATACATAAATTTTCTTGCAAAAGATCCTATATTTCCAGTAAAATTATTTCATAAACAAACTATGCAAATTCCACTTGAGACTGACATCTTCTTCTTTAGTTTTTCCCATTCGTTAGGGGGTCGCTATTTTTTATTTTCTTCTGCCACTCATTTTTGTTTTGCGTGTCGTCCTCATTCAGTTCTTTTTCACTCAAGTCTTCTGCAATATAATCCTTTCATCTTATATTTGGTCTTCCTATGTTTCTTCCATATTCTATTAATATATTCATTTCTCCTCATGACATGTTCAAACCAATGTAATCGTCTCTCTTATATCTAGAAACTTCTAACACTAGCGTTACTTCCCTTATTCTTTCATTCAATTACTTGCTTTTTATTGATATTGACATCTGTCAATTTGAATTACCTGAATATATTAGCAGTTTCCATGGTTAAGTTAGCATAGCTGGCTGAATTATGAAATTTATATGAATTTTTTTATCTTTATTATTCTTTAATTCTATATCTGTTGAATATGAAATATAAAATGCAATCAAATCGTATAGACAATAATATATTCTTTAAGTTATAATAATATTTAACTGAGTTTTTCAAGAAAAACTGTTAAAATCTTCAAATGAGGATACTTTCGTTTGACCAATTATAACCAAAATCTAATCAAGTCTGCATATGGTTGTAAGGAAGAGGAATACGCAAGAATTTAAATTTTTGGACTTCTAGTATTGGAGATATCGCACACACACACACACACACACACACACACACACACGCACACGCACACGCACACGCACACGCACACGCACACGCACACGCACACGCACACGCACACGCACACGCACACGCACACGCACACGCACACGCACACGCACACGCACACACGCACACACGCACACACGCACACACGCACACACGCACACACGCACACACGCACACACGCACACACGCACACACGCACACACGCACACACGCACACACGCACACACGCACACACTCACACACGCACACACGCACACATGCACACACGCACACACGCACACACGCACATACAAACACACACACACACATACACAGACATCATCGTAAAAATAGTAAAATCGTATTGTAAAAACCCTAAAACGTGCTTATTCAATGAAAACTCACCACCGAATTTTTTGACCAAAGACAATACCTTCCTTACTTATAGAGACGATTACATTGGTTTGAACATGTCATAAGGAGAGATGAATATATTGATAGAAGGTGGAAGAAACATAGGAAGACCAAATATAAGATGAAAAGACTGTATTGCAGAAGACTTGAGAGAAAAGGAACTGAATGAGGACGACACGCAAAACAAGAATGAGTGGCAGAAGAAAATAAAAAATAGCGACCCCTGTAGTATATTAGATATATTTGAATGATTGAGTAGGCTAGTTGTAATTGACATAAACATTAGAAAAAAGATATATGTACGAAAAGGGAAAATAAAGGAGAATTTGAGCGATAAAGGTCTATTTTATTACAAATTTGGCGACGAGGAGTAAGAAAAATAAACCGAAATGAACGGAAGTACAGATACTAAGTTAGGAAACTTCCGAGTCAGTGAAAATGTAACAAATCAAACACAACAGTGGGCAAGGTGGAGACGAGCATTCGACTATTATGTTGATGGAAAAGGAATTACAAGTAGTCTACAGAAAAAAGCACTTATGTTACATCTAGCAGGTTTAGAAGTACAGGATATCTATGAAACCTTAACCGTAGCTGAAAGTGACGATATTTATAAAACAACATGTGATGCTCTTGATGCATATTTTATGCCCAAGAAAAATGTTTCATTTGAAAGGCACGTTTTTCGTAAGATGAAGCAGGAAAATGAAACGATTGTCCAGTTTATTACTCGTCTAAAAACACAAGCAAAAAAATGTGAGTTTGGTGCAGGAGTGGAGGATCAAATCAGAGATCAAGTTGTAGAGCAATGCCAATCAAATGAACTACGTAGGAAATTTTAAGAAAGATCAGATTTAACTTTAAACCTTGTAGGTGAAATAGGGCGGTCATTGGAAGCAACAGAAAGACAGGTAGCGACTATGCAACGGCAGGATCAAAATGAAGTAAACACAATACGAAAGGTCTATAATAAAGAAAAGAAAACAATGGGAAGCGGTAATAGGTGTTATCGATGCAATATGAAAGGCCATTATGCCAAAGATCCGTCATGTCCCGCTAAGAATAAAAAATGTAAAAGATGTGAAAAAATAGGACATTTCGAGGTAGTGTGTCACACTAAAGGTAGTAACCAATTTAACAAAGGTAAGAAAAATTATTATGTAGAAGAAGTAGACAATGACAATGAAAAACATTTTGCGTTCCGTATCGACATGGTAAATGAGTTAAAACTAAATTCTGATGAAGTTGTGAAAGTAAATGTTGGAGGGGTAGCTATCTCTATGTTGATTGATTCAGGCGCCAATTGTAACGTTATAGATGTTGAAAAATGGGGAAAATGTAAATTGGGAAATATTGATTGTATTAGTGAGAAATGTGATAAAGAATTAAAAGTGTATGGAACAAAGGAGACCGTTCTTGTTAAAGGAAAATTTTACGCTAATATTTTTATATCCGAAACTGGAAAGTCAATAACTAATGTAGAATTCCTTGTAATTCATAATAAGGGAATACCAGTACTTGGTAGGGAAACGGCAAAACAATTAGGCGTTTTAAAAGTAGGTTTGGGAGCAGGTGTAAATCAAATAAATGAAGTACCATGGACACAAAAATTCAAGACTTTATTTGAATACACAAAAGGGAAGTTTCCAAAAATAAATGAGTTTCAATTACAGATCCCTATTGACGAGAAAGTTAGACCTGTAGCTCAAACAAGCAGGAAAATTCCTTACAATTTGCGCGCCACGGTAGAAAAATGTCTTGACGAACTGTTGGAGGCTGATATCATTGAACCAGTAACTGGACCTACACCATGGGTTTCACCTGTAGTGGTAGTACCAAAAAAAGGTGGTGAAGTTAAATTTTGCGTGGATATGAGAACAGCAAATACAGCAGTTATTCGCGAGCGACATCCGTTACCTACTTTTGAAGAACTTCTTCAAGAAATGAGTGGTAGTAAACTATTTTCGAAGATTGACCTCAAATGGGCTTACCATCAAGTGGAGTTGTCTACAGAATCTAGAGGTATTACAACTTTTTGCACTCATAAAGGTCTGTTTAGGTACAAAAGGCTGCTCTTCGGTATATCATGTGCCCCAGAGATGTTTCAACGCGTTATGCAACAGATTACAGCAGGCTGTGAAGGCATAATTAACTTCTTAGATGATTTGATTTGCCATGGCAAGAACAGAGAAGAACATGACGAGCGGTTGAATAAATTGTTGCAGAGACTTGCAGAAAAAGGTATGTTGCTGAATGCCAAAAAATGTGAATTAAGAAAAGATAAAATTAATTTTTTGGGACATGAAATAACTAGAAACGGAATCACTCCCGATCAGTCAAATATAAAAGCAATTTTAGAATTTAGAAAACCAAAAAATCGGAGTGAAGTAGAGTTTTTTGGGACTAGTTAATTTTTGTAGTCGTTTTATACCTCATGTTTCTACTATTAACGAACCATTACGAAAATTAACTAAACAGTCAAACATATTTAAGTGGGAAAAGGAACAACAGAAGGCTTTTGATGTTTTTAAAGAACAATTAGCTAGTCGTAGGGTATTATCTCTTTATGACAAAAATGCACCTACAAAAATTATTACCGACGCAAGTCCAGTTGGACTGGGAGCGGTACTTCTACAAATACAAAATGGAGAATCTAAAATTATTAGCTACGCGAGTCGTAGTTTATCAGATGTTGAGAAACGTTATTTTCAAACCGAGAAAGAAGGATTAGCGGTAGTGTGGGGATGTGAGAGATTCAAAATGTATTTAATTGGGAAACAATTCGAATTAATCACAGATCATAAACCGTCAGAGTACATTTTCGCAACCAGATCAAAACGATGTGCTAGCATGGAACGTTGGGTGTTGCGGATGGAACAATTTGATTATAAAATACAGTATAAACCTGGCAAAACAAATATTGCTGATCCATTGTCAAGGCTATTAAATATTTGTGAAGTAATTTCCGATTCAAATGAGGTAGATTTTGTTTATTGGGTTGCTGAAAATTCAGTACCACATGCAGTTTCACTGAAAGAAATAGAAAAACTCTCAATAGAAGATACAGAAATGATGAAACTAAAAAGAGCCATTCATACGGGAGATTTTCCTGAAGATTTACGTAATTACAAATTTGTTCAACATGAATTATGTTACATTAATAATATTATTTTACGGAATACTAGAATAGTAATACCAGAAAAATTACGACCTAGGATTTTAAAGATTGCCCATGAGGGTCATCCTGGTATGAGTTGTATGAAACAAATGTTAAGAGCCAAAGTTTGGTGGCCGAAGATTGATAAAGATGTAGATTTGCCATCTGGTCATAATTTGTTTGTAATTGTTGACTATTACTCTCGTTTCATAGAAGTAGCTGTTATGAAGCAAATCACTGCTGAAAAAATTCTGGACCAGTTGGACGAAGTATTTGCACATCACGGTTTACCGTTTATTATTCACTGCGATAATGGACCACAATTTAACCGGAGTAAAGATTTTAGAGATTTTATGCAAGAACGAGGGATTAAAGTACACAGTACTACTCCTTATTGGCCACAGGCAAACGGGGAAGTGGAACGACAGAATCGAACAATTTTGAAAAGACTTAAAATTGCTCAAATTGAGAAGAAAAACTGGAAACAAGAACTGAGAAAATTTTTACTTATGTATCGGTCAACTCCACATACAACAACTGGCGTTTCACCGGCTAAAGCTTTATTCAATCGAAATATTAGAAATAAAATACCTGAAATAACACAACCTGTATATAATGATGAAGAAATGAGAGATAAAGATAGACAAAAGAAAGAACAAGGACGAGAATATTGTGATAAAAGAAGGGGAACTCAAATAACCAAGATTCAAATTGGAGATACAGTAGTCACAAAACAGCATAAACAAGATAAGCTGACACCCACATTTGCAGACAAATCGTTTGAAGTTATTGAAAAGAATGGAAACGCATTAAAACTTAGAGCAGAAGACGGTTCTACTATACTTTGTAATTCTCATCACTGTAAGTTATTTGAAGAACATCAAGAACCAGTAATCCAAACGGAATCTGTTGATGAGGAAACACCTAATGTACACAATGAAAATGTAGAGAATGCTGACGTGACACAACCTACAAGAGTTTCACACGATCAAAATGTATCGCCTACTACGAACGATGCTGAGTCTTCCAGAGCAACTCGAACTCCACGACTTCGTCAGAGACCCAAGTACTTGCAAGACTATGAAGTTCATATTAAATAAATTGTAAATGTTGTTTTGTTATCAATGTTTTAATATGTAGTCATTGTAACACTTTTCTAAAAGAAAGGAGGAATGTAGTATATTAGATATATTTGAATGATTGAGTAGGCTAGTTGTAATTGACATAAACATTAGAAAAAAGATATATGTACGAAAAGGGAAAATAAAGGAGAATTTGAGCGATAAAGGTCTATTTTATTACAACCCCCTAACGAACGGGAAAAACTAAAGAAGAAGAAGAAGATGTCAGTGTCAAGTGCAATTTGCATAGTTTGTTTATGAAATAACTGTACTGGAAATATAGGATCTTTTGCAAGAAAATTTATGTATGAGGCGCGTGCGGTAACATGACTTTGCTGACTTTGGCAAGCAGTTATGGGGACCCGTGTCAAAATGACAGCAATTAATTATGTCCATTACTGACAAGTGTTATAATTTTTCATTCAAAATTTCATAATTTTCTTATTTCATGTGGTTTGTTTGTTATCAGGAGTATGGAATTCAGTTGCTGAGAAAGGGAATCACATAATACCAAAAATTTAGAATCTTTTGCAAGAAAATTTATGTATGGAATTTGTACATAATACACAGGATTGACGGAAGGTATTGTGCTGGCCACATTAGATTTTTTATTATTTAATTGGCAGTTTAACCTGAGTGAATATATCGGGTCTAATATTAAAATGAAATTTTTCGTAAAACACTGTCAAAATTTTGAGCGTCTGATGCCGAGGCGGACTAATGTGAGTTAATACCCGGGGGGGGGGGGGGGACATTGTGCGACCCCCCCCCCGGTCAATTTGTACAATTACGTTTGAATGTTATATACTAAAAAAATAATTTACTCCTTTTTTGTATTTTTATAATGTTAACAAGAATTAATATTTTTTTTAAATCTGATGCGCCCAACACAATACCTCCCGCCATTTAATTTTTATTAATTTATATACATACCTACCTCTTCACCGCGTGCCTGAGTGTCTGTTCGCGAATCTGGGAACCGAGTCCTGTTCCGACCGGCTCCAAATATTTCGAATTTTATATAGCACAAATTGACTCCTCCATGCCAGCAATGAATGTTCGTCAGATAACGCCTGGTAAACGCCCGCGCGGTACAAATATGTTCTCATCATTACCGAAATCTATGTACGACGTAGATTGTCACACCCAGCAATGGGTAATACGTCGTGATGATGATATATTTATTTTTTTATTTAAATACATACCTCCATATTTACTAATGCTGGAAACTATATTAAGTTCCTTTCCATCTAACTATTGCTCTATTTACATTTTTCATTTTAAAACGTTACTATTATTTTAACCTTCCGTCACCTTTAGGTAAGGAAGGTATTGTCTGCTCAAAAAATTCAATGATGAGTTTTTAGTGAATAAGCATGTTTTAGGGTCCCTATAATACAATTTTACCATTTTCACGATGATGTCTATATGTATGTATGTATGTGTGTGTGTGTGTGTGTGTGTGTGTGTGTGTGTATGTGTGTGTGTGTGTGTGTGGGTGTGTGTGTGTGTGTATCTGTGTGTGTGTGTGACAACAGTTTCGGATCGCATAACTTCAATATCACGATTCCAAAAATTATAATTTTTTCGTATTCCTCAAGTTTACAACCAGGAGAACAACTGATTAGATTTTGGTTATAATTGGTGTACCGGGAGTAGCCTCATTTGAAGATTTAACAGTTAAATTTGATTTATTGACATTTAACGTTATTATAACTTAAAGAATACATATATTATTTTCTATACGATTTGATTGCATTTTATACTTCATATTCAATAGACATAAAGTTAAAGAATTTTAAAGAAATTAATTTTTTTAAATCAGCCAGCTATGCTAAACATGGAAACTATTAATATATTCATATAATTCAAAGTGACAGATGTCAGTATAAATAAAAAGTAAATTAATGTGGCAGAGATGAGGATGTTGAAGTTGATGTTGGGGAAAACACGGAAAAACACGGTAAGGAAATAACTCAGCTCTATAAAGCTGGCTCAACATTTTCATCTCACAACAATAAACATAGTATTAATATTTAAAGCTCATTTATTGCTAATTTATTACTCATGTTTAAAATTTATTGCTTTTGCCGATTCGGAGAAAATTGATGTGAGCTAGCTTAAAGACAAGCTAGCTCACAACCAAAAATTAAAAAAAAAACATGTCACAAGACATAATACGATCTGTTATAATTTATTGCTATATTTAAAAATTTATTGCTTGCAAATAATCAAGGTTTTCGTTAAACAAACTGCATACCACACGTTTTAGCCTACTAAATGAATATCTGACTTCAAAAACTGCTTTTCTACGGAAATTATACTTTATCGCAGGTCATTATTAGTCTTCAATAATATTTACGCGTGTGAGCTGCAGAAATAAATTATTTAAGGGGCACATTTAGCTAAAACTAAAATTTTACAGGATTATCTCGCAACAAAAACTATCTGTCGCTATAGGGCACTTCAAAAACTGTTGTTCTATGGAAATTATACTTTCTCGCAGATCACAAATTTGTTATCAACAATATACACGTGTGTGAGCTGAAGCAATAAATTATTTTATCCGCCAATTTTGCTTAAACTCGACTTTTTTGGAATATCTCGCAACAAAAACTATCTGTCTCTATAGGGCACTTCAAAAACTATTTTTCTACGGAAATTATGCTTTCTCGCAGGTCACAAATTAGTTATCAACAATATACACGTGTGTGAGCTGGAGCAATAAATTATTTTATCCGCGAATTTACCTTAAACTCGATTTTTTTAGGAATATCTCGCAACAAAAACTATCTGTCGCTATAGGGCACTTCAAAAACTGTTTTTCTACGGAAATTATACTTTTTCGCAGGTCAAAAATTAGTTATCAACAATATACACGTGTGTGAGCTGAAGCAATAAATAATTTTAGCCGCGCCTTTACCATAAACTCTACTTTTTTACATCTCACAACAATAAACATAGTTCTAATATTTAAAGCTCATTTATTGCTAATTTATTACTCATGTTTAAAATTTATTGCTCTTGCCGATTCGGAGAAAATTAATGTGAAGTAACTTAAAGACAAGCTAGCTCACAACCAAAAATAAAAAAAAAACCTGTTACAAGACAGAATACGATCTGTTATAATTTATTGCTCTATTTAAAAATTTATTGCTTGCAAATAATCAAGATTTTCGTTAAACAAACTGCATACCACACGTTTTAGCCTACTAACTGAATATCTGACTTCAAAAACTGCTTTTCTACGGAAATTATACTTTATCGCCGGTCATTATTAATTTTCAATAATATTTACGCGTGTGAGCTGAAGCAATAAATTATTTTAGCCGCGCCTTTAGCATAAACTCTACTTTTTTACATCTCACAACAATAAACATAGTTCTAATATTTAAAGCTCATTTATTGCTAATTTATTACTCATGTTTAAAATTTATTGCTCTTGCCGATTCGGAGAAAATTAATGTGAACTAGCTTAAAGACAAGCTAGCTCACAACCAAAAATTAAAAAAAAAACCTGTTACAAGACAGAATACGATCTGTTATAATTTATTGCTCTATTTAAAAATTTATTGCTTGCAAATACTCAAGATTTTCGTTAAACAAACTGCATACCACACGTTTTAGCTTACTAAATGAATATCTGACTTCAAAAACTGCTTTTCTACAGAAATTATACTTTATCGCCGGTCATTATTAATTTTCAATAATATTTACGCGTGTGAGCTGCAGCAATAAATTATTTAAGGGGCGCATTTAGCTAAAACTCCAATTTTACAGGATTATCTCGCAACAAAAACTATCTGTCGCTATAGGGCACTTCAAAAACTATTTTTCTACGGAAATTATACTTTCTCGAAGGTCACAAATTAGTTATCAACAATATCCACGTGTGTGAGCTGGAGCAATAAATTATTTTATCCGCGAATTTACCTTAAACTCGATTTTTTTAGGAATATCTCGCAACAAAAACTATCTGTCGCTATAGGGCACTTCAAAAACTGTTGTTCTACGGAAATTATACTTTCTCGCAGGTCACAAATTAGTTATCAACAATATACACGTGTGTGAGCAGAAGCAATAAATTATTTTATCCGCCAGTTTAGCTTAAATTCGACTTTTTTGGAATATCTCGCAACAAAAACTATTTGTCGCTATAGGGCACTTCAAAAACTGTTGTTCTACGGTAATTATACTTTCACGCAGGTCACAAATTAGTTATCAACAATATACACGAGTGTGAGCTAAAGCAATAAATTATTTTAGCCGCCAATTTAGCATAAACTCTACTTTTTTAGAAATATCTCGCAACAAAAACTATTTGTCGCTATAGGGCACTTCAAAAACTGTTTTTCTACGGAAATTATACTTTATCGCAGGTCACTAATTAATTATCAACAATATACACGTGTGTGAGCTGGAGCAATAAATTATTTTAGCCGCGCCTTTAGCATAAACTCTACTTTGTTACATCTCACAACAATAAACATAGTTCTAATATTTAAAGCTCATTTATTGCTAATTTATTACTCATGTTTAAAATTTATTGCTCTTGCCGATTCGGAGAAAATTGATGTGAACCTTAAAGACAAGCTAGCTCACAACCAAAAATTAAAAAAAAAACCTGTCACAAGACAGAATACGATCTGTTATAATTTATTGCTCTATTTAAATATTTATTGCTTGTAAATAATCATGGTTTTCGTTAAACAAACTGCATACCACACGTTTTAGCCTATTAAATGAATATCTGATTTAAAAAACTACTTTTCTACGGAAATTATACTTTATCGCAGTTCATTATTAGTTTTCAATAATATTTACGCGTGTGAGCTGTAGCAATAAATTATTTAAGGGACGCATTTAGCTAAAACTCCAATTTTACAGGAATATCTCGCAACAAAAACTATATGTCGCTATAGGGCACTTCAAAAACTGTTTTTCTACGGAAATTATACTTTCTCGCAGGTCACAAATTAGTTATGAACAATACACACGTGTGTGTGCTGAAGCAATAAATTATTTTAGCCACCAATTTAGCATAAACTCTACTTTTTCAGGAATATCTTGCAACAAAAACTATCTGTCGCTATAGAGCACATCAAAAACTGCTTTTCTACGGTAATTATACTTTCTCGCAGGTCACAAATTAGTTATCAACAAAATACACGTGTGTGAGCTGGAGCAATAAATTATTTTAGCCGCCAGTTTAGCTTAAACTCGACTTTTTTGGGAATATCTCGCAACAAAAACTATTTGTCGCTATAGGGCACTTCAAAAACTGCTTTTCTACGGTAATTATACTTTCTCGCAGGTCGTAAATTAATTATCAACAATATACACGTGTGTGAGGTGAATCAATAAATTATTTTAGCCGCGCCTTTAACATAAACTCTACTCTTTTAGGAATATCTCGCAACAAAAATTATCTGTCGTTATAAGGCACTTAAAAAACTGTTGTTCTACGGTAATTATACTTTCTCGCAGGTCACAAATTAGTTATCAACAATATACACGTGTGTGAGCTGGAGCAATAAATTATTTTAGCCGCCAATTTAGCATAAACCCTACTTTTTTAGGAATATCTCGCAGCAAAAACTATCTGTCGCTATAGGGCACATCAAAAACTGCTTTTCTACAATAATTATAGTCTCTCGCGGGTCACAAATAAGTTATCAGCAATATACACGTGTGTGAGCTGGAGCAATAAATTATTTTAGTCGCCAATTTAGCTTAAACTCGACTTTTTTGGAATATCTCGCAACAAAAACTATCTGTCGCTATAGGGCACTTCAAAAACTGTTGTTCTACAGAAATTATATTTTCTCGCAGGTCACAAATTAGTTATCAACAATATACACATGTGTGAACTGGAGCAATAAATTATTTTAGCCGCGCCTTTAGCGTAAACTCTATTTTTTTAGTAATATCTCGCAACAAAAACTATTTGTCGCTATAGGGCACGTCAAAAACTGTTTTTCTACGGTAATTATACTTTCTCGCAGGTCAAAATTAGTTATCAACAATATACACGTGTGTGAGCTCAAGCAATAAATTATTTTAGCCGGTAGTTTAGCTTAAACTCGACTTTTTTAGGAATATCTCGCAACAAAAACTATTTGTCGCTATAAGGCACTTCAAAAACTGCTTTTCTACGGTAATTATACTTTCTCGTAGGTCACAAATTAGTTATCAACAATATACACGTGTGTGAGCTGAAGCAATAAATTATTTTTGCCGCCAATTTAGCATAATAATTTATAACTCCAGTTCACACACGTGTATATTGTTGATAACTAATGTGTAACCTGCGAGAAAGTATAATTTCTGTAAAAAAACATTTTTGAAGTGCCCTATAGCGACAGATAGTTTTTATTGCGAGATATTTCTGTAAAAGTGGAGTTTAAGCTAAATTGGCGGCTAAAATAATTTATAACTCCAGCTCACACACGTGTATATTGTTGATAAATAATGTGTGACCAGCGAGAAAGTATAATTTCTGTAGAAAAACATTTTTGAAGCGTCCTATAACGACAGGTAATTTTTGTTGCGAGATATTTCTGTAAAAGTCGAGTTTAAGCTAAATTCGGGGCTAAAATAATTTATTGCTCTAGCTCACACACGTCCATATTGTTGATAACTAATTTGTGATCTGCGAGAAAGTATAATTTCTGCAGAAAAACATTTCTCAAGTGCCCTATAACGACGCTCACACACGCGTATATTGTTGATAACTAATTTTTGACCTGCGAGAAAGTATAATTTCCATAGAACAACAGTTTTTGAAGTGCCCTATAGCGGCAGATAGTTTTTGTTGCGAGATATTCCTAAAAAAGTCGAGTTTATGCTAAATAAGCGGCTAAAATAATTTATTGCTTCAGCTCACATACGTGTATATTGTTGATAACTAATTCGTGACTTGCGAGAAAGTATAATTTCAGTAGAACAACAGTTTTTGAAGTGCCCTATAGCGACAGATAATTTTTGTTGCGAGATAATCCTGTAAAATTGGAGTTTTAGCTAAATGCGCTCCTTAAATAATTTATTGCTACAGCTCACACGCATAAATATTATTGAAGACTAATAATGACCTGCGATAAAGTATAAATTCCGTAGAAAAGCAGTTTTTGAAGTCAGATATTCATTTAATAGGCTAAAACGTGTGGTATGCAGTTTGTTTAACGAAAACCATGATTATTTGCAAGCAATAAATTTTTAAATAGAGCAATAAATTATAACAGATCGTATTCTGTCTTGTGACAGGTTTTTTTTTTAATTTTTGGTTGTGAGCTTGCTTGTCTTTAAGGTTCACTTCAATTTTCTCCGAATCGGCAAGAGCAATAAATTTTAAACATGAGTAATAAATTAGCAATAAATGAGCTTTAAATATTAGAACTATGTTTATTGTTGTGAGATGTAAAAAAGTAGAGTTTAAGCTAAACTGGCGGATAAAATAATTTATTGCTCCAGCTCACACACGTGTATTTTGTTGATAACTAATTTGTGACCTGCGAGAAAGTATAATTTCAGTAGAAAAACCTTTTTGAAGTGCCCTATAGCGACAGATAGTTTTTGTTGGGAGATATTCTTAAAAAACTAGAATTTAAGCGAAATTGGCGACAAAATAATTTATTGCTCTAGCTCACACACGTGTATATTGTTGATAGCTAAATTATGACATGCGAGAATGTATAATTTCCGTAGAAAAACAGTATTTGAAGTGCCCTATACCGACAGATAGTTTTTGCGAGATAATCCTGTAAAATTGGAGTTTTAGCTAAATGCGCCCCTTAAATAATTTATTGCTACAGCTCACACGCGTAAATATTATTGAAAACTAATAATGAACTGCGATAAAGTATAATTTCCGTAGAAAAGTAGTTTTTTAAATCAGATATTCATTTAGTAGGCTAAAACGTGTGGTATGCAGTTTGTTTAACGAAAATCTTGGTTATTTGCAAGCAATAAATTTTTAAATAGAGCAATAAATTATAACAGATCGTATTCTGTCGTGTAACAGGTTTTTTTTTTAATTTTTGGTTGTGAGCTAGCTTGTCTTTAAGCTAGTTCACATCAATTTTCTCCGAATCGGCAAGAGCAATAAATTTTAAACATGAATAATAAATTAGCAATAAATGAACTTTAAATATTAGAACTATGTTTATTGTTGTGAGATGTAAAAAAGTATAGTTTATGCTAAAGGCGCGGCTAAAATAATTTTTTGCTCCTGCTCACACGTGTATATTGTTGATACCTAATTTGTGACCTGCGAGAAAGTATAATTACCGTAGAAAAGCAGTTTTCGAACTACCCTATAGCGACAGATAGTTTTTGTTGCGAGATATTCCTAAAAATGTAGAGTTTATGCTAAATTGACGGCTAAAATAATTTATTTCTCCAGCTCACACACGTGTATATTGTTGATAACTAATTTGTGACCTGCGAGAAAGTATAATTTCCGTAGAACAACAGTTTTTGAAGTGCCCTATAGCGACAGATAGTTTTTGTTGCGAGATAATCCTGTAAAATTGGAGTTTTAGCTAAATGCGCCCCTTAAATAATTTATTGCTGCATCTCACACGCGTAAATATTATTGAAGACAAATAATGACCTGCGATAAAGTATAATTTTCGTAGAAAAGCAGTTTTTGAAGTCAGATATTCATTTAATAGGCTAAAACGTGTGGTATGCAGTTTGTTTAACGAAAACCATGATTATTTGCAAGCAATAAATTTTTAAATAGAGCAATAAATTATAACAGATCGTATTCTGTCTTGTGACAGGTTTTTTTTTTAATTTTTGGTTGTGAGCTTGCTTGTCTTTAAGGTTCACATCAATTTTCTCAGAATCGGCAAGAGCAATAAATTTTAAACATGAGTAATAAATTAGCAATAAATGAGCTTTAAATATTAGAACTATGTTTATTGTTGTGAGATGTAACAAAGTAGAGTTTATGCAAAAGGCGCGGCTAAAATAATTTATTGCTCCAGCTCACACACGTGTATATTGTTGATAATTAATTAGTGACCTGCGATAAAGTATAATTTCCGTAGAAAAACAGTTTTGAAGTGCCTTATAGCGACAGATAGTTTTTGTTGCGAGTTATTCCTAAAAAAAAAACGAGTTTAAGCTAAATTCGCAGATAAAATAATTTATTGCTCCAGCTCACACACGTGCATATTGTTGATAACTAATTTGTGACCTGCGAGAAAGTATAATTTCTGTAGAAAAACAGTTTTTGAAGTGCCCTATAGCGACAAATAGTTTTTGTTGCGAGATATTCCTAAAAAAGTCGAGTTTAAGCTAAACTGGCGGCTAAAATAATTTATTGCTTCAGCTCACACACGTGTATATTGTTGATAACAAATTTGTGACCTGCGAGAAAGTATAATTTCCGTAGAACAACAGTTTTTGAAGTGCCCTATAGCGACAGATAGTTTTTGTTGCGAGATATTCCTAAAAAAGTCGAGTTTAAGCTAAACTGGCGGATGAAATAATTTATTGCTTCTGCTCACACACGTGTATATTGTTGATAACTAATTTGTGACCTGCGAGAAAGTATAATTTCCGTAGAACAACAGTTTTTGAAGTGCCCTATAGCGACAGATAGTTTTTGTTGCGAGATATTCCTAAAAAAGTAGAGTTTATGCTAAATTGGCGGCTAAAATAATTTATTGCTTCACCTCACACACGTGTATATTGTTGATAACAAATTTTTGACCTACGAGAAAGTATAATTTCTGTAGAACAACAATTTTTGAAGTGCCCTATAGCGAGAGATAGTTTTTGTTGCGAGATATTCCTAAAAAAGTCGAGTTTATGCTAAATTGGCGGCTAAAATAATTTATTGCTTCAGCTCACACACTTGTATATTGTTGATAACTAATTCGTGACTTGCGAGAAAGTATAATTTCAGTAGAACAACAGTTTTTGAAGTGCCCTATAGCGACAGATAATTTTTGTTGCGGGATAATCCTGTAAAATTGGAGTTTTAGCTAAATGCGCCCCTTAAATAATTTATTGCTACAGCTCACACGCGTAAATATTATTGAAGACTAATAATGACCTGCGATAAAGTATAATTTTCGTAGAAAAGCAGTTTTTGAAATCAGATATTCATTTAATAGGCTAAAACGTGTGGTATGCAGTTTGTTTAACGAAAACCATGATTATTTGCAAGCAATAAATTTTTAAATAGAGCAATAAATTATAACAGATCGTATTCTGTCTTGTGACAGGTTTTTTTTTTAATTTTTGGTTGTGAGCTAGCTTGTCTTTAAGGTTCACATCAATTTTCTCCGAATCGGCAAGAGCAATAAATTTTAAACATAAGTAATAAATTAGCAATAAATGAACTTTAAATATTAGAACTATGTTTATTGTTGTGAGATGTAAAAAAGTATAGTTTATGCTAAAGGCGCGGCTAAAATAATTTTTTGCTCCTGCTCACACGTGTATATTGTTGATACCTAATTTGTGACCTGCGAGAAAGTATAATTACCGTAGAAAAGCAGTTTTCGAACTACCCTATAGCGACAGATAGTTTTTGTTGCGAGATATTCCTAAAAATGTAGAGTTTATGCTAAATTGACGGCTAAAATAATTTATTTCTCCAGCTCACACACGTGTATATTGTTGATAACTAATTTGTGACCTGCGAGAAAGTATAATTTCCGTAGAACAACAGTTTTTGAAGTGCCCTATAGCGACAGATAGTTTTTGTTGCGAGATAATCCTGTAAAATTGGAGTTTTAGCTAAATGCGCCCCTTAAATAATTTATTGCTGCATCTCACACGCGTAAATATTATTGAAAATTAATAATGACCGGCGATAAAGTATGTGGTATGCAGTTTGTTTAACGAAAACCTTGATTATTTGCAAGCAATAAATTTTTAAATAGAGCAATAAATTATAACAGATCGTATTATGTCTTGTGACATGTTTTTTTTTTAATTTTTGGTTGTGAGCTAGCTTGTCTTTAAGCTAGCTCACATCAATTTTCTCCGAATCGGCAAAAGCAATAAATTTTAAACATGAGTAATAAATTAGCAATAAATGAGCTTTAAATATTAATACTATGTTTATTGTTGTGAGATGAAAATGTTGAGCCAGCTTTATAGAGCTAAATAACTCTAGTGTTACAAGTTTCTAGAAAGATACAAGCGAGATGATTATATTGATTTGAAAATGTCATGAGGAGAAATGAAGAATATATTGGATGAATGCTTAGTAATAGAAGGTTGAAGAAACAGAGAAAGACCAAAGATAAGATGGAAGTACTGTATTGCGGAAGAATTAGAGAGAAGGAACTGAATGAGAACGACACGTAAAACAGAAATGAATGGAAAAAGAAAATATAAAATAGCGACCCCTAACGAGTGGGGAAAGCTAAAGAAGAAGAAGATGTTAGTGCAATTTGCATAGTTTGCTTATGAAATAATTTTATTGGAAATTTAGAATCTTGCAAAAAAATTTATGTATGGAATTTATACATAATACACAGGATTGACGGAAGATATGGTGCTGGCTACAACATATTTTTTTATTTAGATTTAGATACATAGACATCATGGTCATTAGTATCTCTATACATATATAAACATTAGAGTATTGCATTATATTTTATGGTACATATTTATAGATTTTAAGAATTGTAGTGTAGTTTATGTGTGTCTTGTTGTCGGAGAGGGCAACTTCAAGTTCGTTGGGGATGTTGTGCTGTCTTCTTTCAATGTGGAATTTATTGCATTCTATTATAATGTGTTCTACTGTCAGTGGTACGTTGCACGTATGGCATAATTCTGCTTCTGTTCTTTTGAAGTTGTGCTCATGGGTGGTTCGTGTGTGGCCTATTCTCAGTCTTGTTATAGTGACTTGTTCTTTTCTTGTTCCAATTGTTTTATATGGGTTTATATTGTTATTTATTTTCCTTAGTTTGTTTCCAGTTTCTAACGACCATTCTTCTTGCCATTTTTCTTTTAGTTTTCTTTATATTTCCGTCTTCATGCCATACGTTTGGGCTGGATGTTCGAGTTCTGCGTTTTCTATGTTTTTTGCAGCACTGTCTGCAAGCTCATTTCCCCGTATTCCGATGTGAGCTGGGGTCCATATAAAATTCACTATTGATTTATGATCTTTAACTCGTATGATTTCGCGCTGGATATTTTTTATTACGGCTGTTTTTGGATACAGTTTATTTATACTTTGTAGTACGCTAAGTGAGTCTGTGCATATTGCTATTTTGTTATTTGTTTTTATGTTTTGTAGGCAGGTTAGGATGGCGAGTGCTTCGGCTGTGTATATGCTGTCTTGGTTGTGTAGTTTAAATTTTGTTATTTTGTTTTTTTGTACTATGGCTGCTCCTGTTAGCGTTCCTGTTTTTGAACCGTCAGTATATATAAGGTCGTAGTCTTTGTATTGACTGTTGCAAATGTGATGCAACGTATTTTTGTATGTTTGTGGATGAGTATTTTCTTTTGTATATTGTGTCAGTTGCAGGTTGTTTTCTATGTCTGGGACTAACCAGAGTGCATGATCATGGCGGAAAATATTTTCAGGCTTAGGTAGGGATAGGTTGAGTTCTGTTAAAGTTTGGTTTATGTATTCATGGAATGGGATAGACTGTTTTACGGACATGTTTTGGTTACTGCATTGGAATAGTGTTGTGTAATTTGGATGAGTTGGGTTGCTAGCGATATTTATTATACAAGACAGTGTTAATTGTTTTCTTCGGTAATCCATTGGCATCTCTCCTGCTTCAATTAATAAACTCTTTATCACTAATCAGGCAGAGTGCAGTATTTTGTATTATTTGTATAGAATTTATGATTGTTTTTTAGTTTTGAGAGTATATCATGCGTCTATAATCTAGTTTGGATCTGATTAGTGCTTTGTAGATATTCATTATATTTCTCTGTCTGCGCCCCACTCATGGCTTGCCAATTTTTTTTTATTATTAATCTTTGTACCTACTGATTCTTTTTACCTCCGCTAGGTTATGGGGATCGTGCTAAAAATCGCATATCGAGATTTTGGTAAATGACCACGTTTTAAGGTCCCTAGAATCCATTTTTAACATTTTCACGATGATGTCTGTGTGTATGTATGTATGTATGTATGTATATATGTATGTATGTGTGTGTGTGGATCCTCTTTACGCTCTAACTCAAATACTATCATTCAGAAAGTTTTGAAATCATGTATTTCTATCTTATTCTAATATGGAAAGAACTGATTAGATTTTGGTGGCAATCGGATAACCGGAAATGGCAGTTTACTTGAAGCTAAAGATAGTTTTTCTTCAAAAAATACCTTTAAATGTAATTTTCTCTAAATTTGTTATTATAAAAATTAAAGATTATTTCATTTTCTACAATTTTGCTTTAATACATTTTCTATATATTGTATGGATAAATTTATAAAGTAATATAATTTTTTTATACCGACATAGGTTAATGGCGGGAGGTGCTGTGTTGGTCACATTAGATTTTTTTAATTGTACTCGTATGTGTTCTTTCCAATTAAGTTTGGTTTCGAGTATCATACCTAAAAATTTAACCGATTTTTTATATGTAATGCTGGGTCCGTTAATTTTTAATTCGGGTGGTAGACGTGTGGAGCGTAGTTTGGAGAAGTGGAGTGCTTGTGTTTTACAGATAGAGAATTTGAATCCAGTTTCCTTTTACCATGTTTCTAAGTTATTAATTGTTGTTTGTAGATGTCTTTTTATTGTGTCTATATTCTTACCTTTGCAATATATTCGAAAGTCATGTGCGAAAAGTAGGGCACGGGTCGAGGGTGTGATATGCATTGTGATTTTATTTATAGCTACCAAGAATAGAGTTGCACTAATTACAGATCCTTGAGGTACCCCATTTTCTAATTATTAATTTGAAATGATTATTTTTTTGATACTGACATTTATCTGTCAGTTACATACATTTGAGCTGAACTGTGTATCATAGAGTTGTGTTTAAAACATAGCTTCCGGAACTAGAATTTCCGTAACTCAAAAACATATGTAATTTGAAGCCAATAATCGCTATAAGTTGAAATTTCAGGGCCAAAATTTTTTGGCACAATATTTGCACGTTAGGAGACTGAACTTTTCTTCGTGTGTACTGTCGCCAAGATGCAGACATGTTCATACATCATTGAAAAGCTTATAAAATAAGGAAAAAGATGAGACTATCTTCAGCATAGGATCCTGTTAAAAAAATATAAAGTTTGTGTTAAAGCTCGACAGTTATTAAGTTTTGAAAAAAAAATCACCGCGCATGTACTGTTGCGTTCTTCAGGGAAAAAAAAACAAGAAGACGAAGAAGGCTACAGTTAATGCTGCCGAAATGTTGGTTTCTAAATCAATAAATGCAACTAAAACTAAAATGCTTGTATCATTTTAAGTGAATAATGAGTTCTGAAAGATTTTTTTAATAATAAATTTTCTGATTTAAAATAATATAATTTTGCTCATTTAACTAAACTCGTGTCTACTAACAGTGAGCAAACTTATTGAAACACCTGTATAAAAATCTAGGAGTATTAGTTACATCATGATGTAAAAATAAACAGTAAGCAAGACTTCATTTTTCAATGTCTCAAAAAAAATCTGTTAATTAATTAGTAATGAATACATAAAGAAAAATGTTTAAAATAAACAAAATATTTAAAATAAATATTATTTCGATCTATTTCATGAAACATTTTAAGAATGTTATTAGGATGTTCAAATAGAAGGAAGCGGATTATGAGCACAAATATAAAGTAACAAGTAATGTTATTTCTATATCATTCTTGTATTAGGGCGATATCGTCTTCAAAGCCCCGCCTATTATAACTGAGGAAGGGTGTACAAACGTCAAGAATATTTGCATAAATATAAACAAATGAATGGAATTATGTCCACATCATTCCTTACATTGGGGATGTTATCGTTTCTACAGCCCCTACCATTATAACGGGGAAAGAATATTACACAAACGCCGGGAATGTGTGCAGAAACATGCTCAAACTAATACAATTATGCTCAACTCATTCCTTACATATACCAGTAAATTTATATTGTTATGAAATGTACGGATAGCAAAAATTTCGAAAACATCATAAGGTACCTAAAATCTAACAGCTATCGGGGTTGATGACATTTCTTTAAAAATGATTCTCATAATACTGCCCGTAATTGTAATACTTGTTTGTTGATAGGAGCAGTGTCGGAGCATCAGATGAGGCAAGTGAGGCCAGGCCTTACATCTTAAATTCAAAATATTATTAAAAAATATATAATTTTATTTTTCATTAAAATATATTGAAGTAATATAAATCTACAATATATATGAACTCACAAACTATTACTTTTCCTATAATATGTCAAATAACCATTCAAATAGTGTAATTTTCTCGCGAATTTACACAGGCCAAAATATTCTTTTCTCATGTGCAATATATAAGTGCGAAGGAGAAGGAACGATTTTTCCTCTCTACGCTCAATTCTACTGCTAGTGCCAGTGAGCACATGGCAAGCTCTACAATAGAAAATGCTTGCTTCGAACAAGTATATTTATATTATTTTTAATTTGTTTTTGTAAAAAGATTTAATAATTACTGTTTATTGTTACTGTTATTTTTTTAAGTTTTCATAAATTTAAAACCATTATTTATTTCTATTTTAATTGTAGTCTTACTTGTCAGTTATATAAACTAAACAATTATGAGCAATGTATAGCTATTAATAAATCATGAAATATAGAATTGTACAAATAATACCAACAACCAAAAAGAGACAAATTTAACAACAGTACGAATTATTTACAACAATGGGAATAATTTAACTAAACTGATATATTTTATAATTGTACATTATTTTTAATATTGTTAATAATTGTAATAAATATTGTATTATCCTTTGTAGGCCGGTACATGATGATGGACCTATTAATTTTAGAAACTGGTAGTACTTCTTATCAATAAATAAACGAAAAGGAACACTATTTTATTCTTTTCTTATAAGAAAAAAGTTAAATAAAAAATCATTACAATAAATTTTTACTTTTGTAACTAACATTTTCATTATTAGTTCTTTTGAATTATATAAATATAAATAATATAATCTCACAAGTGCAAAATAGCAAAATAAACGCATTGGAATAAGTACGTAAGGATAAGAATTTCTCGGCCTGGGTTGAGTGGTGGGGAGACTCAGTAGCTGGCTGGGCTACACTCTGCACTATTTACCGTCTAGCCATTCCAGTATTATTTTTTATAGAAAAGATTGTTAACAAACTTATCAAAAAGGGAACAATTTTACGATGACATAATCAACAGATTTGCATATATGAAAGAACGCCGGATTGATTTAATATACAAATGTATACTATAAATATATATTTTTTTAATTTTCCGTACAGATATAATAATATCTAATTGTGTGTTGATTATTTATGTAACGTTGAAAAATGTTTGACCTTGAACCGATTTTTTTTATTATTTGGTCTCACCTCTCTCTAAATTTACGCATCACCACTGGAAAAGATTTACTCCAGATATCTGGAAACTTGCTTTACTAAAACCAATAGCTAAATAATCTCAATGTTCTACATTCGACGACATGAGACACATAAGTATTTTACCCATACTATCCAAAGTATTGGAAAGAGTAGTCTCTGATCAAATCATGAAGAACGTAACTGAAAATAAAACTGTGCCGAAGAGTCAATCTGGATTTCGGCCAAGTTATAGCAAAAATACGTGTCTTTTGAACGTCGTAGATAAATTAATAAATAATGTTGATAAATCAATATTGTCAATCCTAATTCAGACTGATTTCTCGAAGGCATTTGACATAATTAATTATGGAATGTATCTTGCCAAACTCCAGTACCATATTTTTTCCCCAGCAGTACTTCAGTGGTTTAATAGTTACGCCGAAGGTAGATACTTCTCGATCTGTATGTCGCCGGATGTCGAAACAGTTTACTCACCTACTTTTCCTCTAACACTTAGTGTTCCTCAGGGTTCAGTATTAGGCCCACTGTTGTTTTTAGTTTATGTTTCTGATATGCTGTGAGTTTTCAGTTTCAGTACTATACACTCATGCAGTGCAGATGTGACTACGAATGTTGCTTCCATTAGTCCTAATAATGTCATTTACATGGGTATGAAATAATGGATTAAAAATCTGCTTTAGTCATTGTTGGTAATTGCAACATTCCTAACTTTTTATTACACGGAGTAACTTTGAGACGCAGTGATGTTATCAAAGTTCTAGGACTCTTGTTGACAAGGATCTCAAGTTCAAAGAACATGTAAATAAAAAATTAGTTGCTGTTAGACTAAAACTGAAACAGTTATACGAGTTCTGGCATATGATTTAAATTCTAATGTAAAGTTACGAATTATAAACTCGTTAGTTTTACCTGCATTCGATTATTGTGTGTGTGTGTATATATTCCTAATGTCACGTAATTAGATAAGAATAAAATATTATTAATTCAAAATTATTCATGTATAAGGTTTATTTATAATGCGCGTAAGTATGAACATATCTCGCAGTATCATAGGTCATTAGCTAAAATAAGAGATATGGAGACTAAAATTCAAATATCCTACTTTTGCACGGTACATAAACTAAGACTTACTGCTACTCCTATATATTTATTGGACAAATTAATACTCAAACTATAACTACTCTTTGCGTAACAAGAATTTATATATTGTTCCCTCTTCTATTAATGCAAAATTTAAAGATTCATTTTCGTTCTTGGGATTATATTATGAATTACCTCTATCAATGAGGTCTCTATTGTTTGATAACTTAAAATAAATCAGTAAAATTCATATATTAAGTACCGTATAATTTGAATTACTTAGTATATATGAATTCCTACTCTTGTTTAATTCTTTGTTTTTGTTTTTTACATCTGTTTTTTAATATGATTGGTTAGGTGGAAGAACTGCCTTTGGTTGAACCTCGCCTTTATCCGTATTGGATACAGATTTATTATTATTATTGTTATGATTGTTATTATTATCATTATTATTATCGTTTCCACAGTTCCTCTGATTATAACGCGGGGAAAGGAAATATGTAAAAACAAAAACTTTGAAATGTGTGCACTCCACATGTACAAAGATGCAAAAACAAATGCAATTATAACGGGAAAAGGAAGAGTGAACAAATGTCGGGAATGTATGCGCAAATATTGCACAAACGAAACACAAGCGAATGCAATTATGCTCATCTCATTCCTCACATTGAGGAGGTTATCATTTCCACAGCCCCTCCCACTATAATGGGAGACGGAAGGATACACAAACGTCGAGAACGTATGCACAAACTTGTACACAGGATTACTATTATTTCGTTCTCGATTTTCATTTTGGAAGAGTTTATTGTTTTCACGGCCCCAATGTATTGGGGATAAAAGGGTGCACAAACATCGGGAATATGTACACAAACGAGCACAAACTATTACTGTTATTTTGCTCTCGAAGGGTTTATCGTTTTCACTGCCCCTTCGATCATAACGGGGGAAGGAAGGATGCACAAACATTGCATAAACTAATGCAATTATGTTCGTCTCATTCCTTACATTGTAGAGGTTATCGTTTCTACAGCCCCTCCGATTATGTGTACACAAACACGCACAAACGATTAATATTATTTCGGTCTCGATTTTCATTTTTTTGTGGGGGGGGGGATATCATTTTCACGGCCCCTCCCATTTTAACGGGGGTATACTAAGGGTGCACAAACGTCGGGAATATGTGCACAAACAATCACAAACGAAGCGCATATTATTACTGTTATTTCGGTCACGATTTTCAATTTGGGAGGAGGGGGGCTAACGTTTCCACGGCCCCTCCCATTATACTGGCGGTACGAAGGGATGTATAAACGTCGGAAATATGTGCATAAATAAGATGGGGTTACGTCATCGCTGTATATGTCTATTCATAATAAGGAAGTCCAACTGTGTGTAGCACTCATGAAACCAGAGACAGTGGTTCTATATTGAAGTATGGTGGTTATAATTTTAAGAGTCTTTGTATTCGTAAATGTGGAGAGTTTTATCATTTTGTCGGTCCCTCGAGTATTAAAAAAAAAACTATGTGATATTTTAATTCCTAAAATCTTGTTTCAAAATAAATTACTTTGGAACTGAAAATTTAAAACTAACACGACGATGCATTACTATATATTTGAACATTCAAAAGGAAAAATATTGAAAAATATTTTATCGGTTAATTTTTTGAGTTTTTGTTATTGCTCATTTTAGCTCTCATCGCCCACTTATTGCCCTTCAATATTCCCCTATTAACTCTGAGGTCACCATCGCGCCCTTGGATCTATTCAGCGCCCATATTGAGAATCACTGCTCTAGAGTATTTCCAGAAACGTTCGAGGTCTAATCCTGTTACGACTAGGGTTTCATCAAGTCAAGAAGCTTGATTTTTTTGTAAATTACTTGACTTGACTTGAAAATCAAGCTTTTCAAAAATTCATTACTTGACTTGACTTGATTTTCTATCGTTACTACTTGACTTGATCAAGCAATTTCAAGCGAAGTCAAGCTACTTGAAAACGAAACGATTATGTACGAAAACACGCGAATCAGTAGAATCATAGCCTAGCTGTGTATGGTACGGGGTGGCGCGCCATATGCTGTGCTGATTCACTACTGCAAGTTAAAATCTGTGCAGTGGTTTAAAAAATTCACTCAATATTGGAATATATACTAGAGTACTGGTGTTTCATTTAATATTATATTAGGTGTAACACTTGATCCATAAATAAGTAGTTATGATTTAGATGAGTTAATTTTGAGTCCATTGTTATGTACCCAAGTGCAGAAATTTTCAAAATCCTCATTTATAGAATGATTTATCATAAATTTCATCTTTATTAATTGTTGCTACTGCTTGCGTATCATCTGCATAGGAATGTGCAGTGCAAAAATTTATTGAGTTTGGTAAGTCAGCTACATACAATAACTAAAATAGAGGGCCTAAAACAGATCCCTGAGGTATACCTCGAACTGAAGCAAAGACGTTAGATTTAGAAAAAAGATTTGGAGTTTATTTCTACCTGAAAATACCTATTAGTAAAATAACTCATGCATCATTGTAAAACCGCATTTCCAAAATTATAATATTTTAATTTTGCCAATAGCAACTTGTGATCTACCATGTCAAAGGCTTTAGAAAAATCAATAAGAAAGGTAACTTTAGAATCATTGAATTTTTTTCAACATGTCAGCCAGGAGATTTAGTAATGCCGTGTTAGTATTGTGGTATTTTCTAAAACCGAACTGAATAGATGGTAAGATATTGATTTTGTTAACATAATTCATAATTTGTTTCCAGGAAATTTTCTTCAGTGCTTTTGTCAGTGTAGGCAAGATACTCATTGGATGTAAATCATCGAAAGATGATACATTATTATTTTTTGGAATGGGTTTAACAAGGGCAATTTTCCACATGCCAGGCACTATTCCTTAAAGAATACTTGTATTTATTGTGTGTGATGTAGTCAAATATTTTAGGTAGTCGTTTCCTATTGCGTTAGAGTTAAAGTAGTAAATGACGTTTTGCACTTTTTTTTGTCTACACAATTACAACAGAAAAAGTCAAACGATTCTGCATTATTGTGGATATTTTTAGAGAAATAGTTTAAAGTGTTAAGACTAACAGAGGTTGTAGCAACTTTTTCTAAGAAATATTTCCTATATTCATCGGGTTTTATTAAATTTTCAGGTATATTAACTTCACTTTCTCTATTGACTCCCACACGATTCAAATTTTTCCACAACTCCTTCGAATTATTAATATTCATATTAATGTACTCGAGAAAAGTTTGTTTTTCCTACGAATCGCTGCCGTGGTCAAATTTCTCAATTGCAGTATGTCAATTTAGATTCACTTTTATCTTTTGATACCTAATTTAACCAAGCTTTATCCCTTTTCTTTTGTGTAATTTGTATAAATCCACGGACTAATTTTTATTTGTTGTTATTGTTTTTAGAGGGGCGTGTTTATTAAATAAGGCAATTAAATTTAATTAAGAAAATTAAGTTTGCTATTATCATTTGTTCTTAAAATATAATATATATTTTTAATCTCTGTATGCAAAAATTCTGGGAGTAATTTGATTTTTAGGAAAATTTAGAATACTAAATACACAACTATGGTCTGAAATGTTGCTGGAGTCCAGTACACCAGAATTCAAACTGAGATTTAAATCAGATACTACAATAACATCTAATAGTGTGTCGTTAATTGGTGCATATTATTAGTAGTAAAGAGATCTGAAATAAACCTAGATTTATTGTTGTCTTTCAACATATCTACATTAATATCCACAGCATAGATAACGTGAACGAATTTTGAATTAAATTCACTAAGCACTGGATCCAGTAATTGAACGTTTTTATAAAAAAAAAATCTGTTGTGGCCAGCACAATACCTTCCGTCATTCTCGTGTATAATGTATAAATTCCATAATTTTTCTTACAAAAGATTCTAAATTTTCAGTAAAATTATTTCATAAACAAACTATTCAAATTGCACTTGACACTGGCATCTTCTTCTTCTTTAGCTTTTCCCATTCGTTAGGGGTCGCTATTTTTGCATGACGTTCTCATTCATTTCCTTTTCTCTCAAGTCTTCCGCAATACAGTCCTTCCATCTTGGTCTTCCTCTGTTTCTTTAACGTCCTATTAGTAAACTATTCATTCTTGTTCCAATATAATTCTTCATTTCTCCTCATAACATGTTCAAACCAATGTAATCGTCTTTCTTGTATCTTTCTAAAAACTTGTAACACTAGAGTTATTTTCTTACCGTATCTTTCCGTGTATTCCCCAATATCTACTTCAACATCTTCATCTCTGCCACGTTAATTTACTTTTTATTGATACTGACATCTGTCAATTTGAATTATATAAATATATTACTAGTTCCCAAGTTTGGCATAGCTGGCTGAATTATAAAATTTAATTTCTTTAAAATTCTTTAACTCTGTATCTATTGAATATGAAGTATAAATTGTAATCAAATCGTATAGAGAATAATATATTCTTTAAGTTATAATAACGTTAAATGTCAATAAATCAAATTTAACTGTTAAATCTTCAAATGAGACTACTTCCGGTTGACCAATTATAACCAAAATCTAATCAGTTGTTCTTCTGGATGTAAACTTGAGGAATACGAAAAAATTATAATTTTTGGAATCGTGGTATTGAAGTTATGGAATCCGGAACTTTTGTCACACACACAGACACACGGACACACAGACACACAAGCACACAGACACACAGACACACAGACACACATACATACAGACATCATCGTAAAAATGGTAAAATCGTATTATACGGACCCTAAAACATGCTTATACACTAAAAACTCATCATTGAATTTTTTGACCAAAGACAATACCTTCTGTTGGGACCCCTATAGCCATCTATGTAGCTGAGTTGGTTTCATCGCTCATCGGCCACGAACCGGACATAAGTATTTTTCTGTGTTGTTCTCGTACAACAGTGTTTGAGTTCGCACGTCTTGTACACACAGCTCTCGGCAATTTTGCCAGCTGTTCTTTTTATAAGTTTTGTATTTTTTTCTGAGCCAGTACATAACTAGATTAGTGGTATTCTTATATATCAAATCTTTCACAGTGAAGTTTACATTATTTAAACTTACATATATGCAGTTAAACGTTAATTATATTAATACAACGTGCACATGTGCTCAGCACATTGTAAAACACAGTGTTTGACACTCATTTCGTTTTTAAGCTACACTCTGGAACACGGAACACATTTACACTTGATACCACAGTGGACCAGGAATATACATTCACCATTCACAACACATACATGTGCCACATTGATGCACGAGGACCCAATTCCTGCTTACGTCGACTTTATTGCTTTGCTTGCACGCCACAGGTAGCTTTTAAGTATTTCGCACGCTTCCTGAACGCAGTGAGTACAATTTGTATTACATTTATTTACTACCAGTACTCCACACTTGTTTGTATAACATTTAATCTAGATTTATACTTATTCAATGGTGATATGTTTCATTATCTTTTTGTTTTATGAGAATTATGTAATTTTTGAATACGTGAATGCACATTATATTTATTGTTTATTTAATTGATATTTATTCGTTACACCTGTGCATGAATCTCCCATATTCATCCACTCACTTTACACACATTTATTCGACCTTAATTTACACTTGTATACAACACATTCACATCATATTATTTAAATTATATTTTATCAATCTTTTGAATTCTCGCGCATTCGCTTTATGTGTATTCCCTCCTATCTTTGCTGTTGTTAGGTTCAAGGGTACTAGCTTCGATTTCCTACACACTATTTGTGGGCCACCCTTTGATCCTTTCACTCCTAGAGCACCCTTCTTGTGAAGTCCTGTAGAGAGCTCCTGCAGGTGAAGCGTGTCTAACCAGACCATTCCTGTTGTATATTTTCTATTTCGTGGAATATTTTTGATTACGTCACAGCGCATCTTCCCCTTTCTTCTGCGTCAAATTGTCCTGCCAGGACGTTCAGTCAACTCGCCAATACAGCCACTCACATCCATAAAACGCAACGCAATTTTGGCGCTCTATTTCACAATTATTTCAACTTCGAGATTGGAATAGTGACCTGCGCCGCAACACCTTCCTTACCTAAAGGTGACGGAAGGTAAAAAATCATGCGGGTTTATATATAACACCCAAACAAAGTGTTTATTTGTGAATTGTGCACTTTATCTATTATTATCTCATTATTTACATAGTTGTACATAAATATATTTATTAGTTATCATTAACACAATATACCTATACTATGGTAATCTTTAAATATTAAAATGAATCGTACGGCTGAAAAATATTAAATGTTATCATTTTTCATGTCTTATAAGAAACATGAATTAAAGCCATCAATCGCTTATTGAATCTTTATTCTAAAAACAAAATAATCATAATAAATTCCATTCTGACTATTTAAAAAATAACGTTATAAAGTATTACGCCAACTGCCAGCATAAATAAAAATGTTATAAAGAAGATAAGTTTTAATATAAAAATCTGTTGTGGCCATCACAAAACCTCTCGCCCTTCCCATTGTAGTATATATAAGTATTGTATTTAACATTTCTTGTGCGCACAAAAAATTCTAATTACACCTAACCTTTATATTTACGTATTTTCTATAATTTTAAATTCATTCTATGAGTAAGTTTTTTCTATTTCTTCTAAATGTTCGAGGTTCTTCCAATTCATTATCGGGATTGGCGGTATTTCTGAAGGGTTCATGTAATATACCTATAATTTGAAATATATACAATACAATAACAAATATTAAATATCGTTCCCAGAAAAAACCTTCAATGCTGTCTCTGAATTTTTGACATTGAAATTAGTGACATTTATCTGTCAATTACAGACATTTTAATATCTCAAGTAGTTCCCATGGAGATTTTTGGGTTGTGAGCAGGCTGTGAGATTTACTAGAACAAATTATTTTATAGATTATATATCTATATATTTAAATCTGTAGAAGGTATAATAAAAAAATTAAATGTGTCAGATAGAGAATTTTGGTCTTTATTATTTGTAATAACATAAATTATCAAAAAATAATATTTAGCAGATTTTTGTTAAAATACTACTACTTCCGGTTGTTACCAGAATCTATTCAACTCTTCCCATTACTGTTAGATTGGGGAATCTGTAGTTACATAGGTCTTTAGTCTTATAGTAAGACTAAATAAATTTTAAAATCCTAAGACAGATAGAAGATTTCTGTATTTAGAATAATTTTTAATTTTTCAATTAATACAAATGAATAAAATAGAAATGAGTGATAAATATTTATAGCATATCCTCGCGCATTGAAAATTAGTTTTTCACTTAATATAAATAGCAGGTAGCAACTGATTAAGATACAAGTTGCGATATAAGGAAATCGGTATTTCAACATGCCGAGTTCGGTGTGCACAAGGTGCGGAACAATTATATTGCGATCTAGTAGCAGCAGCAGCAGCTCTAGCTCTAGGAAATAACTGCGCCCTCGTTGCCCACACGGTAACATGCTGGAATTCTACGGAATCCTATTCATTTTTTGTTTCATTATAACATGTTGCCTTGTTGCCAAGCTTAAATAGTCCGCATATGCCATTTTATTATGATTTATTTAAGTTACCTACTTCGACAATTAACATCTAATCTACTATTAGTGCGGATGCAAGTAAACCAATGGATTACAAAAATAATTAAAATTCAAAAATATATATTTCCATTACATTCAAAAATTTAAATGTACATACAGGCTGTTAATTTAAAATGATGTACTATTACTATCTCGAAATTTACAAAAGCTACAAAAAATATGAAATGGATAAACAATTTCACAAGATAAATTTAAAAGCAAAAAAAAAATCTGATGTGGACACCACACGACTTCCTTGTACGATTATTAAACTATACATATTTTTTTAATAAATAAATTACAAAATATTAATTTTAATTTCAAAACAGTAAGATATATAGCGACCATAAAGGTAGTTTTTAAAGAGAGTTTTGATTACAATAAATAAATATTTGATTACAACAATGAATATGACTAATTTCATAATAAAAATATAATATTTGTTATTGTACGAATCATAAAATTGCACGTATTTAACGTAATTTGACATGAACATTTTTTTATGTTTTCTCTTAATCCATAGCAAGCTTTATTACAAAAACAAAAAAGTATATAATTTTTAAATTTACATATCTCGCTTATACAAAGGGCTAATTTAATAATACTTGATGTGCTAGACGCAGAAATTAATTCTCTAAAACTTTTATTTGAAGCATTTATTTCTAAAATCAAAATAAAATCATTTTATTCAAGAAAAACTTCAAGTAATGTACCACTACCGGTTAGCCTATTTTAACCAAAATCTATTATGTTATTTCGATTGACATAAAAGTCTTTTATACCAAATTTGAAAAGTTTTGGATTATATTTTAAAACAGTTTTTCATTAAAATCTATTATAGGCTTCAAGTAAAGTGCCACTTCTGGAAATTGTGTAATAACCAGAAAGGGAGGTGCACAACTAGATGTTATAGGAGTCCTAAATACAAAATTTCAACTTTCTACGGCTTACCATTTTTGAGTTATGCGAGATACGTACGTACGGACGTACGTACGTACGTACGTACCACGGTAGAAGATACATACAGGTATTGTAACCCAGCCGACTGCAAGCGGCGATGAGCGTCGCTCGTCCGTAGACAATTGTGCGAGAGAGAAGGATAGTGAAAGACAGAAAACGGTGTCTATGCATTCCGTTCGCTTACTGTGTTGCTATCGAGTTTTCCTATATTATTTTCACGATTTCAAGTTCTTCTTTATTAATGGTGTTAACAGTAGCATATATAATAAACTAATAAAAATGGGTAAGAGCTCCAAATTGTAAATACCACGAAAAGATAAAATATTAACATCGAAAGACTGTGAAAAGCATTTTCAACCTCAGTATATTTTTAAGGAAGTAACAACTGAAACGTATTCAGTAAGCATAATTCATATACGTATTTTCAAAATCTTTCTTAAATATTTATACATTTTTTTAAGTATTCACTAGCATACCCAAGGTTATCGCAGGATGCAATACCAACAATATTCTCGAATTGCCCAAAATATTTGTCAAAAGACATAAAACAGCGGCGTTCACTACATCGACATGCTTTAATTGACAAAAAAGAGAAATAATTGAACCAGAAACAAGTTAGTTTAATTTAAATTTAAAGTAATATTATTTTATTGTCCAAAAATTTCTTTGGCTTGTGATGTAGTAAATAATAATGTGGATCTAGAGACAATTGTAGATCAACTTGCTTCTGTACCTAATTTACTTGATTTACCATTCAAGTCATGGGCCATGCATTGTTTATCTTGGAACACAGATAAAATAATTTCTATTTATGAAATGACTGCTTTAAAATTTGGTGAAACAGTTATAAAAAGAAAAATTGTATTAACTCCAAATACGATGAACATTTATATATTTGATCACTTAATAATTTATGGTAAAACTGAAAACCCCTCTAACATAGAAGAAATACAAGATATTGTAAATAAATTACATAATATAGCCGTTTTCTACGGTGGAATTGGTATATCTGAAAGTCCTACAAATTTCAGTCCAATTAAATATGTCAGAGATCACTGCCTATAAGTGTGGAGACACGTTAGTTGTCCATATTTGTTGGAAGATTGTATTTCTGAAAGTAGCAACAATAAATCTAATTGTACAATTTTGTAAGAAATCTAAAAAAGCAACCGTAAATTTCAAAAACAAACTTAAAATAAATACAGTTTCTAAGAATCGGTTAGTGCGCAGACGATTAGACAGTATGAGACAAGTGCAGAAAAGGCTAAAAATTAAGAATAAAATAATTGATGAACTAAAAGCTGCACGACAAAAAATCAAACAGTTAAATGATTAAGACATATTAAATAAAATTGATCAACTTGAAAATATGTCTGCAGCATAAAAATTATTATTAAAATAATTTAATATATAATAATATATATAATTATATAAGTATTAATGAATTATTTTTATTCAGTTAACGCAGGTAGCGCACGGATGATAGCCACCTTCTTCTGTCTCTCTCGCACACAACTGCCTGCGTTCTGGCGATACACTTGACCGCTACGTCGGAATACTTCTCTTTATTATATACTGTGGTACGTACGTACGTACAGACGTCACGACGAAATTAGTCAAAATGGATTCAGGGATCATCAAAATGTATATTTTCGCTGAAATCTGAAAACCGAAATTTTTCGCGATGACAATACTTCCTTTACTTACGTACAAGGAAGTAAAAACGGTCAGTGGTTCTCAAAATACCGAATCTAACTTTTTTTTATTTTAAATGGGAATTCACTTATATTTTTCATAACATTCTAATTCTATGTAAAAAAAATTGATGTGGCCAGCACATGACCTCCCGCCAATTTAATGTTTAAAATAGCAATGAGCTTTAAGTAAAGTATCACTTTCGGTTTATCGTTTGTAAACAAAATCTATTTTTTTGTTCCATTAAATAGAAAAGGCTATATTACGAAATTTTGGATTATATTTTATTATGTTTTTCCTCAAAAATATGTTAAGAGCTCCAAATTAAGTACCACTTCCGGTTTATTATATATAGTCCAAATCTAATATGTTGTTTCAAATTATATACGAGTTTGAAATATCAAATTTGAGAAGTTTTAGATTATATTTTAATATATATTTTCAAGAGCTTCAGTAAAGTACCACTTCCGGTATAACTTTTTTTTAAAATAAAAAAAAAACGTAATATGTCTTTCTCTTTAATACAAAAGTCTTAAATACCAAATTTGAAAAGTTTTGGATATCAATAAATTTTTACGAAAATCAGTTCAGAGCGTCAAGTAAAGTATCACTTCCGGTTTGTCAGTTTTTGTCAAAATCTAATATGTTGTTCTCCTTGATGTAAAAGTTTTAAATATTAAAATTGAAAAGTTTTGGATTATATTTTAATATACAATAGAGACCGTTTAATCCGAACCTACATTAATCCGAACACCCCGTATTCCGAACAGCTGGTACAAATAGTTAATACGCTCAAAGAGTCTAATTTGAATTTCTGGATAAAGGTTCTCCGAACGCAACAATAAGCACGTGTGATTATTGGAAAAACCTTTCAAATTATGCTTTGGTTTCCACCCCGAAGTGGCAGGATGTGATAACCATTTCACTCCGATGCATCTGATGGATATAAGTTATACACATTGTTTAATAAATAATAATACCTCGACGACTGGCGATCAAGGCCGGAATGAACGCCCGAAAATAAACAAAAATTTACGAGAATTATTTATTTAAAATTCAACAAGATATTTACATCCCAATTACAGAATAATATTACATAGCAATATGGACAGGTAATGTAAATACATACTTCTTCATTAAAAAACTGTTATGGGCTTCACGTATCTCTTTCGGTTGTCCCATATTATCCGATATCTACTCAACTTTTTTTTGGAGGATTGATATAAGAGTTATCGTGGAAGAAAAAACCGTCAGGCACGCACGCACATACACACACATCATTGTGAAAATAGTAAAAAACGTGTTGTGGGGACCTTATTTCGTGCTTATTCACTGAAAACTCACTATCGAATTTAACTACGATATGGCGGGAGGTAAAAATTACAATATATGCATTTTTCTCGAAACAAAAAATTGCTATGTGAGGGTATGAAAATATTATATCGTTGAATTCATAATTAAACATGTGATCAAATAAAAAAATATATGTTCCCATTTAAAATTTAAAAAAATTAGGTCCCGTAATTTTCGAACCACAAGTCGAATTTTTTCTTTTACTTTAAATTTGTCTTGTTAAATAGAAATTGTTTGACCATTTAACCGTCTTTGTAGGTCTTACAGTTCCGGAATGTATTTAAACATTCGTGTATTATATGCATCGTTTTTTTTTCAACTAATGTAGTTATCCATAATTTTGAGGATTAATCCAATTATTGCAAATTTAAATTTATTTGATGTTATTTATATTTGTTTACATGTACAAGCAGTATAATTTTCAAAATAATTCCATTTTATAAATAGTATTTGTCTTTATTTTACATGGTAAAAGAATAAAATTAGATTATCTAGTAATAATTACTTATGGTTAATGACTTTGCTAATATAGATTTCAATATCTGTTATTTGTAAATGATAAATTATTATTTATTATTAACAGTAAAAAGATCAAAAGTACAAATTTAATATTTTCTAAAAATCCTATTATTGGTACTAGTCAGCATTAGAAAAAGAAAGATTTTCCTCAACGAAATTATAACAAAAGCTTTTTCTACGGAATCCTGTCCAAAAACTGCGCTTAATAACATATTTTAAAAAATCTATTGTGGCCAGCACAATACCTCTCGCCACTTCCTTTTTTGGTTACATAAGTATAGGGCGCGAACAGTCATGTTACATTGTTAGCCTTGACAAGCAGATGTGGGGGCCCGTTTTAGAATGATAATTAGTAATTATGTACATAGATGTCAAATGTCAGAATTTTTTATCAAAAATTTCAAGATTTTCTAAATTCACGTAGTTAATTTGTCACCAGGAGTGTGGAATAGCTATCATTCTGACATGGGCCCCCATATCTGCTTGTCAAGGCCAACAAAATCACATGACTGCTCGCGCCCTATTGTATTTAACATTTCTTGTATACCTACACTCTACACCAAAAATTCTACTTATATATATATATATATATATATATATATATATATATATATATATATATATATATATATATATATATATATACCTTATATTTAGATTGTTTAATTTTAAATTCATTCTATGAAGAAATTTTGTCCTCTTTTTTTCAAGAATCTTCTACTTCCGGTTGTCCAATTGTTACCAAAACCTTTTCAAATCTTGTTAAATTGTTAAAAATCTATTGTTGCATTTCATTGAGGTTGACGGTATTTTTCCAGTAGATTTTTTGGACTAGGGTCATAGATCTTACTCGAAAAATTATTTTGGGATATGTGTGACATATTTTTAGCAACTGAAATTTAGTAAATTTATGACACGGTAATCTGTAAATCCATATGAATCTTACGGTTGCATAATATTAAATGAAATGTTATCACTTTTCATACCTCATAAGGAACATGAATTAAACCCAACAATCGCTTATTAATTGTTATTTTTGTTAAATATTTTTTAGCATAACTCTTTGATAGTTCGTCCTAGGTAAAAAATGTAACAATCCATTTTATATAAAAATTGTGTGCTTTAATTTTGTATTCTTGTAAAATTTTGATACGGAATATTTTTTTCGAGAAAATGGACAAAAACCTAAATGTGCCATCATGTTTCCCAATTGGTGGGAGGTTCCCATGCTCCGATTTTCGGAAAAAATTATTGTGTTGTTCAGCGCATTTTTCTGGATAGTACCTATTCCGTTTAAAATCTTTTGTTACATTTTTTTTGAGGTTGATCGTATTTTTTAGTAGTCTTCCTGAACTACGGCCATAGTTCTTATCCGGAAAATTATTTTCGGGCGAAAAATACAACCAGCCAAGTTTAGCGACGTAGCAGTACATACAGAAAGCGAAAATATATAGGACGTGTATTATACACTCAGATGCAATAAAAGTGAACCCTCTCTTTCTTATTTAATTTCCGTATTTGAATATCATTTTTGTACTATTTATTTAGATTTAAACTTTTGCTGTTAGAATGTAAAAAAGTTGTGTGTGCTACATACATCTATTTAATAAACCCTAGTAGAGAGAAATGGACTATAAAGACATATGCTCGTTGCAAATAATTATTATCTGACATTATGTACTCGTAAAAAATTATAGGTATATTTCGGACGCTAATGTCCACATAAATATGGGGTCTCGTGGCCGTGTGCCTGTGTCTGGTCGCGAATCTGGGGACCCGGGTTCGATCCCGACAGACGCCAAAAATTACATCGAATTTTAATGGCACTAAATTGACCCCTGTGGTGCACTCTCCACGCCAGCTATGGGTGCTCGTGAGGTGACGTCTGTGATATCTGTATACAAAGCAGATTGGCACACCCAGCAATGGGTAATATGCCGTGATGATATATTTATTTATTTATTTATTTACTCGTAGAAAAATTAAAGTGTTTACTGATTTAATAAGTATTTTTGACAAAGATGAAAATTTCATGCTATAATTCGTTTCAAAATGAGCTGAAATAATTGTAACGTACTTCGCTTAACGCAATAAATTAATTAACGCACCCTAGCTGGTTTGTACAGCCGCTAGCTTTGGAGACGGGCAGAGTTAAAACCGAATAAGTGTTATACAGGTGTTATATTTTAATGGACCCAGCAAATATCTGAATATCTCGCTTATTTATTAAGTTAGTAATTTCTTTCATATAACATGATTTATACAGCAACATGTAAGCTACTTGATGACGGATGTACATTCATGATACCACTTCCGTTTTATTAGTAATTAATATCAACTTTGAAATTTTAAATGAAACATACTATATTTTTTTACAAATTTGAAAAGTACATCAAATTTGCTTTACAATCATGTAAAATAATCCATATGTTACATTATTAAAAAGTAAAATGGCGGACACTTTTTTATACACCTAGTCGAAAAGAGAATAGTGAGCCTTGGCTATGGCTTGAAATAAAACAATTAACTAAAGAAATTGTAACACGGTAAATGTCAACCTGTAAATACTCAGTAATAATTGTTCTAACCTTTATTATTAGCAAGTTTCATTGTAGTACCTTATTAATTTATTATAAAATGAATTTATCTAACTCAGAAAAAGTTGATATTATGCTAGATGTGTATTTACGAAGTTTAAAAAATAAACGCTTAGCTGCAGAACTGTATCGACAAGAATATCCACATCGCCGTCATCCAAGTGAATCGCTTCTTGTGAAACTAGTAAATAAACTACGAACCACAGGTTTATTTGAAAGAAGAAAAAGAAATATCCTAAATGAAGATGATGTGCAAATTAATGTACTTGCGCTTTTTGAGCCCAATCCCGGTTTCTTTCCGCTTCTCCAAGTGTGTACACTATATTCGTAAGTTCTTTTTGCGAGAGACTCATATTAATAAATTAATTTACTTAATCTCACTGTTATTAATAATAACCTGGCTAATGAATCTACTGTCATTACTGCAATTGTTTCTTATTCAAAAAACAATATCCATGGTATACTAGATTTAATTTTTAATTGAATATATAAATTTAGAGAAAAATGGTGAAAATCTCCGAAATTATTGGTTTTAGGCATAGGATACCCTTCATAACATATGAAGATAATACAAAAATACACACAACTGAAAAATAAAATATAGGTGTTCCATTTGAAAATGACGGGTTATAGTCATTTGAAATTGAGCACATTAGCTTTACTGAACAGCCTGTATAATTACATTTTAAAAAAATATGTCAGAACATAGAGTATAATTACAGTTATACAGAAAAGAAAATTCTTAATTTTTACTATTAAAATAACTTCAGTAAGCCTTTATAAAGCAATGCGTGTATTCGGTCTTTTTTAGAGAAAAAACGGAATAACTTGGCAACGCCGTGGAAAACTAAAACAAAATTCACATGTATAAGTCAATAAAATAAAATTCAAAATATATAAAAATATATAGGTGTTCTATTTAAAAAAAAGAGAAATAATTCTCGCCGAGCCGTAATGCAACAGCCTGTATATGTGAAAATAATTTTACGTTGTGCTCCTTGAGTAGACGAATAAATTCTGTTAATAAATTTATGCGGTATTTCTAACGACAAGGGAGATATCGAAGACGGGGATTTCGATGACTCACCCTGTATATACAGGGTGTTAATACTAAGTCGTTACACCCGAAAATGGTAGATGGAACTCATTAAAACAAACAACTTTTCTTAGCTCAAATTTTTGATTTGGAGCCCCAGTTCATAGTTATTGGCGTTCTTGTTTTTCGAAAAATCGTCATAACTCCCTTATTTTAAGGAATATTTAAAAAATACAAAAACTCAGCATTTGCTTTTGGTTCTCTAAAACACTTGTATTTACAATTATTTTCTATTTCATCAAATAACAAAATGGCGACCAATCAAAAAATTTAAAACAAGATATTTTGAAAACCACCCCATCGATTTTCAAAAATAAAACATTTTTAAAATCCATAAACTTTCTACTACAATATTTGTCTGAAACATTTTTTTCTATCTGTCCAAAAAAAAAAACGTTTTTATTCAAATTGAATTGCAAGATAAATTTTAACAAACTGCAACAATCATTGGCCACGCAACTGGACCTCTCCTCCCAATCCACTACTTGATTGTTGACGATTCGGGTATCTTTCCCGATAAATTCTTCGAGCTTCCTGTGCATTACGCCTTGCCTCCCCAAAAACCAGAAGCATGTCAAGAAGTTCAACGTTTTCATAATGATGCATGTTTACGTATAAATTATGCAAAATACGAACATACAAATGGATATACTTGTCAAATCTAATCTCTTTTTTGTTTCATTGTTTTTAGAAGCTACTTCGTTTTAAATGCTTTTTTACCTCTCGCTAAGAGAGGTATTGCATTCATGCTAAAAATCGCATATCCAGATTTTATTGAATAAGCACGTTTTAAGGTCCCTACAATCCGATTTTAACATTTTTACGATGATGTCTGTGTGTGTGTGTGTGTGTGTGTGTGTGTGTGTGTGTGTGTGTGTGTGTGTGTGTGTGTGTGTGTGTGTGTGTGTGTGTGTGTGTGTGTGTGTGTGTGTGTGTGTGTGTGTGTGTGTGTGTGTGTGTGTGTGTGTGTGTGTGTGTGTGTGTGTGTGTGTGTGTGTGTGTGTGTGTGTGTGTGTGTGTGTGTGTGTGTGTGTGTGTGTGTGTGTGTGTGTGTGTGTGTGTGTGTGTGTGTGTGTGTGTGTGTGTGTGTGTGTGTGTGTGTGTGTGTGTGTGTGTGTGTGTGTGTGTGTGTGTGTGTGTGTGTGTGTGTGTGTGTGTGTGTGTGTGTGTGTGTGTGTGTGTGTGTGTGTGTGTGTGTGTGTGTGTGTGTGTGTGTGTGTGTGTGTGTGTGTGTGTGTGTGTGTGTGTGTGTGTGTGTGTGTGTGTGTGTGTGTGTGTGTGTGTGTGTGTGTGTGTGTGTGTGTGTGTGTGTGTGTGTGTGTGTGTGTGTGTGTGTGTGTGTGTGTGTGTGTGTGTGTGTGTGTGTGTGTGTGTGTGTGTGTGTGTGTGTGTGTGTGTGTGTGTGTGTGTGTGTGTGTGTGTGTGTGTGTGTGTGTGTGTGTGTGTGTGTGTGTGTGTGTGTGTGTGTGTGTGTGTGTGTGTGTGTGTGTGTGTGTGTGTGTGTGTGTGTGTGTGTGTGTGTGTGTGTGTGTGTGTGTGTGTGTGTGTGTGTGTGTGTGTGTGTGTGTGTGTGTGTGTGTGTGTGTGTGTGTGTGTGTGTGTGTGTGTGTGTGTGTGTGTGTGTGTGTGTGTGTGTGTGTGTGTGTGTGTGTGTGTGTGTGTGTGTGTGTGTGTGTGTGTGTGTGTGTGTGTGTGTGTGTGTGTGTGTGTGTGTGTGTGTGTGTGTGTGTGTGTGTGTGTGTGTGTGTGTGTGTGTGTGTGTGTGTGTGTGTGTGTGTGTGTGTGTGTGTGTGTGTGTGTGTGTGTGTGTGTGTGTGTGTGTGTGTGTGTGTGTGTGTGTGTGTGTGTGTGTGTGTGTGTGTGTGTGTGTGTGTGTGTGTGTGTGTGTGTGTGTGTGTGTGTGTGTGTGTGTGTGTGTGTGTGTGTGTGTGTGTGTGTGTGTGTGTGTGTGTGTGTGTGTGTGTGTGTGTGTGTGTGTGTGTGTGTGTGTGTGTGTGTGTGTGTGTGTGTGTGTGTGTGTGTGTGTGTGTGTGTGTGTGTGTGTGTGTGTGTGTGTGTGTGTGTGTGTGTGTGTGTGTGTGTGTGTGTGTGTGTGTGTGTGTGTGTGTGTGTGTGTGTGTGTGTGTGTGTGTGTGTGTGTGTGTGTGTGTGTGTGTGTGTGTGTGTGTGTGTGTGTGTGTGTGTGTGTGTGTGTGTGTGTGTGTGTGTGTGTGTGTGTGTGTGTGTGTGTGTGTGTGTGGATGTGTGTGTGTGGGATGTTGGAAGGACGGTTACTCAAAAACTATAAGACTTAAAATTTGTTTAACAACGTATTTCCCAATCGGACATTCATGGGAAGATCTGAAAAGGTTTTGGTAATAATTGGACAACCGGAAGTAGAAGATTCTTGAAAAAAAATCTTCTAAATATTATTTTTTGAAAATTTTTCGTGGTAATATTAAAGAAAATTAAATTCTCTATCTGATACATTTAAATATTTTATTATATATTCCATAGATTTAGAGATAAAAAAAGTATAATATATAAAATAATCTGTTGTAATAAATTTGACAGCCGAAAGAATGCCATGAAAAATAGTTGATAATTTAAATTATTTGTAACTGACAGATAAATGTCAGTGTCAGAAATAATGAGTAATGAATTAAAAATGTACTTGGAGAATCCCTTAGTTCTTGATCTGTGACTATTATGGAGATGACAAGTCTAGGTTGAAGGACTTAAATTTGTTTCAAACATTATGGGACAATGTACACCAGTACTGTAGACTAGAGTAACTTTGAATTGCGAAAAAGCTATCAAATTCTTCTCAAGTAATTTGTAAATATTGACAAAATCGGAGTGCAATCTATCCGTCACTTTATTAAAGGGAATTAAGGTTATTTAGATATAACAAGTATGAAAAGATAAAATGTAAAAGAAGATATATAAGAATAGATGCACAATCCAGATATATACATTTTAGACCGCCCAAAATTAATGTTTTTACTAGAAGAATATGAAGAGAAAGTAAACAAAGTTGTTTATATATGGTAAACTCTACTTTGTAATTTATTGTAACATAATTTATGGTAAAATATCTTCATGTTGAGACATGCTATTATTGAATAATGAAGAAGTTTATACGTCATAAATTTATATGAATATATTATTTGTATTTATAAAAATAATCTTTGCTTTATGCATACAGCCAGGTAAAATATACGGCGAGAGGTTATGTGCTGGCCACATCAGATTTTTTAGTTTGTTAATACTTATGCAAGCCAAGTAAGTGAATAAAAACTTTTTTTTTTGGCCAGATAGAAAAAAATGTTTCAGACAAATATTGTAATAGAAAGTTTAAGGATTTTAAAAATGTTTTATTTTTGAAAATCGATGGGGTGATTTTTCAAAATATCTTGTTTTGAAATTTTTGATTGGTCGTCATTTTGTTATTTGATGAAATAGAAAATAATTGTAAATACAAGTGTTTTAGAGAACCGAAAGCAAATGCTGAAAGTTTTTGTATTTTTTAAATATTCCTTAAAATAAGGGAGTTATGACGATTTTTCGAAAAACAAGAGAACGCCAATAACTATGAACTGGGGCTCTAAATCAAAAATTTGAGCTAAGAAAAGTTGTTTGGTTTAATGAGTTCTATCTACTATTTTCGGGTGTAACGACTTAGTATTAAACCGTTACACAATAAATCAAAATAAGAGATTAAAATATTATATGCATTACAACAAACAACTTTATACAAATACTGCCAAGAAGCTGTGAAAAGAAACAACCAAGCCTTAAATACATACAAGAAAAACATAACAATAGAAAACTTAATAGAGCTAAAAAAAATCCAAAGTCATCAAAACACGAATAATAAAAGAATAATCCAGAAACGTCATCAAAGAAAATATGGGAAAAAATAAGTAAAATCCAAGGCAAAAATCAATCAGACAAACAGCAACTCTTATTAACAACAAGGACACTTGTACGAACCCCAAAGAAATAGCCGACTTACTAGCATCCACCTTTGAAAAAAACTCAAGCGAACACTACAAAATAATATTTTTGAAATAAAATAAACAAACGCTTAAATACGTGCCTAATTTAATTCAGAATTATGTTATTTTTTACTTATTTTCATATGTACTTTTAATCAACTTCTCGCAGCCGGTAGAAAATCTCGTAGTGCGCTTTTCTCAGGAAGAACTAATAAAAAAGTATCAAATAATATATATACGCTTCCGCTTCTCTTCAGAGCGCTCCCGTGGCGCCAAAATAGAAATGAATACTATTTATTTTTTAAAAAAAATCCGTATATTTGCAATAGGTATAATACTTAATTGTTTGTTGATTATTTATATTTGACTTTGAGTCGAAAAAGAATATTTTTTTTTTTCAATATTTGGCCTCACCTCACTCTAAATTTACGCACCGCCAACAAATTACGTTACAATTTACAACGCCAACACCACAATACCGAATATACAAATATACCTATTGAATCCTTGAATTTCGAGAACCAAAATAAAATAAAACATTGTATGTACCTCGGCATAATTATATTATAGCAAACTGAAATTCCCGCGTGTGCTACAATCTTTTAATTATTTCCTAAATACATAAACAACTATTTTTTTCTGCAGGTTTACAAAAATTATATAAAAACAAAAGTATTGTTTCTAGAAAAGATTGCTTTCTCACAAAAAGTGCGGCACTTTTGATAATTCTGCTGTTTTCATAGGATTTTTCACATTTTCATTTTGTAATGATTCAAATACATTCAGTATTATTTGTTTGGTGTCGTTTGATAAATGCACGCGCGAAACTCAAAACACTACTACCCTACTACTTTCTTCGTTATTCTCGACCACATCTTCATTTTCTTGTTCCATTTCATAATCCCCATGCCAAAGTCTCCACATTTTCGGCATTTACTTTTACATGTCACGACACTATAGTAAGATTACAACTGAACAAAAAAGCATATTAAAAGTCTGTTTATAGTTGTAACGTTACGGTGAATTTAAAAGTAATTATAAAGTAACACATGGCTAATTTTCTTTCCAATATTAATCCTTTTTTCAGTTATAAGATTATAATATATTTTTTAATACCACCTCTACGTATTTACAGCTCCCTACCCGTTGTAGGTAAACCAATCGGACATTCATGGGAAGATCTGAAAAGGTTTTGGTAATAATTGGACAACCGGAAGTAGAAGATTCTTGAAAAAAAATCTTCTAAATATTATTTTTTGAAAATTTTTCGTGGTAATATTAAAGAAAATTAAATTCTCTATCTGATACATTTAAATATTTTATTATATATTCCATAGATTTAGAGATAAAAAAAGTATAATATATAAAATAATCTGTTGTAATAAATTTGACAGCCGAAAGAATGCCATGAAAAATAGTTGATAATTTAAATTATTTGTAACTGACAGATAAATGTCAGTGTCAGAAATAATGAGTAATGAATTAAAAATGTACTTGGAGAATCCCTTAGTTCTTGATCTGTGACTATTATGGAGATGACAAGTCTAGGTTGAAGGACTTAAATTTGTTTCAAACATTATGGGACAATGTACACCAGTACTGTAGACTAGAGTAACTTTGAATTGCGAAAAAGCTATCAAATTCTTCTCAAGTAATTTGTAAATATTGACAAAATCGGAGTGCAATCTATCCGTCACTTTATTAAAGGGAATTAAGGTTATTTAGATATAACAAGTATGAAAAGATAAAATGTAAAAGAAGATATATAAGAATAGATGCACAATCCAGATATATACATTTTAGACCGCCCAAAATTAATGTTTTTACTAGAAGAATATGAAGAGAAAGTAAACAAAGTTGTTTATATATGGTAAACTCTACTTTGTAATTTATTGTAACATAATTTATGGTAAAATATCTTCATGTTGAGACATGCTATTATTGAATAATGAAGAAGTTTATACGTCATAAATTTATATGAATATATTATTTGTATTTATAAAAATAATCTTTGCTTTATGCATACAGCCAGGTAAAATATACGGCGAGAGGTTATGTGCTGGCCACATCAGATTTTTTAGTTTGTTAATACTTATGCAAGCCAAGTAAGTGAATAAAAACTTTTTTTTTTGGCCAGATAGAAAAAAATGTTTCAGACAAATATTGTAATAGAAAGTTTAAGGATTTTAAAAATGTTTTATTTTTGAAAATCGATGGGGTGATTTTTCAAAATATCTTGTTTTGAAATTTTTGATTGGTCGTCATTTTGTTATTTGATGAAATAGAAAATAATTGTAAATACAAGTGTTTTAGAGAACCGAAAGCAAATGCTGAAAGTTTTTGTATTTTTTAAATATTCCTTAAAATAAGGGAGTTATGACGATTTTTCGAAAAACAAGAGAACGCCAATAACTATGAACTGGGGCTCTAAATCAAAAATTTGAGCTAAGAAAAGTTGTTTGGTTTAATGAGTTCTATCTACTATTTTCGGGTGTAACGACTTAGTATTAAACCGTTACACAATAAATCAAAATAAGAGATTAAAATATTATATGCATTACAACAAACAACTTTATACAAATACTGCCAAGAAGCTGTGAAAAGAAACAACCAAGCCTTAAATACATACAAGAAAAACATAACAATAGAAAACTTAATAGAGCTAAAAAAAATCCAAAGTCATCAAAACACGAATAATAAAAGAATAATCCAGAAACGTCATCAAAGAAAATATGGGAAAAAATAAGTAAAATCCAAGGCAAAAATCAATCAGACAAACAGCAACTCTTATTAACAACAAGGACACTTGTACGAACCCCAAAGAAATAGCCGACTTACTAGCATCCACCTTTGAAAAAAACTCAAGCGAACACTACAAAATAATATTTTTGAAATAAAATAAACAAACGCTTAAATACGTGCCTAATTTAATTCAGAATTATGTTATTTTTTACTTATTTTCATATGTACTTTTAATCAACTTCTCGCAGCCGGTAGAAAATCTCGTAGTGCGCTTTTCTCAGGAAGAACTAATAAAAAAGTATCAAATAATATATATACGCTTCCGCTTCTCTTCAGAGCGCTCCCGTGGCGCCAAAATAGAAATGAATACTATTTATTTTTTAAAAAAAATCCGTATATTTGCAATAGGTATAATACTTAATTGTTTGTTGATTATTTATATTTGACTTTGAGTCGAAAAAGAATATTTTTTTTTTTCAATATTTGGCCTCACCTCACTCTAAATTTACGCACCGCCAACAAATTACGTTACAATTTACAACGCCAACACCACAATACCGAATATACAAATATACCTATTGAATCCTTGAATTTCGAGAACCAAAATAAAATAAAACATTGTATGTACCTCGGCATAATTATATTATAGCAAACTGAAATTCCCGCGTGTGCTACAATCTTTTAATTATTTCCTAAATACATAAACAACTATTTTTTTCTGCAGGTTTACAAAAATTATATAAAAACAAAAGTATTGTTTCTAGAAAAGATTGCTTTCTCACAAAAAGTGCGGCACTTTTGATAATTCTGCTGTTTTCATAGGATTTTTCACATTTTCATTTTGTAATGATTCAAATACATTCAGTATTATTTGTTTGGTGTCGTTTGATAAATGCACGCGCGAAACTCAAAACACTACTACCCTACTACTTTCTTCGTTATTCTCGACCACATCTTCATTTTCTTGTTCCATTTCATAATCCCCATGCCAAAGTCTCCACATTTTCGGCATTTACTTTTACATGTCACGACACTATAGTAAGATTACAACTGAACAAAAAAGCATATTAAAAGTCTGTTTATAGTTGTAACGTTACGGTGAATTTAAAAGTAATTATAAAGTAACACATGGCTAATTTTCTTTCCAATATTAATCCTTTTTTCAGTTATAAGATTATAATATATTTTTTAATACCACCTCTACGTATTTACAGCTCCCTACCCGTTGTAGGTAAACCGCATCCATTGCCAACCTTAACGGATTGACCTAGATTATAATAAAGTTGGTCCTTTTGGGAACCTCAAGTTCACAAAAATGTACCGTAACATTAGAAAACTACATTTTCGTCTGCCTCGTCAACAATTCTTATGAAAATCTTAAAAAAGTGTGTTCTTAACTAAGCTACTTGACAGTCGAAGTTTTTAATGTCAGGCTTGGCTTGGCTTGAAAAATCAAGTTTTTTTGAACGGCAGGCTTGATTTGATTTTTCAAACTTTTTCAAGCGAAGCCAAGCCTTCAAGCTTCAAGCCAAGCCCTTGAATATCTATAATACGGGGTAACTAAAGAAAACAACGAATGTAAAAATATAAGATTTAATAATTGATAAATGAATCACGTTACAAGAAACAGAAATCTAATTCTATGTAAAGAGTACGACATTTTCAAATTGTAATTCAAGAAAAAAAATAATAGACGCACTTTTATTTTTTTATTTATGTAACGGGGATTTCTAAAGCAACGCTCTAAAAAAAAATGTAGGTATTGCTTATTAATTTTGGCCTTAAGGATCTAAACGTGTGCCTGAGTGTCTGATCGTGAATCTGGGGACCCGGGTTCGATCCCGACCGACGCCAAAATTTTCTTCGAATTTTAATGGAATAAAATTGACCCCTGTGGTGCACTCTCCACGCCAGCAATGGGTGCCCGTGAGGTGACGCCTGGTAAGCGCCTACACGGTACAAATATTTCATCATTACCAATATCTGTATACAAAGCAGATTGGCACACCCAGCAATGGGTAATATGCCGTAATGATATATTTATTTATTTTAAGATTAATTATAAGTTATTTTTATTAAAAAGGGATATTAAAAAGTACGTATAATGTTGTGACGTCACGTCCTCAATTTCACTGACGTCATATTTTTGGGGCCTGCGCACATCTTCTTTTGTTATGTTTCATTGTTTGACTTTATGTGCAGTGGCCTAGTAAGTAGTAAATGGGTGCGTATTTAAAATCAAAGAAAAAGTCAAGTCACTGGGTTTAAAATTTCCGTTCCTACGCCTTAAAAAATAAGTTTATTATACTATTGTTTCACTCTACTCTCTTTGACTTTCGGCTTCTGTCTCATAGTAGTATCTCTCTCTGTTGGACACGTGACGACACATGCAATTTTCAACAAATTTATTATTATTTTTTTTCTCGGGTAGGTATTAATTTAATGGAAAAATAAAAAAAATGCATTTTTTTATGAATATTAAAATATAAAAAAATCAATATATCATGCAAACCCCATTGCCAAACAGATAATATTCGTATATTTATTTTTACCTCCCGCTACCGTTGGTAAGGGAGATATAGGGATCGTGCTAAAAATGGCATATCGAGATTTTGGTAAATGATCACGTTTTAAGGTCCCAAGAATCTATTTTTAACATTTTCGCGATGATGTCTGTGTATATATATGTATATATATATATATATATATATATATATATATATATATATATATATATATATATATATATGTGTGTGTGTGTGTGTGTGTGTGTGTGTGTGTGTGTGTGTGTGTGTGTGTGTGTGGATTCTCTTTATGCTCTAACTCAAATACTATCATTCGGAAAGTTTTGAAATCATGTATTTCTACCTTATTCCACTATGGAAAGAACCCATTAGATTTTGGTTGCAATCAGATAACCGAAAATGGCAGTTTACTTGAAGCTCAAGATGGTTTTTCTTCAAAAAATACCTTTAAATATAATTTTTTCGCAATTTATTATAAAAATGAAAGATTATTCCATTTTATACAGGTTTGCTTGAATACTTTTTCTATATATTTTATGGATAAATTTATAAAGTAATATAAAAATTATATCTCGGAGCTTATGCTTTTTAAACACATCTCTGTGGTTCTGGTTACATAGTTCAGTTCAAATGTATGTAACTGATAGATAAATGTCACTGTCAAAAAAATAATCATTTCAAATTAATAATAGTAACGTTTTAAAAGGAAAATTGTAAATAGAACAATAGTTTTACGGAAAGGAACTTAAAGTACATAATTTCTAGCATTAGTAAATATGCAGGTATGTATTTAAGTAGAGAAACAAATAAATATATTTAATAATAATAATAATAATAAATAATAATAATAATAATAATAATAATAATAATAATAATAATAATAATAATAATAATAATAATAATAATAATAATAATAATAATAATAATAATAATAATAATAATAATGTCTTTATTACGTGATGTAAATATTTACATGTGTAATCGTCAGGTGCATTTCAAGGAATAAGAATACATATTAAGTATATTGTAAATAATCGTTTACATGATAAAAACTAGATATTGTCTTAACTTATTTTTAAAAGCTATAATAGTTTTACAAAATTTTATATCATCAGGAAGTTTATGGAAAACATCAACGCCAATGAAGTCTGGGGAGTTCCTAGTGCTGTTAAACTTGGCCGATGATTAATGAAAGTTATTTTTGTACCTTGTGTTAAAATTATGGACGTCTCTACGTCGTTTAAATTTATTTTGATTTTTATATATATATATATATATATATATATATATATATATATATATATATATATATATATATAAACATTTAATTCAAAGATGTAGAGGCAGGCTAGTGTCATGATATTGTATTCTTTAAAGAAAGGTTTACATGTTTGATGGCTGCTAATAACTCCAGCTACATCTAATAATTTTCTTTTGAGATATAAAAACCTTATTGGCATTGGTAGAACTGCCCCAAAAAAGTATTGCGTAACGTAATTTAGCTTCAATTGTACAATGGTAAAACATTATTAATTGATTAATATTTAATACAGTTTTTAAGAATTTTATTTGAAAACAAAACTTACTTAAACAGGAAATTATGTGTTCACAATGATATTTCCCATTTAAGTGTTTATCTATTTTCAGTCCTAAGACAGTGGTACAATCTACATTGTGAATGGTTTCATTATCAATATTGAGATCTAAATTATTATGGTTTCTATTATGAAAACGTATCATCTTTGTTTTAGAATAGTTTAAAACTAAGGAATTCTTAGCACACCATTTTTCAATTTTTGATATGTTTTCGTTACAAAGGTTAGATAATATATCACTATTTTTATTAGAAGTAAAAATAGAGATATGATCGGCGAACATTGTAGTAGAGCCTGATTCTGTCATTATTTGGAACAGATCATTGATATATAAACAAAAGAGAATCGGGGCTAAAACGGTGCCCTGTGGTGTACCAATATCGATGACAACTTTGTTAGAATTAAAGATATTACCGTAATCATCATTTAAGCTAACGTATTGAATTCTAAGCAATAAAAAACTTTCCACCCAGTTCAGAGGAGCACCTCTGATGCCGACTGACTGAAGTTTATCAAGTAGAATTTCATGATTGATACAGTCAAAGGCCTTACTCAAATCGCAAAATAAACCTACGGGTTGTTCATTATTCTCGGTATGAGAGGTGATTTGACTTATCATACTCTGAATAGCATCTTGAGTTGACATGTTCTTACGAAAACCAAACTGACCTTTATGTATTAATTGATTTGTTTCAAGAAAATTTTGAAATCTATCAAGAAATGGATATTCAAATATTTTTGAAAATATTGAAGTCACAGAAACCGGTCTGTAATTATCAGCAATAAATCTCTCGTTCTTTTTGTAAATTGGAACAACTTTTGATAATTTTAATCTTTCTGGAAAAAGGCCTTCCTGAAAAGAAAGATTTATTAAATAAAGTAAAAGTGTTATTAAGTGTACTAATGAGTTTTTGACAAGAAATCCTGGTATCTCATCTGGTCCAGAAGAATTTTTGTTTTTTAGTTTACTTTTTAAGAGATTGAGTAATTCGATTTCACAAAAAGGAAACAAGAACATATTAGTATTATTATCTAATATAACATTACCAAATTCTACAAAATCAGTTCTATCTCTCGAGTTGTCAATTAGCATCGCAGGTGCTGTCTTAAAGTGATCATTAAGGATGTTCGCAATTAAAAGTTTATCATTCACCAGCCTGCCATCTACCTGGAGGCTATAGTTTTTATTATTGTTAGATTTTGCATTTTTGTTAATAAGACTCCAAACATTTTTTGAATAATTGCCGCGGGAGAAAATTTTGCTTTGATAGAATTTCTTTTTAGTTTCACTAATTAGCTTTGAGTGTTCGACTTTTTTCTTTTTATAAAGCGGTTTTAAGTGCGGATAATCAAGGGTTAAGTGGTATAGGGTTTTTAAATCATAACTAGAACATTTTACATGCTCATTCATCCATTCGTTAACATTATTATTACGTGGAATTTTTTTCTTAGGAAAGTGAAGTTCGAAATAATATAAAAATATGTCATGAAAACAGTTGAAAGCGAAATTTAGTTCTTTGTGTGAGTAGACTTCATTCCAGTCTTCTTTACTAATATCATGGAGGAAGTTCTGTATAGACTGATCAGGAAAGGCTCTTCCAAACTTCATTGGCGAAGCTGTAAGGATACCATCGCAAGGCCGCTACAGAGTAGGACCGTTCGGTGATCCGACATAATATTCTCTAAAACTTGACATAGTGGTATATTAGCATTTGTAAAAACATAATCCAAAAAGGAGTTATTTCGAGTTGGGTGGGTTACAACATTTATTAAATTATAAGTTTTCAATAAATTTTATCACGGCATATTATCCACTGCTGGGTGTGCTAATCTGATTTGTATACACATTTCGGTAATGATAATGACATATTTGTATTGTGCGGGCGTTTACTGCAAGGTTTAATTTTATGCCATTTAAAATTTGAATTATTTGTCGTTGATCGGGATCGAATCGGATTCCCCAGATTCGCGACCAAACATCAGGCACGCGGCAACGAGGCCCCATAGGTAAATGGCGAGAGGTATTGTGTTGGTCACATTAGATTTTGATATTGTTTGATTATAAATTTAAATTAGAGTACCGACTTTACCTCCTTGATAGTGTTAGTATACTAAAGAATTATGAGAAGATTGCAATAATACTTTTGTCGTTTGCATACCGTTGGTTTGGCCATTACATTTAAAACGGAACTATTCAATTTGAAACAATTACTAAAGCATCGAGATAGCGTCACTATATTTCCTGTTAAAGAGCTATCATTTGCCTTTGTAATGACAAGAGAACTAGACAATATCAGAGTTACGTGCGTGACTGCAGCGAATTATTTGTCTCACTTTTATAGTCTTTTGTTTAAATATTGTTTTTTCAAGGACTAGTAATGCCTTTGCGTGGTATTCAATCTATCAATAAGTGGCTTCATTATCTCAATAGAAATGCTATTATTAAAGATTATAGAAGAAATACTTTTTTCCTCTAATCTTACGGTGTACAATCCAATAATAATATTCATAGTAATGTGACTGTAACTGAAATTTACAATAATACAGGTTGTTCAACCAAAAGTTAAAGATTTAAGTTGTGAAATCAATTATGTACTTGTTTTGCAAATTTTTTACGATATAAGTATAGGTATGCCTTATCATTTTCCCAAAAAGAATATATCAAATACGAATATGAACGGTATTTTAAGTTGAACCAGTTCCGTTATATTTTCAAAATTATTACTTACATGACGTCATTAAAATGGGTATCTCAAAAATATTGTGTGACCTATGAATTTTAGTCAGTCAAATGTGAATTGCAAGTTTTAAATACTCTCCTTCATTGTAAACTTGTGTAAGAATACGAAAATGAGTTTGCGTTTGAGTTGTGTGATTTTCTAATATGTAATCTGTTCTTTACTTTCATATATACTTTGATTATAATTATTTATTTATAACCTTTTTATTATTACCCATTTTGATTGACAAAAATTTAATTCCACTTAACCTTAAAACTATTCGTTGTATTTACTTCCTTGCAGAGTTTATCCCCTACAGACTAGCGGATTAGCATGGACCAAAATTATTATCATATAATAGTTTGGGAATAGTGATTTTTCATTTATTTGCAGAATTTAATTATCTACAACTTTTGTTTGAAATATTTTTGCCGAGATCAATAAGTAAATAACTGCATCAAAATAATAAAAAATAATAAAGTACCTAAGACGAATATTAAAAATGTGGTGGATTCGTTTGGCGTAGTCTACAGGTCTACGGGTATAAATAAACCGGCAAATATTTCGATTAATAGGTATTACTTTTAGTAATTTCTATATATGTGATATAAATTATAGTTCATTTACTCCTCTACATAATTTCGGAAATAGATCGATATTATTACTTCCTGTTTTCGAATAATTGACAGCAACTTTTGATTTTCAAATGAAACACTCTCTACATACACTGACCGGCAAAAAACAAATCACCTAAAAAAATCCTTATTGATTATTTTACATTTTTTGCTTATAAATTCTGTATGTTTATGTTTATTAAGTAAATTTGTTTATTGTTTGATACTCTACTACGCTGTTCTTATTTTTAACCACCGCTGCTTTATTCGACAAGTAGGGAGAACTCTGGATGATTATTTTACAGAACATCCTGTTAATAATAATAAAAATTATATCATTTATGGCCGGCAGGGCCGTCGAGAGGGGGGAAAAGCTGAAGCAAATAACCAGGGCCTGCAAATATCAGGGGCCGGGTCAGTATATATCTAAACGGTATTGCAGAACAGGAAAGTTTTTTTTTGTGTCTTTGAAAGTGGTTGTTATATAGATTCCTTGATGGATAGTCTGATTCTCTTGAGGAACTGCTTCATCTTCGAAATATTCACGAGGCAAATTTTGGTAAAGTGAGCATGTCTTCCATAGTTTTATTAAATAAGCTTTTAATAATAATTTAGTAAAATATTATTAGAATTCAACAATAAACTTCAATAATTATGTCAGGAGCGTTGAAGACTGACAGAGTGCTTGTATGAAACAGTTCGCTAGATTTAAGATTTTTATCAAGGTATTTTGATTATTCATAATTTTTATATGTTCAGCTCGATTTTTCTCAGAAATTCTGTAATGTAACCTTATGATTTATTTCCATAAAGGGTTGAACGGATTCCACTACTAAAAATTTTTTTGTGATAACGTCATAACTAAAAAAACAAATGAGAGTCGGAAGGTGAATCGCATATATTAATGTGTATTTTTAAACTCTAAAACCGATGTGTTTCAGCATTTTTAAGAAAAAAGAAAAACCGGTTGAGTTCGTTTTTTTTTAAATATTCTATACTTAATACCATACTATACATTGAAATAAATATACCAATTATATCCAGTGGCGGCTTGTCAGGGTAGGCAGGTGAGGCAGTGCCTCACCAGAAAAGAAATAAAGATGCATGTAAAGTATGTAAATTAAATTTTAACTTATTCCGTTAATGCTTGTCTTTATAAATATCAAAAGAATAATTTAAGCTACCACCATAACTAATATGTAATGCAGTTCACCTAATTTACACCTTATAAAGTGCTTCTCGAAATGAATAGTATAAATGCCTATGTTTTTGATACAAGCAATAATTTCGGTAAGAAATACGTTGCCCTAGACAAAGAGCTGTTTGAGGCACAGCTTCAATGGCTAAATGCAATGAGTGCGTAAAGGATAAAAGATAGTCGCTTTACCTTCCACGCGGTCCTATAGAGACCGTTACCATACATGAATACAATCAACGTCACGTACTGATAAATTTTGTAAGTAGGTTGACGACATTACTGCATATTTTTGCAAGCAAGATTAAATAGTTGCAAATTGCATTCGACAGTAACCAAACATAACATAACCTGTCTTGTCTAGCATTTTTATTATAATAGGCTCTGGTTTGCGACTGATATGTATTGCAGTAAATATTTAATTCTTTTATTTTTTTCGTTTTTTTTATAGTTTACCCACGTAGTGTTTTTGTAATTTGAATTTTAGTTGAAAACAAAAAACAAATAATGACTTCGCCTTCAACTTTAAAAGAATTGAGTGACAATATAAGGAATTCTGAAAATATTGTTAATTTTTTAATTAACAAAAATCCATTTAATCAACTGTCTTATGAAAATAAACTATTTGTCAAAGAATTTCCTAAAATGTTCTGTGATCTGGCAATTTATTTTTGTACATGAAAGGGGAAAAATATGCATTTGCACATCCCTTGAAAAAATGTAACTTTCAATTATAAGGCATTTGACCTTGAATGAAAAAAAATAATTTCGCATGCGGCGCATTTTTTTTCTGGATACCTTGCCTCACCTAAGTTTTAGTGCACGAACCGCCACTGATTATATCCTTATTTTCAAATTGTATTGAACTATTTTAAAGAACCTAGGTTTATTTCCTAATATGTCAAATCAAAATAATACCCATAATTTGCTTTATTAATTGCAATAATGCAAAATTTGATAGCTGCACTTCAGTTGCATTGTCGTATGTTAAGCACAAGCAGAGAGTTTTCTGCTTATAGCGATGCTTAAGGAATGGTTCCTATATCTCTAAATTTACGCGCCAAATGTACCGCCTTACATGACATTGATAGTGGCGAGTCACGTTTCACCACTGGTCGAAGCAAAGTTATATCACCCTACCCTACCTCAGCTCGCTTTCATGCGATGATCAAATAAATAGGGAAGTATACATAATTACTGGCTATTACATATAATTCCCAATAATATTGGAGAATATGCTTCATTTATCAAACATACCGGATATAATGCATAACCGCCAATACTTGCTGGTAATATTGATTAATTGAAATTAGATACCAACAATAATGCCTACTGCCTATATCCATAATAACAGCCAAGCAATTTCATGGGTCGCGTCTGGCTCTGTCAACATCAGGAATTCTTATACGTACTGAATCATCTACCTTTCCAGTAGGAAACTTTTTGTTAGGTTAGGTTGGTTTCTCTGTCTTATTTATCAAATACACCAGCGATCGATGTAGAATGTGTAAAATGATCGGTATATTTAATAAATTTCTATATATTTATTAAATTCCCCAATATTGGAGGCGACTATACATAATAGCTGGTAATTATGCATAATCACCGGATTAATCAAATTTATTGAAACAAATATTGTGTAGAGTTGTATAACAATTACCTACTTCGAGAAATATTTTTTCAAAATTAGAAAGAATGTACCTAATAAAAATGGCTTTACTACTAGTGTAACCATGGAAGCAATCATATTAATACTTGTGTATTGCATAGCTCAGTTCAATATTGTAATACGAGTATTATATCAATTTTTTAATACCATTTTTCTAAATATAATTTCCATATAACCCTACACAATATTAATGTGATTTTTTTGTCTTCATTTTGTACAATTTTTGTTGGTTTATGATTGTACCATGTATCAGCTGTTGTTTGGCATTTTAAAATATAGACAAAGTTTAAAATGTATTTGTGCACATACTTTATTATGTCTTGGGATATATTCCGTTTTTGCAAGTTCTGTGCATCGCAAAATGATGTGTTGTATTGTTTCAATGCTTTTTTTTGTAGATCCGACACATTCGATTTGTTGCTGTTCCACGGATATTCGTAGTAATATTTCTAGTTTTAATTGCCTGATCTTGTGCTGCTACAATTAAGCTTTCTGTTTCACCCTTTGTTTTCCCGGTTGTTGACTATTTGAAAAAATGAATTGGATCAAACGGAACGTTTTCCATATCTCTTAACTTCTGACCATGCATGGGTTTATTTCGCCATATATTTTTAAAACGTTCACATATTTGATTTTTAAAATGTTTTGGGTTTCTTGATGTGTCCTAATGATGTTGTATGGACACTTTTTCGTTCATGCCTGTTTTTTCTTGCTGTTTCCTTCTTATATATTCTGTGCGGGGGACAACTTTATATATTGTGGTTTCGTATTTTTTATTCTTCTGTATCGATCGGTTTTGTGGTACAGTAGAATCATAAGCTTTAATGTTTTGGATTATAGGATCGTTTTCATATTTTTATTTATATAATAGCTTGTGCTATAAACTGCACTGTACATTGCTAATTCAAAGTGTTGTAGTCGAGCTACATACAGCCTGTCAATATCTTCTCGTGGATGTAATAATCCGTTCATCGTCATAATTTTTCAAGTTTTGCTGTCTAATTACTTAATTTCTTCTATTGTCCAGTTTATAATTCCAAAACTGTATCTTATAATTCGAACCGCAAACGAACTTATAGCCAGGAATTTTTTTTACTCCTGTTTGGTTTTTGTAACATTTCTAACTCTAGTTATATATTATTTCTTTAACCTCTCTTTCATCTTTTTATGATCCATTCCATCACCTTCTTCTACTTCTAAATATTTATTCGTCTTGTCAGGTTCCAAAGATGTTATTGAGTGTGTTTTATTGATGATAATGTTTTCTGTCTCTTGTAGTCTTCCTTTCAGGAACGTTGCTGTGGCACAGTTCTCTAAGCCAAATGTCATTTGGATATCTTTGGAAAAGTATGTGACAATTCGTAGGACTTTCTTTAGTTCTGTTTCGCTCTTACATGTAAGTTTTAAATCGTCCATATATAACTGATGTGTAATCGGAATTGGCGTCCTAGTGATTTTATAACAAATTGCTTCATTTTTAATTAAGGTGGAGAATGAGGTTAGTGCTAGACAGAATAATATAGGTGATAGGGGAACCCCTTGATAAATTCCACGTTTTATTTGGATTTCACCTGTCTGTAGTATTCCTTGGTTTGTTTTTAGTTCCATAGTTGTACTCCAATGTTTTATAAATTCTTGAATTGTTTTGATTATTTTGTCTGGTATCCCTATTATTTCCATTGACTCAATAATCCAGCTACGGGGCATTGAATCAAATACTTTTTTATAGCCTATGCATGCTACATGCAAATTTCTTTTTTCTTCAAACGTCATAAAAGTAGCATCTTTTGTGACTTGATTCACAAGGTAGAAATAAAATAAATAAATATCCATAGAAACTATACAGAATCAACGAATAAGAAGTTGTCTCAATAAAAAAAACCTGTAATATCGCCCTAAATGTCACTATAACACGCTTGGTAACCTAAGAATAAAGTTACTAAATACGATTCATAGCTGTCAAATTTAAATATATAACCTGTGAATTGAAATATAAACAGAGTTTACTTTTGAGGAAATAACATTATTAAAGAATAGCAGACTTACAGATTACAATTACAGGGACGGTAATCAGCATAAGAATACTTAGAATTAAAGTGATAAGAAAAGATTATATTGATTTGCAGTGATTCGTGGACATATCTTTCAGCCACACTATTAGATTTCCATCCAATTGAACTTCAGGCGACTTACATTACATTATAATCCTTCAAATTCCGACATAATTGCACACAAGGAGGATATAAAATTGCACAGATTTTATGTAAATGTCAAAACGTGAAAAAATTCATTTCAATGTTTATAACCAAAAGGGAACAAATAAGTATCCATAGCTACAGGGCAATTGAAATCGCAAACGTGTCGCAAACGTAATTTACGTAAAATGTAACGTCAGTAGTAGATATTTTTCTTTAAATATTTACGTTTGAAGAAAAAATATAATGTGTCATTCGGAGTAAAAGTGTCTTTGTGTGCCTCGCGTGCATTTATCCGACTCGCTTCGCTCGTCGTTTAAACTACCACGCTCGTCACACAAAATCTCACTTCTACTCCTAATAACACAATATACTATTTTTTTTGCAATCCTGCAACAAATATGTAGTATGGAGTAAGCTATATGATCTAAGAACAATTCGACAGCCCCGCCTACTCAGGAGCATAAAAATTGTATACGAAAGAAATACTTTATTATCTTACCTGCTATTAAATTACATTTGTATTATTATAATTATTATTATTTCGATATTACAAATGTAAATTAATATCAGGTAAGATAATAAAATATTTCTTTTGTACATAATTTTTATGCTCCTGATTAAAATCGGTAGGCGGGGCTGTTGAATTGCTCTTAGATCATATGGTTTACGAACTGGATATGAGAAAGCCTATACCTTACAATGCTATTCTGAGGATCGCTTAGGATCAAGTGAGATGATAGGTTTATACAAGTACATAAGAGAGAAAAGGATACAGCAACTTTTCGGAAGGCAACGCGAAATACGCAGACGCCTTGATAGACAATAAACGTCAGCATGGATTTTCACCTACCAATAAAATGTTATACCGAATTTCTTTCCACTTAAATAACCAGTGTAGCAGTAACTACAATTCATTCAATTTGCGCAGTACGCGTACTCTTCCGAATCTTCTGTCTGAATCCTAAGCGTTCCCAACTTCTTCTTTCTAGTTCGTAAGGCATATAATCTAAGGAATCGCTAAATTAAAGGCACCGCTGAGTACACATACTATTGCACCGATAACCCTGAAATTTTAAGCTAGGCTTAAACAAAAAAATGCAAATTGAAATTTTAACAGGAATGATCAATTATTCATTTGACGTTTCGTTTCGATGCGATATTGTCAATTTAAGGAATACTTAAAATTTAAGTGTCAGCGATGCAACCGGACATAAAACTGTGATAATACTCTACTACTTACGTTACAGTCATGATATGCACATTGCGTATTGTTATTTTGTGGTAAATAAAAAAGAATAAGATTTGAAAATAATTATACATTATACGGTTTAAATGAATTTTCGTAATTTTGTAGGTATACAATCAGGTAAATTTGGCAAATGTACATTGTGACTACACTCATTATACAATCATTGGCCTATGAAAATTAAGAAAAACTAAATTGTACTCACTTTAAGCGTTAGTCAGATTGTAATTATGGCTATTATTTTCACTTGAAATTTCTCTTAAGATAACAACAATAACCTCACCTAACCACACAAAAGTCACTCTTATGAAACTCGGGGCGAGGTGAAGTTAAACCCCCATTATTTTCACATTATCCTAAGCAGTGAAGTTACGGTGTACTTTTTCGGATATTGTGGATACAGTTTATATTTCATTATTTACATTATACTTATACTTCAGTTGTAAGCAAATCTATAAATTTGTATGGGCAAGTGTACATCATCCCACTATACCTATATCGTAACATATACATTTTCTAATATAAAGGATTTTCTTAATTATAATTTGAACATATTTCGTAGTATTTTACAATAATAATTTTAAATTATTTGAAAATATCGTACTAAATAATATAATATTAATTTCAGTTTCATGTGTAAGAATTTTTCACATTAATTAAAAACTGCGTTGTAAACAAGATAAAGCATATAATTTGTATATTAATCATTACTAAATGTAACTCTTTAGAACGAAGTAACTAGTAATATATGGCAGCAATTAAAATTCGATCAACGAAAGAAAATTGATAAATAATAATATATGAACATACGAGGACAATGCACAAATTTAATACGAAACGATTAAATTCAACTAATTAAATAAGTTAGTACCTATGTCTATTACAAATTACATGTTCTAATACGTAGCTAGCTATAATTATCATGTTCTTCTAGTAATTAAACTATTTAGACATTAGTGTGATTGCTTTTGTTTGAATCATATCGATACCTTATGTACAGACATTTTAAATTTAACAAAAAAATAAACAATTGACAATTAGAGTAATTTTAAAATTGATTTAAATTACAGCTGTTTTAAAAAACAATATCGCGTATATGAATGCAAACAGCTTGCTAGAAGGTGTAACGTTAGGTACTATTTATCATTTAACCATTAATGAATTAATGGCTGCATTCCTTAATTTACGTTTTATTTTAAAAGCTGTGGGCTGTGGTGAACATGAACCAAAAAAGTCTGATTTATAATTCCATATATATCTTATTTTCGTAGCTGTGAATGTACCTTAAAATACAGCATACGGTATGTGTCTCGGTTGGCGCTCGGTAACTCGAGACTTTTTTTATTTCGGTGTCTTTATGAGTCTATAAACACACAAAAAACACGTCGTTACGAAAATCTGTAAACGCACTGTTCTTGACGCTTTTCGTTTTCTAGGGGTGGTATAACTTTTCAAAACTGACAGTAATGACATATAACCTCAAATTGCTGTCAGTCAACAATGAATTTTCATCTATGATGTTAAATTTTATGGCGAGAAGCACTATCAACACGACTGATAAAAAACGCCAAGTTATATTTTTGACAAGTCGAATTTTTTAAAATATAATACAATTATAAAATAACCTCAATAGAAAAAAAAAATGAATAGTATATAAACATGTTTGGTAAGGCTTGTTAGCGCACACGTCCTTTGTAAAATTCTCCGCAAAGCGGCATATCAACTGACATTTCAAATGTATACGGTATGCCTTTCATATGTTTTAAAAACGCAGGTATATCGACAGTAATCACACAGAAAATATATAGCGGCTACAGTTTCGTGAATTTCAGTTCTACGAGCTTACCCCTCCGTATATCGCAGGTGCCTGCGATCCTGCGAAGCCCGATTAGTATATAGTATTGTGCTGTATTCTACATTAATTTATAACAAGTTTAAGAATTTACAAGTTTGTTTATTTGATGTATAACGAAGCAATTAATCCTACGCAAAACACAAATATAATACCGGGTTGAGTCTTGTGTGGTAGGTTATATGAAGGTGTACTTTAAAAAGTTTCAAGGAAATAATGTTCATATTTTTACATAAATATACTAAGATATTTAATTATCTTCCGCATTTTGACGCGCTGTACCTGAAAAACGATTATATCGCGAAGTTAAAATTCGAATTAGTAAGCGTAATGTGAATTTTTGAATGTTTGAAATTATTTGTGACGTCATAGTCCCGAATTGGTGATACTTATCAAACAATAATTATTTCTAGGGGTATTACCATTGTCTGCATTAGGCATACGTTTTCATTTATTTTTATTAAAACTTCTTTCCCTTGTCAAATTAGGTACTAATGAATACAGAAACAAAGAAAAAGGTTTCAAGTAAATAAATTATATATACAGGGTGTAACGCGAAAAACGGGCCATAGGCGTTTAACATGGGAAAACAGTTTTGCCTTGGCCAAAAGTGGCCTATTAATTTTAGACAAAAATGCTTCAAATACATGTTGTAGAGAATTAAATTCTGCATTCAGTTCAACATTCGCATTTTATTTTGAATGTTTAGTAACCGAGCAAATAGAATTTATTTTTTTACATAAGTTACTTCTTTATAGTGTTAGCCATGACACTGAAACAAAATCGAACAAAAATAATGAGTTTTTATCTGTCAGAAACGCTCTGTTTAAGTCAAGAAATATAATTGTTGAAAATGGAAAATTATTCTCATGAAGAAAAGTTACAAATTATTAAGTGGCATTATTCTGGGGGAGGGTTTCAGGAAAATTCGGGATTTAATTATTATTTTTTGGCATCATCATAATATTCCTAGTAAAACAACAATTCAAAGATTTATTTCAAAATTTGAGACGACCGGCACATTTAATAAGTGAGAACCGGAACTTTTGCGAGGAAACCATAATAGAAATTACAACAACGAAGAAGATGTTCTAGCGTTAATTGAAATGGATCCAAATCTCAGTGTCAGAGAAATTTCAAATGAAATGGGAATCAGTTTCATTACCGTTTTTAGAATATTAAAAAAACATATCATCCTTTTAAAATACAAAACCACCAGGAAATTTTTAAACGACGCGCAATATCCTGCGAAATAATTATGGAAAATGCAATCAGAGGTAGGAGGTTTTTAAAAAATATATTATTTACCGATGAATGCACATTTACACTGAATGGCGAACCAAATAAAAATAATTTTCGTTACTGGTTTCAAAGAAATCCACATAATGTAATACAATCAAGAACACAGTATCGGCAATCATTAAATGTTTGTGCAGGAATTTTAGACAACAAAATTATTGGTCCTCTTTTTATTGCACGGCTAAATTCGAAAACAAATTTGGACTTATTAAGGGAAACAGTTGGGCCAGAAATAAGAAACTTAAATAATGATCATGTGTGGTCCAGCACTATGGTTGTCCTGCACATAGTAAGAGGAAAGTTATAAATTATCTAGATCTAGATGATGCTTTTCCAGAAAGCTGGATAGGGCGAGGAGGACCAGTAAACTGGCTAGCTAGGTCACCGGATTTAAATCCGTGTGACTTCTTTTTATGGGGGCACTTAAATTCTTGTGTCTATAAGAAACGATACAATAGTATTGAATATCTGAAAAATGCTATAGGAAATGAATGCAATAAAATAAATCGTAATGTTAGGTAAAATCCCATCAATTAAGATGGTACGGTCACGTACAGCGAATGAGTAATGAGAGGTTCCAAAACAAATACTACAATGGACACCCATCGGCAAAAAGAAAAGAGGAAGACCTAGAAGAAGTTGGGTAGCAGGAGTCCAAGAAGGAATAAGAGAGAGAGAATTAAATGAAGACCTATGGCAAGATAGAGAGCAGTGGAGAAATGGCATCGGAAGACGTCGTAGAACGTTATAAACTGATTGTATATATATATATATATATATATATATATATATATATATATATATATATATATATATATATATAGGTAAATTTTTTATAATAGATTAGGCTATTGTTTAGCGCAAAACGGACAGCTTTTTGATCACCTTTTATAATATTTACTTGTAAATAAAATAATGTAATAAAAATGAATGTTTAATAAAGAGTTCAAAAACTTTATTTCTATTGTTGTTTATTTAGTTTATTTTGAGTGATTAATTTTCCATTTTCAATAATTAGACTTAAACAAAGCGTTTCTGACAGATAAAAAGTCATTACATTTGTTTTATTTCGTTTCAATGTCATGGCTAACACTATAAAGAAGTAACTTTTGTAAAAAAATTCTCGGTTACTAAACACGGAAAATAAAATATGAATATTGAGTTGGACGCAGAATTTAATTCTCTATAACATTTATTTGAAGCATTTTTGTCTAAAATTAATAGCCTATGCAGAAAAGAACATAATGGAAACCCTCAGGGAAAAAAATTGGTACCTAACATCCGGAATAGCGAATAGTTTAAATTCTGTTTATTAATTTAAAACCTACGTTTCAGCAGCATGAACTACTGTCTTCTTCAGGGAAAAAGCAACCCAACTTTCAAGATTTGTAATTCCCGCTCGATTTTGACGTCACATTATCGCAGTCTGTAAACCAATAAAGCAATACCCGTGCGTTTCATTGTATTATTGTTATTATGAATTTAAATTATTATATTAGGAAATATAATTGTATACTGTACAGGTTGCCCCACGACTCGAATACCATAGCTAAAGGATGTATTCCTTAGGTAATTTTAAGTCGAAAATCACGTATACACTTTTCCCCCAAACTCAATATTTGAGGAGTTATGAGCGATATTAACTTTGTCAGAGCAGGCTATGATTACATTTTATTTTATTTATTTAATTTTAATTAATTAAAGTTATTGTTGTACTGGACGTTCTGCAGTAGCTTTAGGAAAAGAACCTTTCTCCATCAAATGCCGATGCACACGGATGAACATATGCCGACTTGGTATTCTTCGGCCAGGGTATCTCCGACGATATTCCCGCACTGACGCTATTGCATTTCGGTTACAAAATTAATAAATAAAGTGGATATCGGCATATTCTTAATTTGAAAATATACCCATAGCAAATTATCGTTAAGATAACACAAATATCAAAACGTCAAAACAGAAACAATTAGTACAATTAATCAAAGAAACGTATAATCACGGCCCGCTCTGTCAAATTTAATATCTTTCATAACTCCTCAAATATTGAGTTTCGGGGAAATGTGTATACTCGATTTTCGACTTAAAATTACCTATCGGGACATTTTGTATATAACCGGTGTAACACGAAAAACGGACAACAGGCGTTTACCATGGGAAAAAGGTTTTTCCTTGCGTAAAAATGGCCTACTAATTTTAGACAATAAAGCTTCAAATAAATGTTGTAGAGAAATAAATTCTGCATGTAATTCCCATTTTATTGAATGGCAACAGTGGAGCGAAATTATTAACTTGTGTTTTAATTGAGTCTCGGAGTTCTTACAATAAATGAGATAATTATTATACTACTACCTATACTACTCGTAAAACTTAAAAAAAGGTGATTACCATTGTCTAAACTATTTCGAGAACTATTACATATAAAACAACAGTTTGTACATCTAAATTTAGTGTAAAAAATCATCAAAATTAACCTAGGTCATATTTGTTCAATTCAACTGCTATGCAAATAGGCGCATTGTTTCAAGTTAAGCGTGGATATGCACTGTTCCCAACTCTACTAAAAATAAAAACATACTCATATAAAATAAAATAGCTACAATTGAAGAAATAAAAAATACTTGGCCCATTGGACAAAAAAATAGATACCATACAACATTCTTTAAATGAGCTTAACAATGCGGTTTACAAGAATAATGAAGAAAATAAAATTAAGTTTGAAAAACTTGAAGAAATAACAACAAAAAATAAACAAATAGAAAATCTTAAGATGAAATTGAGAGCGAAAAATATAATAATCTTTGGCACGTAGGAGAAAAAGGGAGAAAATTTAGATTATGAAATCTTAAAACTACTAAAGGATACATTCAAATTAAATGATATATCTCCAAATAAATTAGAACATTCTAGAAGACTAGACAAACCAACAGACAATTGTAACAGGTTGGAAATAATCCTACTTATTCAACGATAATCCTACCGACTGCCCAATGTAACAGGATGGAAATAATATTCCTACTGTTAGCCAAATGTAACAGGCGGACAGTAATACTACCGTATATTGCCTAAATGTAACATTTTACAAATTAGGCCGGACTTCTCAAAGTAGCCTAAGGGAAGGGGAGGATTATTACAACCTGTTCCGGTGGTTAGCGAAAGATTGAGGAACCACCTATTGCGTTTGCGGACAGGTTGGACCGAAATGGGAGCAGGCGAAATGTGGAGTAAGGGTACTTACCCCGTACCAGACGTACATCACGGAACTGCTGGGCTGATCGGCTGGAACCTTGTAGATTCCACTTCACAACACTTCACAGGGTGTTTAGGATTTAATTTAATATACTAACGCCGGTTAGTTTAAATTAAATAATATATTGAAGCAAATAAGTAAAGAGTAAATACAAAACATGAATAAAAACACTTATACATATACGTGCGTAGAATAAACGCGGGGCGAATATGACAAAGGTAAAAGCGAAGTGATTTCTTTAACTGTTGCCTACTAACTATAGGCGTAGTTTGACGTCGAACTATTGTTCGCAAACTCTAAACGTGCGAATTTTTATTCGCGTAAGCGTGACACACAGAGAGTATCTTAACGTTGAGACAGATTTCATCTGACTGACTCATCCTACCATCGGTATAGAACTTCTAGCTATGCATTTTTGCTAACTTGACAAAATTTAGCCGTCTGCCCCCTCTGGTCTATATTTGAATATATCACGCCATAGAATTACGCTTTATGCAATGTCACACAATAAAATAAGACCCATTCTAGTCGATCTAAATTAAAAAAAAAAATATTTGGCCAGCACAATACCTTCCGTCAATCCTATGTATTATGTATAAATTCCATACATAAATTTTCTTGCAAAATATTCTAAATTTCCGTAATGAAAACTGCACTTGACACTGACATCTTCTTCTTCTTCGTTAGCTTTTCTCATTCGTTAGGGGTCGCTATTTTTTATTTTCTTCTTCCACTCATTTCTGTTTTGCGTGTCGTTTTCATTCAGTTCCTTTTCTCTCAAGTCTTCCGCAATACAGTCCATCCATCTTATCTTTGGTCTTCCTCTGTTTCTTCAACCTTCTACTCGTATTACTAAGCTATACAGTTTTCTTCCAATATATTCTTCATCTCTCCTCATGACATGTTCAAACCAATGTAATCGTCTCTCTTGAATCTTTCTAAAAACTTCTAATACTAGATTTATTTCCCTTATTCTTTCATTCATTACCGTATCTTTCCGTGTCTTCCCCAATATCTATCTCCACATCCTCATCTCTACCACATTCATTTACTTTTCATTGATACTGACATCTGTCAATTTAAATTATCTGAATATATTAGCAGTTTCCAGGGTTAGCATACCTGGATAATTAACGAACTTTAATATATTTATAATTCTTTAACTCTATATTTATTGAATATGGAGTATAAAATGCAATCAAATCGTATAGAGAATAATATGTTCTTTAAGTTATAATAATATTTAACTGAGTTGTTTCAAGAAAAACTGTTAAAATCTTCAAATGAGGGTACTTCCAGTTGACCAATTATAACCAAAATCTGATCACCTCTTCTTCTGGATGTAAATTTGAGGAATACGAAAAATATTATAATTTTTGGAATCGTGGTATTGAAGTTATGTATGCGATCTGAAACTTTCGTCACACACACACACACACACACACACACACACACACACACACACACACACACACACAGACATACAGACATCGTAAAAATAGTAAAATCGTATTATATGGACCCTAAAATGTGCTTATTCACTAAAAACTCATCATTGAATTTTTTGACCAAAGACTTCTTTACCCAAAGGTGACGGAAGGTAAAATGGGATTTTTCATAATATCAAGTTATTGAAAAACTCAAAAAAACTTATTATCGAAGGAGCCTTTTTTGACGCTCATTACTCATTTTTAGATGATGATGCACACTAACAGAAATGAACAGTGCTCTGATAATACTCAAATCGAACAAAGCTTCTGGAACAGACGCGGTCTTATATATGAACAACTATAAAACTTACTGAACGATTGGATAACCTATCTTAAGAACTTATTAAATAACGTCCTATCAAGCGAGGATTTGCCACAAGAACTCAAAACAATCACATTAACAATTGTGATCGCTAAAGCTAATACAATTACCCCTTAACCTTAAAATTAAAAATAAGCTATATACGTATTTCGAGAACTAAGTTCTTATCATCAGTAGTACAAATTTAAGAAGAGTAGTTAAGATTACTCAGCATGTAAACCATGCCAGAGGTCTAACAACTCTGAAAAACAAGGGAGAGAACTGAGATTAAGTGGGGATGGGAGCCGCAGGTGAATGATATCAATTATAAACTAAGATTTTGTGATTATTAATGAACATATGTTGAGCTACGCTAGATTTTTCGGGATTACCACTTTTTAGATGATAAAAATGATCTTTAAACCGCGTGTCAATTTGTCTTTTAGTTTTCCCGATGTAAATTTTATTACAATCATTACAGCTAATTTTATAAATACCGGACTTTTGTTAGTTAACCGAACTCGGGTCAACCGAAACCCGGGTTAACCGAAACAATTCCACGTATAATTATCAGTTCCACGTATAGTTATGTAGCTCCACTTACTGCCCGGCTCCTTCATTCCACAGGCGGGCTGCAGCGACGGGGAGCTCGCACGGGGCTCGCAAATGAAAGGTAGAGTGGAACGTAGGTTTTTTTGTGTGTGTCTTTACGTATTGTTGTGAGATGGCATCTAAGCGGAAGCGTGTTCTGATTTCTATTGCGGATAAATTAGCTGCTATCAAAGAAGTTTAAAACTTATGTACATTCTGTACTGTATCTAAAAACTGTACTACATATGTATATTATGTAATGTACATTGTTTCAAAATAATTTATTTCCCCTACACACCCATTTTAGTACATATGTAGGCTATTTTTAGATGTTAATGGGTTAACCGAAAAAATCGTTATCCGAAACGGCTGCGCCCCCTTTATTTCGGTTAACCGGAGTTCTACTGTATTTATACGTATATTTTATCTTTAGGATTACCTAATAAAGATTTAATGGTATTACTTGATTTGTAAGTTAAGGTTAAATTTTTATTTTGAAAAATTTTGTTTAAATATTTAGAAGCGTTATCGTACGGTAGTGTTATGTATTTATTATTATTTTTATTATTAAATGGTGTTAATGTTGTAACACGGGGGGGGGTCAAGAATGATGCTCTAACATGGACTTACTGCTTTTCTTCTTTTGCCAACGATGACAACTTCTTCTAACTGGTGGGCGCTTGATGTTCGCCCACCGCTTGTTATATACAGGACGGAACACAGACACTATTTCACTTAACACTTTGATGGCCGATGAACACTCATTTATTATGGACACAGACAATTATTAATATTACAAACTAACTAACTTTATTTACATGGCTATTATTATTTACACTTACACTTATTGATTATACTAAACTTAACTAAGCACATAAACTAAATAGTTACATTTTACATAGTAACTCTGCGCGTCTACTACGCGCTCAAACTAACTCAAAACATCTCGACAATACGAGTATCTAACACCGACTCCATGTCTTGTCAACACAAGAATCTAAAACCAACCCCATGTCTCGACAATACAAGACTCTAAATCCAACTGCCTTAAACAAAGAGTTACTTTCGTGAGAGGCTTTACCTCCGAGGGGGTGAAGGGGGTAACATATGGCATCCATATCAAAATATCAACCCTGCACGTAGGCTCGCAATAACTTCTAAACTTAATTGTCAACAAATAACTGTCTAATATTTCTGACAGCTAGACTAAATAGTCCGTTAGTAAAAGATGATAACTATTTCTAAACAGAATTTTGACTAACAAAGATAACAAGTTGAGATATTATTTCTGAAAGTATAATTTAGAAAAGATTATAAAAAGTTACTTATTTGTTATTGCTCACCTTGTTACAATGTTGTAAAATTAGAAACGGATTGGCGATGTTTAAATTTATGAACTAATTTATCGATAGTTTTAACCGGGAAACCGTTATACTTAGAGCTATTTCTTTAATATAGTTTAGTTCAATATTAAATCGTGTTTTGTTTAAAGAAAACTTTGTTAATCTGTTTATTAAAAAAATGAACGATGCTAATTTATGTTGCCAGAAATTATTGGAGTCTGCAGTTATAAATCTGTTATAGTGGGTTTTCTGTAAATATTAAACTCTAGTTTATTTTTGTTTCGAATAACTAATAGGTCCAGAAATGGTAGTTGCTTATTGGTTTCTTTTTCAATAGTAAATTTAATTGATGGGAAAACTGAATTTATACTGTCTAGAAACATTTTCAAATCGCAATTTTTGGTATTAACTACGGCAAAAATATCATCTACATATCTAATCCAAACTCTAGGAAAATATTTGTTGTTTTTCTTAAATTCAATTTAATTATTATAAATAAATCACAGCATCAACGGTAATAATCACAATGGTCAATATCAATTCATGTACGAAATGTAAAAGCAACTTGAACCGAAATAACCCCGGATTGGTTTGTGCGCGCTGTCAACTGTATTATCACTATTCCTGTACTACAATCACTCCTGCTGAAAAGAATGCTCTAAGTACAACCGTTCCTTCATGGATATGTCCGGATTGCAAATCCGGTATTTCACCAATGAAACAATCGACATCGACTAATACGAATCAACCTACAATGGCAGATCTATTAAATGCCATAAATGAGTTAAAAACGTCAGTCGACGATTTCGAAAAAAAAATTAAATGCCATTTCAGACAAAGTTCAAATTGTCGATAAATTAAAAAACGAATGTGATATACTAAAGTCTAAAGTGAATAAGTTGGAGCAACGTTCGCGACTCAATAATATTGAAATCGCTGGCATCCTTGAGAAACAATCTGAGAATCTCCTTAATATTGTAAGCAATGTTAGTAAAATAGTTAATTATCCAATCACTGAGAGTGACATAGATGCACTTCACCGTGTAGCACCATTTCATTACGATAAAAACAAACCAAGGAATATTATCGTTAGGTTCATATCGAGAATTAAAAAAGACAATTTTATTTCTTCTGCACGAAAAATAAAAAATTTACACTCATCACAACTAAATTTCGCAGAAAATAATAGAATCTTCGTAAATGACCATTTAAAGTCCATATAATAAAAATATTTTAAGACAAGTAAAAAATAAAAGCAAAAGAAAATAATTACAAATGTACGTGGGTAAAATCAGCTAAAAATTTTGTGCGTAAAAGCGAAACATCGCCCATTCTAATAATAAACACAGAAAACGATATTAATAAAATAAAATACTTAAGTATTTATTTTTTTCATTTAAATATTAATAAATTATTTTTTCTTCAAACGTCACAAAAGTAGCATCTTTTGTGACTTGATTCACAAGGTACATATAAATAAAATAAATAAATATCCATAGAAACTATACAGAATCAACGAATAAGAAGTAACTTAATAAAAGAAACCGGTAATATAGCCCTAAATGTCACTATAACACGCTAGGTAAGCTAAGAATAAAGTTACTAAATACTACCAATAGCTGTCAAATTTAATTAAATAACCTATGAATTGAAATATAAACAGAATTTACTTTTGAGGAAATAACATATTAAAGAATAGCAGACTTACACATTACAATTACAGGGACGGTAATGAACGTAAGAATACTTAGAATGAAAGTGATATAAGAAAAGTTTATATTGTTTTGCAGTGATTCCTGGACATATCTTTCCGCCACACTGTTAGATTTTCATCCAATTGATCAACTTCAGGGGGCATATAATATAATACTTAAAATTCCGACATAATTGCACACAAGGAGGATATAAAATCGCACATTTTTTATTTAAACGTCAAAACGTGAAAAATTTTACTTCAATGTTTATAACAAAAAGTGAACAAATAAGTATCCATAGCTACAGGGCAATTGAAATCGTAAACGAAATTTACGTAAAATGTAACGTCAGTAGTAGATATTTTTCTTTAAATATCTACGTTTGAAGAAAAAATATAATGTGTCATTCGGAGTGTAACACGAGGGGGGTGGGGGAAGCTCTAATGATGGTGGTCTTACTGCTTTTCCAACGATGACCACTTTTTCTAACTGGTGGGCGCTGGATGTTTGACCACCACTTGATTAATGAGGACGGAACACAGACACAATTGCACTTAACTCTTAACTTTGATGGCCGATGAACACACTTATTATTGACACAGACATTATTTGGTATTTAAACTTTCATACTTTATTTACATGATTTTATTTACACTTAAACTAACTTATTATTAATATATTACACTAGACAATCAAACAAGTAAACTAAATAGTTACATTTTACATAGTAACTGTGCGTAGTAGCGTCTACTACGCGCTCACTCGAGGCTACATGTCTTCACGCTGAGTTTCTAAGACCGACTCCATGTCTTGTCAACATGAGTATCTAAAACCGACTATCTTAAACAAAGCGTTACTTTCGTGACAGGCTTATTTCTGAGGGGTTGAAGGGGGTATCATGGCACCCATACCAAAATATCAGCCCTGCACGTAGGCTTGCAATAACTTCTAAACTTAATTGTCAACAAATAACTCTGACAGCTAGACTAAACAGTCAGTTAATAAAAGATGATAACTATTTCTAAACAGAATTTTGACTAACAAAGATAACAAATTGAAATTTTATTTCTGAAACTATAATTTAGAAAAGATTATAAAAAGTTACTTATTTGTTATTGCTCGCCTACAGGAGTAAAAGTGTCTTTGTGTGCCTCGCGTGCATTTATCCGACTCGCTTCGCTCGTCGTTTAAACTTCCACGCTCGCCACACAAAGTGTCACTTTTTTTCCTAATACCACAATATACTATGTTGCATAGCAAAACATGAGTGTAATATATACTATCAAAACGTTCGAGGTATTAAACCGAAACTTCATAATATTTATAACGAAATTTCAGCTAATGATTTCGATTTAATATTCTTCAGTGAAAAATGGCTAAACTCTAACGTGCTTAACTCAGAAATTTGTGATTGCAATAAATACTTTGTGTACCGAGCAGACAGATGTGACGTAAATAAAGCTCAGGGAGGTGGCGTTTTAATTCTAGTTAAAAACAATTTAAAATCAATTATGCAGTATTCGTGATCCTCAACAGCAGAAGATATCTGGGTAACTATATCACAATCTAACTTTAAAGTACATATGTGTTGTGTCTATATTACGCCCTCGACCTGTCCTGAATTCTATGAAGATTATCTTAACAAAATCTCTCTTCTCAGACTACAAAACCCCAATGACCACTTTTTAATTATTGGCGACTACAACCTGCCCCAGCTAAATTGGTCCCCCAAACATAATTATTATGAACCAGTTATGTGTAACCGAAATTTAATTAATTCAGAACTTATTAATTGCGTAAATATGTGTAAATTAAATCAATATAATGGGATTATGAATGCAAATAATAAAATTCTGGATCTAGTGATACGTTCTACTGATTGTCTGGTAAGTCTGAGTGACTCCCCTATATCACAAATTGACTGTCATCACCCCCCTCTTGTGATATTATGTAAATTCGACCATTTTAAACAACTCCCATACACATGACACTACAATTTTAATAAATGCAAATACGAAGATTTAATATATAAACTCGCTGCCATTAAATGGAAAAATAAATTATCTAACAATAATACAGAAAAATAATTTTCCCATCTGGTTCTCAAATTCAGCTAAGAAATTAATTAAAGAAAAAATCACAAGAAATGGAAAATATACGGAAGGCACTCAGATTATACTTCGTTCTCCATATTAAGGAATAGAGTTAAAGTACAAATAAAACAAGATTTTCAATTATTTAGATGTAATACAGAATAAAATGTAAAAAATAATCCTAAATCCTTTTGGAGCTATACGAAGGCCATTAGAAATAATAAAAGTAGAATCCCAAATGTCATCCGCTATAACAATCGTGAGGTTGATACTGGTCAAAAAATTACTAATTTGTTTGCAGATTACTTTGAGTCAGTATTCATAAATAACAATAATAATATCAGACAAGTTAACTGTAACAACAATATTCCCAATGTTGTTAATTTACATCACGTACATCTTTCTTATGCATCAATTGTGAAATACTTATCTAATTTAGACATAAACAAAGGGCCTGGACCCGATCAAATTCCAGCTAAATTTATTCGTTTATGTGCCCACAATCTTGCAGAACCACTATACATTCTGTATAATCAGTCACTTGAATCTAGTATTTTTCCCGATTTATGGAAAACTTCATATATAACACCAATTCATAAATCCGGTGATATTAATGACGTAACGAATTACAGACCCATATCAATTTTATCAGCTTTCAGTAAAATTTTCGAAGCGCTCGTGATACAAACAATTAAAAACGATATTTATAACATAATTATTCCAGAGCAGAAAGAATTTTGTCCCGGCAAATCAATTATTACAAACCTCGTACCTTTTACTGAATAGCTGAGTTCTAACATGGATAAACGAATCCAAGTTGACGTCATTTACACAGATTTCAGCAAGGCTTTTGATCGGGTTCATCACCTTACACTTATTCACAAACTAGAACCATTGGGAATACATGGTTCATTGTTACGTTGGATTCAATCATAATATAACTAAAAGGTCGCAGTTAGTTAATTGTATTGGTTTTAAGTCACTTTATATCTATGTTACTTCTCGGGTTCCCCAAGGGTCACATTTGGGTCCACTACTGTTCAATTTATTCATAAACGATATATCTGCCTGTTTTAAAAGTTCTAACTTCCTCTTATATGCAGACGACCTCAAGTTTTTTAAGACAATCACGAAGAATAGTGACAATGTTCAACTGCAAAATGACTTAAATAACTTACAAAAATATTGTGACCTTAACTATTTAACCCTAAATGTTTTAAAATGTTACGTAGTACATTTCACACGGAATCACGATAGTATAACATCTGACTACCATATTAATAATTCCATCTTGCAAAGGAAGACTACTGTTAAGGATTTGGGAATATTTTTTGACAATAAATTGTTATTTGATGAACATGTAGACATTTGTGTTAAGCAATCGTACCGAATACTTGGATTTATATTCCGATCTAGTAAATATTTCAGTAACCTTAATTCATTAATATATTTGTTTAATTGTTTAGTTCGATCAAAACTGGAATATGCATCCACGGTTTGGAACCCACACTATAAAAATAATACTGATTTTATAAAAAATATTCAAAAAAAGTTTTTCAAAATTTTAAACTACAAATTTAATTTAAATATTAATAAATATGTACATATGCTGAAACATTTTAATATGCTCTCACTGGAAAGTAGAAGAACACAAACTGACATGGTATTCTTATATAAATTACTTAATAATATAATATGTGCACATTCAATAATTTCATTGTTAAATTTTCTGTGAGTCCTAAAACCAGATCAACTAATTTATTTGTTTTATATAAAAATAATACTAAAAATAACGATAACTCCCCAATAAACCGAATAATGTCTACTTACAATTCCACATTTGCGCATATTGACATATTTTACCTATCACTCTATATGTTTAAGAAAGAGATAGTAAATGTTCTCTCATAATATATAGCAGTTTTTGTTTATTTTTTCACTAACTATATTTTGAATCTTGCACTGTGGTATGATTTATGAACTAAGTATGTATTATTTAATAATCCATAGGAACCTGTAATTGGTATATGTATACTGTTGGTTTCTTATAAATAAATAAATAAATAAATAAAATTAATAGGCCCCTTTTGCGCAAAGAATAACTGTTTTCTCATGTTAAACACCTATGGCCCGATTTTTGAGTCCACTCCGTATATTTAAGTTATACGAGTAAGTATAGTTTTTAAAAACCAATTATTATTTAAGTAATAAAAAGTGCCGCCCCCAAAAAAGTGCCACCTGCGGCGGACCGCTCCCTCCGCCCTCCATTGCTACGATATTGAATATATTGAAAACATTGCCTAAAAAATATATTATAATTACACAAAAAAAAATTCTGTAGCAATAAGTCAAAATACTTTAATGTGACACTTTTCAAATATCAAATAATGCTTTTTAAATATAATTATTCTCATTTTTTGATCGTATACTATCAATTTAATTTTAAATTGAAAACGAATGAAGGCATAATTATGAAGATAAGAATATCCTCATCCTCACTGCTCTCAGCAAAAGAAAGTAATGAAATAGGTACACAATATGCTATTTCAATATTTGTCTAAAAAAAAAACATTAATTCTAGTATTTTCTACTTATCTGTAGGTTTATTATATTTTGAAAATGACTTTTATTTTTTAATAAGTAAATATGACTAAAGTGATTTTAAGAAATTGATATAATTTTTATTTATTATTATAAAAATTACAGGTCCCAAATACTGGCATAATAGCTATTCTAGTGCCGATGGACACCGACAGAGCCCAATCGACATCGAGGCAGCCAAGTGGAAAATAATCAATTCGTGCTCTAAACAAAAGTTCAAAACACATTACCTTCCTGGCGAACTAGCCCATCTACATAACACAGGGCGAACGTGGTCAGTAAGAGGAGAAAACATGCAGTCTCGTAAGGTGCTCTAAATAATACTTAGAAACTTTAGAACCAGCTACATTTTATTACAGACATATCAGGCGGCCCATTGAATCATGTTTACGCATTAACTCAGATACACGCTCATTGGAGAGAAAGTTTGAATGGATCTGAACACACAATAGACGGGAAGCACTACGCCTGTGAGGTAGGTAAAAAAATGGTATTTACTTATTTTCAAAACTAAAGATGCAGATACAGGACTGTTATAATAGATACATACGAGTACATACTTGTAACAGAATTTAAATATAAATACAAATACTTCATCAGGGGCGCCGACTTACCAAAACTTTTAACTCAATTAACAAATCATTTTAACAAAATATTACTTATTATAAATGTTTAAATTAATTGTACAGTTGGTACAATTATTCCCTGCATTAATTCCCAACGAAGACAATGCAGATGGTTGGCCGTGGTAAGTATCCCCGCACAAATTTATCTCTTCCTTAGAAGTGGATGGCTGATTTTATCTCATTGCATATCTTCTCTTTCGAAGTGGATGGTTGGCAGTTTAAAATTTTATTTTATATGTCAATTTTATTGTTTAAACTATCTTGTATATATCCCTCTGCTACGGTGGTAGATTTCCATCCTCCGTGGCGTTTAATAGAAGTCATGTCACCTCCTGCATTGGCCAAAAGAGTGACAGAGCTTCTTCGAAAGCAGTGGCCTGTGTACCTCTCAAACATTTCCTTTCCAAGCCATTTTGCAATCAAGCTGGGAATCTCTCCTATTTTGTTGATTCCGACATGTTGATTAACACTCTTGCCATTGTTATACTTAAGGAATAATCGACGACTTGAAGCATGTGTCGGCCTTAGAACTCTGTACTTACGGTATATCTCAATATATTCAGTATTTGAAACAGTGAAAGTTTGTTCAGAATGAGTTTTCGAATCCGGTATTTTCACAATTAATATAGAGCCTACATCTTCGATATCATCAATCGTCATTTTAACTAACTCTTTGCGACGACAGGAGCCACTTATACCCAAAATTAGCACAGTCTGCAATAAAATATCAACAAGTAGGTATTTATCTACTAAAACTAAATGGAAATACTTACCTTCTTCAATAAATGCATTTCATCGTCAGCTTCTTTAATAAATTTAGTTATATCTTCTCTTGTTAAGACTTTTGATTTGTTTCCTCTATACCCAACTGATTTATTTTTTAGATAAGGCACCAATTTTGTAAATTTTCGAAGGTCAATATTTTCCTTCACATTTAAAGTAGCTTTGAGCATGGAAAAGGTTGTCCATAGTGTAGGTGGTTTTAATCTTGTTAACTTTTCTTCTAGATAAGCCAAAACCACGTTTTCTGATACTTTTACCACATTTTTTCCTATGCGCCATTTTCGAAATTCAGTATAAATATTCTCATACTGACGTTTTGATTTGGCTGGCAATAAATTCGAAATTGCAGCATTTGCAGTTTCGTTTACCTCAGGAGGAGTATCGCTATCACTGATCTCGCCACAATCCATCGATATAAGCAAAAATTGATATGGATAGATCGAAACACCGGATCGAAAATACAAATTCGTTGACACTTTATTTATTAAATAAAATAAATAAATAAATATTTCATCACGGCATATTACCCATTGCTGGGTGTGCCAATCTGCTTCGTACACAGATATCGGTAATGATGGAATATTTGTATTTATTTATTTGTTTATTCAACATTTCCACGGTCCCTTGGTTACAACACACCAGGCGACTTCATTTTGGTAGCAGATTAATTTTAATTTGAATATTTTCCTATAGTTTACTTATAAATCTATTGTTATTGAATTCTTTTTTTGACAGTTGTAGAAAAAATATTGTTTGCATTTCGTGGGCGAAATTTGTGTTATTTTGGCGCGTTCGAATGACTTTTTTGCCTCGACCTGACGGTCTCGGCTAAAAGTGACCTTCTCACGCGCAACAAAAAAAACACTCATTTCGCGCACTTAATACAAATAACTATAAATTCAATTTATACAGTGTCATTCAAATCTGAACTATTCAGTTTATTCAGATAAGCAAAATATAATTTGGACAAGACAAGTTTTGGAATGGCCAATTAAAGAAGGTAGGGGAGGGGAGGGCAGTAGTGGACAAAAATTATATTTTATTTTTTAATTTTTTTTTCCGAAGTTTCGTTTTCTTTTTTATTTGACTTTTCCAAAATTAGTGATTTCTTCCTTTCATTTTTTTGCCTCATCTGATGTGCAATGCGGTTCACTTGTGGATTGCTGGTCAATTCTTGGACATGTCCATATCTGCCTGATGCCTGTCCACAAGTACCTCATTAGCAATTTTAACAAACATAATAGTATTAAAAGTTTTTAGGTAAGCAGTAAACACAAAACACAATTACTTACCTATGTATGAGGGACCATTAGTTACAATGCAGATATCACATATGGAAACTAAAATTTTATAGAAATTTTACAATATTTTTACTAAGAAGACAATATTTTACTTTTGGATCTTAAAACATAAAAACACAGACATACCAACTTGTAAACTGTCTACAGAATACAAAATGTCGTATACATTCTGCATCATATACGACATCTATCACGACGGTTTTCAATTAGTACATGGTCCTGATTTTCTTTGGTTCTAGGAACAATTATGCGGCTGTTTTTCATCTCGTCTTCATTTATTATTGAGTCTGCAACATAACTTTCTGCCACTGTTGTGGATTTCCATCCACCATGCTGTTTTTAAATCAAGTACATCAATTGCGGTATCAGCCCAGGATTTTCCGGTTCCAAAAATTCTGCTATTAGAGCAGGAATTTTTGCAAATGTGTTTTACCTACTGGTTGATTCACACATTTTCTTGAATAATAAATATTTCAGAAAAATTCGCCGATTTTCACTATTTCTTGGTCTGCTACTAATACCGGGTGAATACTTGAAACCCGAACACAGGAAAATCGTTTTTCTCAAACTGTTGCTCGCCGTTTTAACTGAAAACAACGGTTGTGGTATCAATAGAAAGATAAAAAATTCTGCATCAAATGACATATGATACTTTTAAATTTGCAATATTTTAGACCCATAAATTAATTATAATAATAATAATAATAATAATAATCTTGATAGTTACGAAAAGATGACATAAGATATATAGATTGTTTTTTTTTTTTTTTTAGAAAAGTATGTATTATAAATATTCAATCTTTGCGTGTTATTAATAATATAAGTTAAAACAAATTGGCGATGAGGTGAAATTATATACTTACAGTACGGATGCAAATCAGTTTTCACAGTTACTCGACATTTTTTCCAAAAGTCAACAACAGCTAATACAACAGCTAATGTCAACAAAAATTAGTGAAAATTCCACGAATTCAGCACTTCAAACCCCAGTAAATGCTACTTTAATTCCACCTTCCGAAAATTTCAATTCAAATAAAGAAGATTTCAAATTATACCGTCAACGTTTTGAAAATTATTTAACAATGAAATACGACAAGACCCTGTGTAGTCAAATGCTGTTAATTCAATTGGATCAACCTATTTTAAATTGCTGGTATCGCTCATATCACCAAAGTAACCTGCAGAGCTGTCATACACAGAAATAGTAGAAGTCCTGGTAAAATATTTGTGTCCCAAGAAAAACATTTTAGTAGCCCAACATCGGTTTCTATCAGTCTATCAAACCGAAATTCAGTCAATTGCAGATTACGTTGCTTTACTTAGACGTGATATAAACGACTGCATGTTCGTATGTGAATGTAAACTTAGCATTGCTGATACATTCCTTCGGGCACAATTTATACGTGGACTTCGTGACAACTCAATTCGAGAACAGTTACTTCAATCTGATATTTCAAAATTTGAAGATATAGTTCAAAAAGCATTAGCACTCGAAGCATCCAAGATTGACAGCCGTGAGCTTGAATTAAAACAACCAGTTATGTCAAATTATTCTGATCCTACGCAAGAAGTAAATAAAATATGCAATTCTTGACAGTCTCGCAACAACAAAATTCGGCAGAGATCTAATTCAAAGAGTCATTCATTTTCAAAATTTCAAGGACAACGTTCAAGATCACAAATTAATTATCGCCGCTTAGGAATCGGCCGTCTATGCATCCGATGTGGCCGTAATAATCACAAAACAAGCGATTGTCATACTGATATTAAATCTCTTCACTGTAAATCATGTGGACGAACTGGTCATGTACAACGAGTATGCATACGATCTTTATTAACTTCTGGAAAAAAAATCTACATCTCCAAGAAATTCGACTAATAATATCGAAAATACCACAAATAATCTAGATTATGGAATCAATCAAATAGTAGATATTTTCGAACAACAGCGCATCAAAATTAGTGACTCAGAAAAATATTTTGTCACCGTTGGAATCGATGGTCGACCACAGAAATTTGAAGTAGATTCAGGAGCAGGATTTACACCCATTCCACGTTCAAGTTATCAAAATCTTCGTCTTGGACATACATTCGAAAAATAAAAAATTGCATTTCGTTCATATACAAATAACATCTTCGTACCAGAAGGAAAAGCCACTGTATTGGTCCAATATAAGATTTCTTCAGAAGAAGAATTGTATGTTGTTCCAGATAATTTTACACCACTACTAGGAAGAGCGTAGATTCGTCATTTAGGTATTGATCTCAAAGAACTCGATTATTCAGGTGAAACATCAAACCCCAAAATATGCACAGTCGATCAAGTACACGAAATAATTGAGAAATACCCTTCAATCTTTCAACAAAAAGTCGGTCGTATACCAGGTATCTCGTGCTCTCTTCATCTACCAGAAAATGCGAAACCAATTTTTCTGCGTGAACGTGACGTACCTTATGCACTCAGAGAAAAAGTTGAAAAGGAACTCGACTCCTTAGAAGCAGATGGTATAATTTCAAAGATAACTCACAGTGATTGGGAATCACCTCTGGTGATTGTACCCAAGCCAGATGGCAATGTACGTCTTTGTGTAGACTACAAAGTAGGAGTCAACCGTCAACTCAAATCTGCACATTACCTCATTCGTCGAATTGTCGATATTCTTAATAGCTTACGCAATTCAAATTATTTTTGCAGACTTGATCTATATTAAGCATACCTGCATGTAAATATGGATGAAGATAGTCGTTCAATACGAACCATTTCCACACACCGAGGCACTTATTAAATGAACCGCCTTTCATTTGGAATTAAAACCGTTCCTAGCGAATTTAATTTATTATTACTTTCTTCTGACTTGCCATAAACTTTCTGTAATAGTACAAATGGTCAAATAAATATGAATATGAATGAATATGAATATGAATAGAATTTTAGACCAAATACTTCAAGGACTTGATGGTACCATGTCATACTTCGATGACATTATAATTCATGGACGAACCAAAGACGAATGCCAGCTCCGACTCGAACACTGCCTTAATCGTCTTAAAAAATACGACTTGCATTTAAACAAAAGTAAGTGCAAATTTTTTAAAACACAAATCAAATATCTTGATACGTCATCCGTCATAATCAGATTTTAAAATACCCAGAGAAGAGTGAAGTAATTATCGAAATGCCCAGACTAACCAATATTGACGAACTTCGTCGTTTTCTTGGAATGGTAATGTATTATTCAAGATTTATTTTTCGTTGTTCAACGCTGACTTACCCGTTACGAAAATATCTTCAACAAACTTCAAAATTTTACTGGTCTAATTCATGTGAAGCTGCCTTTATTCGTCTCAAAAATAAAATTTCCGGTGAGAAAGTATCCTATGATCCAGAACTTCCATTAATAGTAACATGTGATGCTAGTCCTCAAGGCGTTGCAGGGGTATTATCACATATTGTCAACGGTCAAGAAAGACCCATAGCTTTTGCTTCAAGATCTCTTACCACTGCAGAGAGTAACTACAGTCAACTTGATAGAGAAGCTTTGGCTATTCTTTTTACCGTGTCATTTTTACATATATATATATATATATATATATATATATATATATATATATATATATATATATATATATATATTTGGATGTCGATTTCAGTTAGTCACCGATAATCAACCTCTTACTCGAATTTTTCACCAGCCTGAAAAATTACCATCTATGACTTCAGCCCGGCTCCTGCGATACGCGTCATTTTTATCAGGTTTTGACTATGAGGTCAAATTCAAGAAAGGTTCTGCTAACAGCAACGTCGACTGCTTATCTAGAGCCCCTATTCAACAGACTATGTCAACAATGGATGCCTTAATAAATGAAGAAGTTCATAAAAATTGTATGTCAAGCATTTTTCAAATTTCATCAATTGAATTAACCCCAGAAAGCATCTTTCGTGTAACGGATAACGACGAAAATTTATCAAAAATTAAATCATGCCTTATCAAAGGTGAACTCAAAGATAGTGAATATACACTTGATAGTGGCATTCTATTCAAAGGCCGACGAGTCGTAATTCCTCAAAGTCTTCAACCAGCCGTTCTTAAAGAGCTCCACAACGCACATATTGGCATCTCAAAAATGAAGCAGTTAGCACGACGATATTGTACTTGGACAGGCATCGATCGCGCTATCGAAAGAATTGTTAAATCCTGCGAAGCATGTGTTAGTATCAAAAATAATCCAGCCAAAGTACCATTGCATTCATGGGAAGAACCTGTAGAGAACTGGGACCGTGTTCATATGGATTATGCGGGCCCATTTGAAGGAAAATATTTCCTAATATTAGTTGACGCTAAATCGAAATGGACTGAAGTACTAATCGTTCACGCAGCTCCTACATCACTCAAAACTACAGAATTACTGGAAAATATCTTTAGTACTCACGGATTCCCCAAAATATTGGTTTCAGACAATGCAACAATATTTACTTGTGACTATTTTCAAAAGTATTGTTTAACAAATGGTATAATGTAAGTTTAGTGCTCCAGGTCATCCAGTAACCAACGGCCTTGCAGAACGCAACGTACAAACAATCAAAAATCGACTCAAAACAATGAAAGATGAATCAATATCGCTACAACAAAAGATCCAAAAAATAATGGTGATCTATAGAGCCACTCCTCTCAAAGAAGGGAAATCTCCAGTAGAATTGTACCTGCTCAATGTTAGTGTGACGTGCGCACCTGAGAGAAAAGTATGCTTGCGCCGCTACTGATAGCATGTTCGCGAACAATGACGTAATCCCTTCGAAAGAACGTACCAGAGCGATGAAGCAATCCCCGACGCGTTGAGACATGTTAATTACGTCGTGACCTAATTCTTTTGTATGCAGGTCACTGTCGCGTCCGAGGCTTCTAGAATCTAGAAGGATATAAGCTGTATAAAGACCGTCAGGAGAACAGCGGGAGGACAGTCTGATATATATAAGCAACGAGCAATGAACTTGGTGATATAAATATACAGTTTACCAGTTGTTAACATAAATAAATGTAGTTATATAAATAAATGTAGTGATATAAATATCGTATAGATGAATAATCGTAGTGTTTAAGCATTTAATAATATTCTTAGTGTTTATAATTATTTAATCATAGTGTTAGTTGTTTTTATTATCTTTTAATATTTAATCCTTAATTATTTATCGTTTAATAAACGTATTCTTTTAGTTAATAATATTTGTCTGTGTTTTACACTTCACCCATATAAATAAAAAAACGTTACAATTGGTGTCAGGTGTGGGGTTGTTCATAACTGTGAAGTGTAAATAAAAATAAATAATGCCTAATCTATTAAAATTAAGTGAATTGAAAGTACGTGATCTCAAGACGGAACTGGAAGAACTATATTTGGAAGCAACAGGAAAGAAGATAGAGCTTCAAGAAAGACTGCAGCAAGCTTTAATCGAAGCTGGTGAAAATCCTGACGATTACTTATTCGAAGTTCCGTGTAGCTTATTCGATGATTATAAAGTATTCGCAGAAAGATTACAAGAAAGTTCTAGAAGTTCTGAGCGGAGATTAGCGGAAAGTTCTACAAAAGCGGAGGAAAGTTCCGGAGCACTGGACGAAAAATTAAAGGAACATTCTAGACCATTGGAAAGAGAATTGCATGAAAGTTCTGGAAAAGCGGAGGTAAGTTTCGGAGCACTGGAAGAAGAATTAAAGAAATATTCTAGAACATTGGAAAGGGAATTACATGAAAGTTCTAGAAAAGTGGAGGAAAATTTCGGAGTACTGGACGAAGAATTAATGGAACATTCTAGAACAATGGAACGTGAATTGAAAGCGAGTTCTAGAAAAGCCGAAGAAGGTTCTGGAATTTTTGAGCAGAAATTGGAAGAGGAATTGGAGGCGAATTCTGAAAGAGTAGAGGAGAATTATGAAATTCTAGAGCAGAAATTAGAACAAGAATTGAAGGACCATTCAGGAAGAGTAGAGGAGAGTTCTGGAATCATGGAGCAAATTTTGGAGCGGAGATTGGAGAAAACTTCTAGAAAAACTGAGGAACGCCTTCAAAAATTTAGAGCCGACGTAGAAGAAAGCCAACCGGAAATGAATAGTTCTCCGACGAGCAGCTGCGATTGCAATCTAATGACTTTGGAATGGGGCCTGCAGACAGCGGGGAAGACGTGCCCTTGGCGATTCGTATGGACAGCTCGAGTGGGAAACGAAAACTCGAGATAGATAACGATGATGACGATGCCATACCTCTCACCACAAGGAAGAAGAAAGTCAAGACAGAGAAAGGAACTTGAAAGGACGGGAAGTAGCGTCGACGCATTGTTCAGAAGGCCATGCTAAGGGAGGCAAATATGGTAGTCGACTAGAAGAAAACCATTCCACCATTGCCAGAATAACAGTAGTCAACGATAGTAGGCAGCCCGATGGACTACGCAAGGACCCGACTTTGAAAATATTACTGGAATGGAAAGCGACGAGAGCAAATCAATATGGGAAGATGTTGCACCACAGTCACAGATTATAAAATCGTACTGGACGCAATGTGACTCCATGGAACTGAGAAGAGAACTCAGTTGGTTATTTTTAAGAGTAAGTTTCGGAGCACTGGAAGAAGAATTAAAGAAATATTCTAGAACATTGGAAAGGGAATTACATGAAAGTTCTAGAAAAGTGGAGGAAAATTTCGGAGTACTGGACGAAGAATTAATGGAACATTCTAGAACAATGGAACGTGAATTGAAAGCGAGTTCTAGAAAAGCCGAAGAAGGTTCTGGAATTTTTGAGCAGAAATTGGAAGAGGAATTGGAGGCGAATTCTGAAAGAGTAGAGGAGAATTATGAAATTCTAGAGCAGAAATTAGAACAAGAATTGAAGGACCATTCAGGAAGAGTAGAGGAGAGTTCTGGAATCATGGAGCAAATTTTGGAGCGGAGATTGGAGAAAACTTCTAGAAAAACTGAGGAACGCCTTCAAAAATTTAGAGCCGACGTAGAAGAAAGCCAACCGGAAATGAATAGTTCTCCGACGAGCAGCTGCGATTGCAATCTAATGACTTTGGAATGGGGCCTGCAGACAGCGGGGAAGACGTGCCCTTGGCGATTCGTATGGACAGCTCGAGTGGGAAACGAAAACTCGAGATAGATAACGATGATGACGATGCCATACCTCTCACCACAAGGAAGAAGAAAGTCAAGACAGAGAAAGGAACTTGAAAGGACGGGAAGTAGCGTCGACGCATTGTTCAGAAGGCCATGCTAAGGGAGGCAAATATGGTAGTCGACTAGAAGAAAACCATTCCACCATTGCCAGAATAACAGTAGTCAACGATAGTAGGCAGCCCGATGGACTACGCAAGGACCCGACTTTGAAAATATTACTGGAATGGAAAGCGACGAGAGCAAATCAATATGGGAAGATGTTGCACCACAGTCACAGATTATAAAATCGTACTGGACGCAATGTGACTCCATGGAACTGAGAAGAGAACTCAGTTGGTTATTTTTAAGAGTAGAGTACCAGACGTGTTAAAAGAGATCCATGACGGCTCTGGAGGAGGCCATTTTGGAGTCGACAAAACTTTAGAACGATTACGCCAGCGATTTTACTGTTAACTGCAAGGAAGACCTTAAAGACTGGTGCAAGAAATGTGTGGTTTGCGCTGGAAGCAACGGTCCGCAAGAACGGCAAAAAACTCCAATGCGTCAATATAACGTTGGCAGTCCATTTGAGCGCATTGCGATTGACGTGGACGGACAATTTCCAGAAAGCGAAGACGGAAATAAATACATCGTGGTAGTCATGGACTACTTCACCAAGTGGGTTGAAGCCGATCTATTACCCAACCAGGAAGCCATCACGGTCGCTAACTAGTTAATAATATTTGTCTGTGTTTTACACTTCACCCATATAAATAAAAAACGTTACAATACGTATTCGACTAGACGCTATAAAACCATATAAGGAAATAAAACATTCTAATTCTATTCTTGGTACTCGATCATTTAACGAAGGAGATAGGGTACAATCACGGTATTATGCAAATTCAAAATTAATCTGGCGTTTTGGTACAGTTTGCAAAAGACTCGGAAAAATTCACTACCTCATTAAACTTGATTATGGTTATGTATACAAACGCCACATAGATCAACTAAGAGGAACAAACGTCCCACAAAATAGGGTAACATTCGCCCCAGATAATAAATCATCTCAATAAGAATCTACTCCACAAGAATCACATATAAATCCTTATTATGATTATGTTCAAATTCAACCCAGAGAAATGAGACCACGTCAAATGTATCTTCAACCATAAATGGATCAACTTCAGCCAACAGCTCAAGAAGTAGTAAGACGATCTGAACGTCAACGACGACCTCCAGCCAGACTTCAAGATTATATCCTTTATTAAAATTTTGAAATATTAATTCAAGTGTGGGAGAATTGTTATAATTTTAATAATAATAATAATCTAGATAGTTATGAAAAGATGACATAAGATATATAGATTGTTTTTCAGAAAAGAAGATGAAATAAATAATATAAATATTCAATCTTTGCGTGTTATTATTAATAATAATAATATAATAATAATAATAATAATAATATATATTTGCTATCGAGATTGTTCTCATACAAATGGATTGGTACTGGTTATTTGGTGATTCTCTATATTAAGAATGAATGCTCTAATTTTGAGGGCAGTGTTTACATATTTATAAATGTTATATATTAAGTTCAGGGATGGTTCTGCTAGTAGTGTTTGGACATAGTTCTGGGTGTGTGTGTCTTTCATGATATCTTCAAGAAATTCTTGTCTTGGGGCATTGTAGATGGGGCAACTGAACAGGAAGTGGTGCAAGTGTTTTTCTTCGTGATTGTTGCACAGGGTGCATATTGTATCCTGGTCGAGGGAGCAGAGGGATCCATTGTGGTAGATGCGGCAGGTTCTCGTGTTCGCTGGGCGTAGTTGACCTAAAATTCTTATTATTTTATAAGGGATGTTTAGTAGAAGGAAGTCGAAATTATGATTGTATATATATATATATATAATGCGAATAAAAGCGGGCTTGTGCATTCCCCCTGGTGGACGCCTTTTGTTATATCTATTTCGTTGAAAAGAAGGTTGTCCACAGAAATTTGCAGAGTAGCTTGAAGGTAAACGTTTCTTAGTAATCTAGTTACACGCTCGCTAATGCCTATGTCGTATATTTTTTTCCAGAGTTTGTCATGCGGTACTGTGTCAAAGGCTTTTCTGAAACCAACGAAAATAGCGTATGCGCCTTCTTTTGTTGTAAGGAAGCGATAATTTATTATTGAAGTGAATACAAACAAGTTGTCAATACACGATCTGTTCCTTCTAAAGCCTGATTGAGCTTCTGGAAGGATTTTCTGGTTTTCTGACCAAAGTTGAAGTCTTTTATTTATAATGAATGTAAACACTTTTGTGATTGTGTTTACAAGTGCAATCCCTCTGTAGTTGTTTGGGTCGGTTAAGCTTCCTTTCTTGTGTAACATTCTTAGTTTTATATTGGTAAGTGTTTTCGGCAGCATTTCACTATTTAAGTATTTATTGAGTAGATCTTTTAAATATTTTCTCCCAAGTCTCTGGCAAGTTACTTAGTTGTTCGTTTAAAATGCCGTCAGGGCCCGGCGATTTGTTACATTTTAATCTATTTAAGGTGAAATTTATTTCTGTCATTGTGATATTGCAATCCAGGAATGGATGACGAGCATCAATAAAATTTATGTCATTGCTAATTCTCGGTTCATACCACGATTTGAAATGCTGATCAAAATATCTATATTTATTTCCGACGGTGTAAATTTTCTTGGATACGGCGACTTAAAAGTGTTCCAAAATTCCCGTTGATCTCTTATGTTAAGTAGTTTTTCATTTATTTTTTCTTTGGCAATTTTTTTCTCGAAATTTATTTGGGCTTTGTAGTTTTTTTGTCTAACAGGAATTTGTTGACGTATTCAGTTCCAAAGCTCTGTTTTTTACATTCTCTCAGACTTTTTCTCATAATTTGCTTTAATTCTCTGCATTTTTGAGTGTACCATGGTTTGATGCGGGACTTATCTTCGTTACATGTTTTTATTTGTTTTTTCATACCGAGATTCGTGGTTACTAAATCAATTATCGACGTAAGCTCATTATATGTGGGTTCTTCCATTTTTGAGGTAGTCAGAGTAGTTATTCTGTCATCTATTTTGTTTGCGTAATCTATTGCTTTGGCTAATTCCCATGTTGTTTTTTCGATGGTTATTGCTTTTTTTCTGGCACTGGTATTGTTTGTTTGAGTTCTCAATATTTCAGCTAAGGATACCTCGCACATTAAATGATCTGAGATCGAAATCTCATTTAGAATTTCGAAATTTGTTATTAAATTTAATGTGTTTATGTTTACCCAAACAAGGTCGATAGTACTTTTCCCTTGTGTTCCTATATATGTATGTATAGTTTGCTGGGGAGTCGGAAACTGCTCTACCGTTTAAAAGGTAAAGATTCTCGCTTTCCATTAATTCGGTAAGGTTTCAGAAAAGTAGATGAAATAAATATTATAAATATTCAATCTGCGTGTTATTAATAATATAAGTTACAACAAAATTTATTCAATTTCTTATTAATATCGATAGCCATGATGGCAATTGAACAAAATGACAAACAAATGTTTGACATTTTATCTGCCAAAATTCGTTAGCTATAATTTTTTATTTTAATTTATTATTAATATTTTGTAATAGATGAGAAATGGCTCAAAATTAAATAAACTAATAAAATATTAAATAATAAAAATGGCACAAGTTAAAGGTTATAACGAATTCTGACAAAATTTTAAACATTTGCTTGTTATTTTAGTTACAAAATAACAACAATGTATTGAAGCGTTTATTTTATGAGTAATCCTAGGGAATAGTCAGACTCGTCAAACTGTCACATTTCAAAATGGTTTTTTTATAAAATTGCAGATTATAACAGCTATAATTCAAATATAAGCCTAAGATAAGTTTCAGATGTATTTGCTGCTACATTTAATAATCGACCCAGACTCTGTCCAACAACAATTCGAAAAATCTATAATAATAAATAGCTTGCACCAAATGATTTTTTTCTTTGAGGACACTTAAAAATGTGTACAATGGTGAGAAAATGAACATTGAACAATTAAAAATCAGAATTAGTGCAGCTTCACAAAATGTTATTCCCCAGCAAAAAACGAATGCTATTAATTCTTTTTATAATCGTTTAGGATAGTTCGGAAGTTAGTGGTACCAATTTTGAGTATTTGATATGTTAAAATTAGAATTCCTCACTAGTATAATGTAGTTCTTATATATATATATATATATATATATATATATATATATATATATATATATATATATATATATATATATATATATATATAAACATGAATAAATAATTTCTCGTTTTTTAATTTATAATTTAATATTTATTTTAGTCTATGTTAATTATCCCTAAGTTTACTTATAAAATAAACGCTTTAATACATTCCTGTCAATCATTATACTGTAACTATGGTAATGACTTACTCTACGTTTACTGGTAAAATAAACTCCCGGTATAGTAAAAGTGCTTAGGGAGAAGACGCACGTCATCAACCTGAAAAAACCGTAATGAAATATAATTTTTATAAATTATTGGGTGTTATTAATTTTTAAAAATAGAAGAAAAAAAATTAGTATTAAGAAACGTATATATTAATGAATTTACAATTATTTCTAAGTCAATCCTTATTTCTTTTACGGAATATAAAATTATTTGACATAACATGATCATTTTCAGTAGTGTCAACGTATGGTACGAAAATCAACTAAAATTATTTCAATTATTTCCGTAAAAGGAATAAATATTCATTAGCAATAATTCTGAATATCATTAATATATAAATTACTTAATACAAGTATTTTTTCTTCTTTTTTAAGAATAAATAACACCCAATAATTTTTACAAGTTATATTTCATTTTATAAGGTTTTTTCAGGGTGATGACGTGCGTCTTCTGCTTATTTATTTTTAGTATATCGATATTAATAAGAAATTGAATAAATTTATTATTTAATTTATGGGTCTAAAATAGTGTCGTTTGATGCAGAATATTTTTATCTTTCTATTTATACCACAACTATTTTCAGTTAAAACGGCGAGCAACCGTCTGAGAAAAACGATTTTCCCGTGCTAAGGGGCTATGTTCGGGTTTCAAGTATTCACCCGGTATATTTCCTAATGAAGTCAACAAAATTTATGTGCTGTTTTTTCTCGGTTATTAATCGTAAATGTACGTTGCACTCCATTTTAGTATCTGGTATTATTACTATTATTACAGAACTTTATTTTTAACATTATCAGTTGTCATTTTGCATAATTTGTTTTTTATACATACAGGCCCCCAGTATTTTCCATTATTATAACGACATATGGAAAAGTTAAGTAACTTTAATTGAGTTAAGTGAAATAATTTGTTACTTTACCTTCATTGACAAATGTGTAATATCAGGTGCTCCTATAAGGAATTTGTTCATATCGTATCCAGTAAATATACTTTTTTATTTTGGTTTATAGCTATTTACGCTTTAAGATCGTATTTAGTTCTGGATATTTGGAAATATCTTCATTGTCATTGATAAATATGGTACGTTTTAACATAGAGTATTCGCTCTATAAACTGTTTGAATATTTTAACGGCTAAATCCTAGAATAACGGGAATCAAGAATTTTGCTTTGATGTATATATTATATATAATAATAATATAATAATAATAATATCATTTATTTGTTTAAGAAAAACTTATACAAGAGATTGACAATATTCAATATATGTATGTAATATAATGTAATAATCGGCATAGTTTACAATGTTTGTTACATTTTTGTTTCAAAAGTTTTGTATAAAAGCCTTTAGTTTAATTGAATTGTTAATGAATTTATAAATATCATATAGTTTAGTAGCAGTAAATTCGGATAACAGGGCCTTGTTGTAATTCTCGGGATCGATGTTGAACAGGTATTTTGAAATATGCTCTCTTCTAATCGGCTCGAAAATAGGACAGTGAAAAAGCATGTGTTGTAGGCTGTCTCCTTGGTATGTGTTACAGATTGTACAAATCTCCTGCTGATTGAAGGTGAAATTTTACCTTCTTGGAAGAGCTGAAATTTGTTTGTGTTACCTATACGTAATTGACTTATGGTTTTAAGGATTTTGAAAGGAATGTTGTTAAAAGACTGGAAAACGTTTGCGAAAATATAAGATTTGTAATGTGGATTATAGGAAGAGTGAAGGATACGCGTGATATCGATGTTGTAAAGGTATTGGTTGTAGGAGTTTAAGATGTTTGTCATTTCTTTTTTGACTTCTAAGAAATTTTGGTTTTTCCAGATATGTGAAAAATTGGATTTGTCGAGAATCATTTGCATTTGTCTTGCCCAGTTTAACTTTTCTTGTTTAGGAGTTGGTATGGAGGTATTTTCGTTTAGAAAGACTAATTTCTTATAACAAATTTTTACATGTTTGCTGTTAACTTCTTTGATTTATTGAGCATAGTTTGTGCATTTTCTGTAAATACTCCCGAAGTTTTGTATGTGACACCTAAGTAGGTATAATTAATTTCATTATCTTGACATGTGTGTTTGATTTTCTGCTTGCGTGGTCTTCCCTGATGGAAATGCATGACTTTGGTTTTATTTGGGTTAATTTTTAAATTTAAAGAGTTGCAGTATGTTTCCAGTGCTTTTAACTTTTTTTGGATGTCAAACGGAGAGTGAGAGAATAGCACAATGTCGTCTGCATATTGTAATGACAAAATATCCGTGCTGTGGTTTATGTATACGCCTTCTAATTGTTGATTTCGGAATGCCAGTTCGAAATCCGCTATATATAAGGCAAATAGTAGTGGACTCGTGCATTCTCCCTGTAATACACCTTTTGAGATATCAATTGGGTCTGTAAGACCTGAGCTAGTGCTAACTTGCATTGTTGCCTGGTTGTATATATTTCGTAAAAGCCTCGTAATTTTACCACTCACCCCAAGTTGAAATATTTTTGCCCATAGTTGTTCATGCGGGACGGAATCAAATGCTTTTTGAAAGTCAATAAATATGGTGTAGGTTCCTTCTTTAGTTGTGAGCATCCTTGATTGAATTATGGTATTAAATATAAAGATGTCAACGCACGATCTTTTTCTTCGGAAACCGAATTGCGCCTCTGGAAGCAGATTATAACTTTCCACCCATGTTTGAAGTCTTTTGTTAATTATGAACGTAAGTAATTTTGTGATGTTGCTGATTAGGGCAATACCTCTGTAGTTGTTAGGATCAGTTGGGTTTCCTTTTTTATGTATCATTGCGAGTTTGATTTGGGTAAGTGTTTTGGGTATGTTTTCTTCTTTTAGAAAGAGATTTAAGATGTTTTTTAGGTATTGTTTTCCACTTTCAGGTAAATAGCGTAATTGCTCGTTTATGACCCCATCTATACCTGGCGATTTATTTGGTTTTAATCGTGACAATGCATAATTGAGTTCTGATTGAATTATGTCGCAGTCCAAATACGGATGTCTAGCGTCAAGAAAATTTACTTCATTTATAATTTTGTTACCGAAGAATTCCGTAAAATATTTAAACCATTCTGATGGTATTATAGAGTTTGTCAAAGGATTCTTGGGGAGTAATGACTTCACTGTTTTCCAGAAGTCCTGTTGATTGTTTATATTTACTAATTTGTTTTTCAGTTCGGTATGAGATTTTGTTTTTTCCTACTGCAGTTTAGTTTTGTAATCTTTTTTTGCTAGTAAAAAATTATAAAGATATTCGCCTTCAAAGTTATGAGATTTACATATTCTTAATGTTTTTCTCATTTTTTGCTTCATTTTTCTGCATTCGTTAGTGAACCAAGGCTTTGATTGTTTGTATGTGTCACGGATGATTATTTCTTTTGTTATGCCTATTTTGTTTGATGCTGATTTGATTGCGACTATCAGGTTAGTATACTCTTCTGCTGCGCAGTTCATATCATTATCGTTTTGCGATATGATGTTTTCTATTTCATTTTTATATTCAAACGTTTTGTCATTATTCCATACGTGTTTTGTGAGTTTTTGTTTAGAAGTTGAATGTTTTATTTCTTTATTCCACATATCTGTTATAGTTACTTTACACATCATATGATCGGATAAGATTATTTCGTTATCTATAGTGAAATTTTTAATAAGGTGAGTTGCGTTGATATCAATCCATACATAGTCTATCACTGATTTCCCCCTTGGCCCTATATACGTAAAGTTTCCGGGATAGTCATTACTTGTTCGCCCATTTAATAAAAAGAGATTTTCATTCTCCATGACTTCAATTAGATCACGGCCATTTTTATTAATTGTAGAATCTTTACTTACACGAGAGTTCAATAAATTTGTATTGAAATAGGAATAATTATCGCCTTGATTTAAGTTGCCAACACGTCCATTGAAATCACCGCCAATTATGAGAGCGTGTGATGCAAATGTATCTCTAACATCTTGTAGGGTTATTGTAAAGAGTTCTAATAAAGTTTCGTATTTATACGAGGGTGAGAAGTAGATATTACCTAATATAAGTTTCTGTTTCAATGTGGTTATTTCTAAAATTAACCAGTGTGGCTCACTTTCAATAACAGTAATGTCTTGATTTTCTTCTTTCTTTATTAGTGTAATAATTCCACCACTTGCTCTGCCCAGGCTTGCGTCTTTGATTGCTGGGTGTTGATATATTAAATAGTCTTTTAGGAAAACTGGCATGTGTTTAACTTCATAGTTGGTCCACGTTTCAGTTAAGCATATAATATTATATTCCAGTATTATTGATTCTTCGGCATGGTTTATTTTGTAAAGGTTTTTAAGGCCTTGTAAATTCCAGAATACAATATCAGACGCATTGGTGATTAGTTTTTTGGAGCAGTATTTTTAGAAGAGGATTGGGTTCTTGACCTTGTTACAATATGTTTGTCTAATGAACCTTTAAAGTTAAAAGTAGTTTCGTTATTTTTCTTGGGGTTAATTTCTTTTTTTTGAGATACGTTTACAGATGATATTCTTTCTGTGGTTGTATCTACTAAAAGGTCTTCATCATTCTTATTTTCCTCTAAGTTTTGCAAACTATCATCTATTTGATTTTTATCTACTAACTCTTCAGCGGTGTAATGTTTTCCGTTAATTATTAATTTATTATTCCTGAGAAATGCTTGGTGTCCTTCTTTTTTTGCCTTTATCATAAAAGGTTTCAGCACTTTTCGCTCACGAATAATATGTTTCGGAAAATCTTCTTCTATGTATATCTTCGTGCCTTTTAAGAGTCGAGCATTTATTAAGATTTCTTTTCTTGTTTTCTTTGAAGAAAATTCAACTATTATTGGCCTTGGATATTGTACGTTAGTCGTTTTTCCAATTCTTCTTGCTTCTTCAATGTGTCCTTGGTTTATATGGTCGAGTTTAAGATTTACTTTTAAAAATTCTGTGATAATATCCTCCACTTTATCTTTACTCTCTTTTATACCGAAAAATACAAGATTTTTTTCTCTCGTTTTCATCTCTAGACTTTTAATGATTTTATCCTTTTCCTTTACCTGTTTTTCTAAATTTTCAATTTTTTTAGTATTTTCGTGATTAATTTGATTAGTTGTATCCAATAATATTTTAAATGCATCAAATTTTGTGTTTAGGTCTGCTGTTTGTTGTTCAATTGGTTGAAAAAGTGCCCTAATCTCTTGGATCGTTGCCATTCTGCGATGTTATTTTAATTTTTACTATAGTTGGGCACACTGTTTATTTTACGCTAAGCCGGATGGCGCGAGTTTACTTAGCGAGTCTCGACCTTGTCCGATCTAACTCAAGTCACTAAACTAATCGTTTACACTGTTTTTAATAATAAGTTGTAGTATAAATTTTTATATTTATTTTATAACCCGTATTCTTATCTCTATTTTACGTTTATTTTAGAGTATGATTTTTAAATTAATATTGATTTTAATTTCACAAGATATTTAAGCACTTCTTATCACTGCAAACAATGTTGCCAACCTATATATATATATATAGTTGCAAAACCGTTAAAAACACTATATTCCACAAAAATTAGAGAACGAAAGGCTATCCGTATAATAAAAGGCATAATACTTATACTTACAATTTATAGTGATTTTGGCATTTTTTCTGAAAAAAATATGTTGTGGCCAGCACAATACCTCTGGCCATTTTCATTTTATATTGCATAGGGCGCGAGCAGTCTGTGTGACTTTATTGGCCTTGGCAAGCAGATATGGAGGCCCGTGTTAGAATGACATCTAGTAATAATGTACAGGTGTCAAGTATCATAATTTTTCATTTAAAACATCATGATTTCTCAAATCCATGTGGATTATTTTCCTCGACAAGTATTTTCCATACTATTGATTACAAATAAACATCAGAATATTTTGAAATTTTGAATGAAAAATTATGACAATTGTGACATCTATATAAATAAATACTAGCCGTCATTCTGACACGGATCCTCATATCTGCGTGCATGACTGCTCGCGCCCTAGAGGTAACAAACTTAAAATTTCTTGTACACCAAATAATTGAAATTGTATCTCTTCTTTCGTTCTATGAGAAATTTTGTCCTACTCTTCTAATATCTCCAAAATTCTTCAAATTCATTGACAGTATTAGCGGTATTTCTTAAGGGTATATGTAATATTAATATACCTATAATTTAAATACATATTTAATTAATAATACAATAATATATATTAAATGTACTCGTACCTCCCAGAAAAATCTGATTTTCGACACTTACATTTTGCATTTATCCGTCAATTATAAACATTTGAATATCGCAACTGTTTTTTAGGCAACGAGATTATTTTTTTACAACAGATTATTCTATATTATTATATACTATATCTCCAAACCTATACGAGATATAATAAAAAAATCTGATGTGGACACCACATGACTTCCTTGTACGATTATTAAACTATACATATTTTTTTAATAATTAAATTACAAAATATTGACAGGCTTAAGCCAAGCCCTAGAAATATTTTGATATAGAACAAAAAATAATTCATTTACTACTATCATTCTTAAATTAACATTATTCTAACCCTGTTCTTTTTAAAGAGAGTTTTGATTACAACAAAGAAATATTTGATTACAACAATGAATATGACTAATTTCACAATAAAAATATAATATTTGTTATGGTACGAATCATAAAATTGCACGTTTTTAACATAATTTGACATGAACTTTTTTTATGTTTTTGTCCTAATCCATAGCAAGCTTTATTACAAAAACAAAAAGTATATAATTTTTATATTTACATATCTCGCTTATACAAAGGGCTAATTTAATAATACATGATGCGCTAGACGCAGAAATTAATTCTCTAAAACTTTTATTTGAAGCATTTATTTCTAAAATCAAAATAAAATCATTTTTTTCAAGAAAAACTGTTAACAACTTCAAGTAATGTACCACTTCCGGTTAGCCTATTTTAACCAAAATCTATTATGTTATTTCGATTGACATAAAAGTCTTGTATACCAACTTTGAAAAGTTTTGGATTATATTTTAAAATAGTTTTTCATTTAAATCTATTATAGGCTTCATGTAAAGTGCCACTTCTGGAAATTGTGTAATAACCAGAAAGGAAGGTGCATAACTAGATGTTATAGGAGTCCTAAATACAAAATTTCAACTTTCTACGGCTTACCGTTTTTGAGTTATGCGAGATACGTACGTACGTACAGACGTCACGACGAAATTAGTCAAAATGGATTCAGGGATGATCAAAATGGATATTTCCGCTGAAATCTGAAAACCGAAATTTTTCGCGATTATAATACTTCCTTTACTTACGTACAAGGAAGTAAAAAGTAAATGTGTCAGGTTGAGAATTTAATATTTCCAAGGAAAATTTTCAAAAAATAGTATTAGAAGATTTTTTTTCAAGAATCTGCTACTTCCGGTTGTCCAATTGTTACCAAAAAATTTTCATATCTTCCCATGAATGTCCGATTGGGAAATACGTAGTTAAACAAATATTAAGTCTTATAGTTTTTGAGTAATCGTCCTTCCAACATCCCACATACATACACACATACACACACACACACACACACACACACACACACACACACACACACACACATACATCCACACACATACACACGCACAGACATCATCGTAAAAATGTTAAAATCGGATTGTAGGGACCTTAAAACGTACTCATTGAAACTGGATATGTGATTTTTAGTATGAATCCAATATCTCTCTTAGCGAGAGGTAAAAAAGTAAGGTTACATTAACACATATTTCTATATTTAATTAGTTATTTACACTTAAATACGAATAATACTCTTTCATATAATGTATATTTGCAAAAATAGGTTTAATTTTCTTTCTTCTCCTTGTTTTTATTACATATTTAATTTATAATTTTGCATTAATGTGTCAAAATATTGTCAATAAACTTGAACATAGTGGGTATTGATATTACACACAGTGGTACAAAAATTGTTATTTTTTCAATACAAAACCCTGTATTACCGACGTTGTTACTTTTGCCGCATTATTAATTGACAAATTGAGTTCTGTGCGTTAGGTATGGTTATTGTCTATATTTTTTATAAACTCACATAAAAAATGAGTAACATAACATTCGGCTTTTGCCAAATTGAGTTCTGTGCATTAGGTATGGTTATTGTCTATATTTTTTATAAAATTAAATGAAAAATGAATATATAACCACTCGGCTTTTGCCAAATTGAGTTCTGTGCGTTAGGTTACAGTTATATTAAAGTATTTTTTTAATTTTGCAAGCGGTAATTTTTTTTCAAATAGTTTTCACAAAAACTTACAATTTTACAAAAACCACTGTCTTGTAACACTGGTTTATCCCATATTACCGACTTTCAATTTGAACTATGTTCGTGTTATTTGGTTTATTATTTTAGGTTAAGTTTTATTATAGCTAATATATATATATATATATATATATATATATATATATATATATATATATATATATATATATATATATATATATATATATATATATATATATATATATATATATATATATAAGTAACAAAAAACAAAATGGGATAGACACATGTATACATGCTAGTGTACTTGTTAAAATTGCTTTTTAACATTATGGGTGAACACATATTACCGACTTTCAATTGAACTATGTTCGTGTTATTTGGTTTATTATTTTAGGTTAAGTTTTATTATAGCTAATATTATTATTATTATTATTATTTATTTAATTTGTATAAAAGTACAATAGAACTTATTACAAATGGGTGGCATTGCAATAAAATGATACATATAAAATTGTTTACAGTAGTGGAGTTTACGTTTACGAAACTACAAATATTTATAGATAACTATAATAGATAAGATATAATATAATAAGAGGGTATAAGCCAGAATATTATATAATATACTTAAATACCCTATTCATTTAACCCTAAATTGAAAATTTTATTTATAGTTACAAATACAAGGAAAAGTTACGCTGTCAACGCAAGAATAAATTAATCTTACAAGCGTTAGGAATGACTATAATTAAGGATAAGTATACAAAAAAATAAATAAAAAAAATCAAGATAATATATTATATATCCATAATGAAATTATTGTTTAAAAATATGCTAATAGAAATAGTGCTAAATACAAATAGTATAACTGGTATTAAGATTTGTTTAATTATTTAGTTGGAGTTTCATATTTTATTCATTTAGCATGAAACTTCTAATTTTAAGAGACTGAATAGTATAGTAAAAAATTTTGTTTATTGAGTCAGTGCTTAAGTTCTTGAACAAGCTTTCGTAATTTGTTTCGGTGAAAACTTTGCCGTATAACAATGGCTGTAGATACTCTTTTCTAAAGTGCTTATATATTGGACAGACAAAATAAAAATGAAATAAGTTTTCTTGTTTATTCGTGTTACAAATAGAACAAATATCGGATGCATTAAGAGAATACTTGATGCGATTGTAGTAGAAAGTGATGAACTGATTACCAGAAAGCCTTATTTGAGAGATAATTCGCGATTTTGCTAGAGCAGTTCCCGAAAGATATATTTCAACAGAGTAGGAATCTTTTAGTAGCTTATAATGGCTACTGAAGGAAGAAATTGAAATTCTTTCCATGTCTTTATTCCGAAGAAGTAATTCGTAGTTATCAGTAATTAATTTAATATTGTTTTTGGTAAACATTTGGGACTCCCAGATATCCTCAAATCCCGATTCCATCACCAGCTCTTTCACTTGAGTTACCCAGTTGAATTCTTTTTTATTGTTTTCAGAGTTGTCCAGATTAATAAGGCGGTTTAATAAAAGTTTAGGTACTCTATCGTCCTCCATCAGGAAGAGTTTGTTTAACCAACTCAAGGCTCTTTTTAGTATATTTACTTGAATATGGTCTGCACCCGTTTCAGCTCGCAACATGTAACCAGGTGTGTTTCGTGCACACTGTAAAATTTGTTTAATGAATTTAGTTTGAATTTGTTCCGTTTCTTTTAGGTATCGAAGCGCCCAGATCTCTGAGCCGTACAGACCGGTCGCTACGATGATTGAGTCGTATAACTTTTGTTTTTCTGGCCAACAGTTTGATTTTCCTTTACTTAGAAGCGTATTTACTTTAGTTATGGCAATATTAGCTTTCGATTTTGCTTTATTAAGTGCTTGAACAAATTTACCGGAGCTAGAAAAATTTATTCCTAAATATGTGTAGTTATTAACTACTTCAATTATATCTTCCTTATATTTAAAACTAGTATTGATGGAGCTTTTGCGCCCTTTATGGAATTTGAGTATTTTAGTTTTATTGGTATTTAAGTATAATTTGAAAGTGTCACAATACTTTTCAAGGATTCTAAGTTTGAACTGGGTATCTTTAAATGAGTAGCAAAGTAATACCAAATCGTCGGCATAGGCTAAGGTTAATAAATCGTTTTGACCATCTATGTTTAAACCGCGTGCACCTTGAGATTTAAAGAAGTTATCAATATCGTTAATGAATAACGCAAAGAGTGCAGGGCTTAAAACCTCCCCCTGTAAGACCCCCTCTGAGAGTTTTATGTAGTTTGAGGTCGTGTTGGCATTCTTAACACAAATTTTTGCTTCGGAATAAAGGTTTTGAATTAATCTAATGAATTTGGTGCTAATACCATTTTCGTATAGCTTAGCCCATAGTATATTATGTTGCAGCGAATCAAATGCTCGTTTGAAGTCAATAAAGATGGCATAAACAGAATTACGTTGTAATCTTAATTGGAGATGTATTATGCATGTTAAAGAAAATATGTTGTCGATACAACTTCTGTTCTTACGAAAACCACATTGAAATTCATTTAAGATGTTATTATTTTCCAGCCAATTAATTAGTCGACAATTTAGAATAGTAGTGAAGATTTTTGTTATAGAATTAACTAGAGCAATCGGTCTGTAATTTTGCGGGTTATTAACATCACCTTTTTTATGAACCATAAAAAGGTGAATATTACCCCACTCAGTGGGAATACTTTCAGTAGATAGTATTTTGTTGAAAAAATCTTGAAGATAGTGAAGCCAATTCGAAGGTAAATTTTTATAAAAATCTATGTTGATACTATCACTGCCGGCCGCTTTACCGGATTTTAAATTACTGATACTTTGTAAAGCTTCATCCAGAGTTATGTTTACGTCCAAAACGGGATGCAGGCAGTCATGAAAGTTAGAGTTGCATGGGGAGGGGGGGTTAATTTGAGGATTTGAATTTAGAAAAAAGTTTTCCCACTCTTGCAATGTTATATTGTTTGTGATATGGTTTTTTGATTTGAGACTATTTATTATATTCCAAAACTGAATGTTGTTTTTTATATTGCTAAGCAAATCAGTGACATGCTTGTCAAATTCTAACTTTTTTAGTTTAACAGTTTTTAAATAATGGTTTTTACTTTGTATATATAGAGTCCTACTTTCGTTGCTATTATTTTTTCTAAGTTTATTCAAGTTTTTTTTTCGCCATACGCCTGAGCTTCAAACATTCGGAGTCGAACCATGGTTTTTGTTTAGGTTTTTGGACGTTTATACTTGAAGGGTTAAATGATTTACACATTGAAGAATCGTAAGCAGCTGTTTTGATAGCATGAATTATATTTTGATTTTGCAGATTGACGTCATTGCTATTTATGTAAATTGAGTTAGAATTAATTAAAGAGCAAGTATAATTATTTATGGTAAATTGTGAAAAATTAAATTTAGTGACATTATTAGATTTTATTGGATGTGGAGTTAGCGGTTTAATTAGAATATTTCCATGAAAGTTCAATGATACATAACATACACTATGGCCGGAGGATGATAGAGTTGGGTTAGTATTGAATTTATCTATTGTTTCTATGAGGTTTAGGTTACCCCAAGCTAAATCAATTGTGCTAGAGCCGTGATGGTTAATGAAAGTGCTCATACCTGGGTAGTCACCGGCTGTACGTCCGTTCAATACAAACAGACCGAGGGCTTCCATTTTGTCAACTAATAAAGATCCTCTTTTATTAATTTGCAAGTTTGAAGAGATTCTCGATTTGAAGATATTGAGATTAGTAAATATATCAGATTCCATTTGGTTTAAGTTGCCTATTTTTGCATTGTAATCACCAAGCAGTAAGATATTATGTTCGTGATAATAGTTCATCACCTCCTCCACCATCTCAAAAAGTACCTGTAAGCAGTAAAAATCATTAAGAGAGGGACTGAGATATATTGTTCCAATAATATAAACATTTCCTTTTATGGTTAACTCAAGGAATGTGTAAAATTGGGATTGAGATATTAGTTTGATGGTGTCAAAAATTTTATCTTTAATAAGAATCAAAAAGCCACTGCTCGCTCTGCCTTTTTGCTTGTCTTTGACTGCAGGATTTATATAAATATTTTTACTAAAAGGTTGAAAGGACTTAGGTAGGTTTATATTTTCGTTATGGTACCACGTCTCACATAAACAAATTACTTCACATGACAATAAGTTGTTATTAAGACAAATATCCGGATTGAACAGATTGGATACTCCGCCTATGTTCCAAAATGCTATATTTAACAGGTTTGTAGAATAATCAGTTATACTAGATGTACTTAGCTGATTTGGTTGTGGTTGTTGCTCCTGGTTTGACGGCTGCGGCATGGGAAACACCAACTGACTGGAAATATGTTTATCTGGGACGAAAAAAGGTGTTTATGGTTTGCTGAGATCCTACGGGCTGGTTCGTTGTGTCCCGGAGTTTTTTCAGCTTCAGTTGAGGCCTCGGTGGGGTGTCTTCGGAGGATTCTCGATTTCTATGCCTCTTTTTATTGCCATCGTTGCGCTTTTTCCATTCATCTCTAATTTGTTTAGGTACATCATTAGAGATGTATATTTTAGTGCCTTTAAGTAAGTTTTTGTTATTTATTATAGAATTTTTGAGTTTTAGTGTAGTAAGTGTGAGTCGGATTGGACGTGGAAAGTTGGATTGTTCAGATTTATGGCCAATTCTATATATTTCGTCGATATCGTTAGTGGTTAAACTGACCTGAATGTCGTTTAGGAATTTTATGATAGCAACTGGTAAGTTTTCATTTTCCTCTTCTTCAAAACCTTTGATAATGACGTTTTTCTTCTTTACTTGTTGTTGTAGGTAGATTATTGCTGCTTCTTGGTTGTGTATAACATCGTTCAATTTTTCATAATTTTCAAATAGTTGTTGCCAGGAGTTTCTAAGTTCGTTGATATGTAGTTTTGTTTCTTCGACATCTTTGCTTATTTGGCTTATTTTGTCCAGCTCGTTCAATTTATCGAGTTTCGCAAGAATTTCTTGCAAAACTGGGTTATCGTTTGCGGACATCGCCACGTGGTTGTATAGGTTATGATACTTCGAAGCTGAATTTACCGATGTAACATTGACTATATTCATTAAATTTTATATTAAAATTGATAATGCATATAAAATGAGTACTTGAACACACTATATTTGAATTATTTATATAATAAAATAAATATTTTAAGATTAGAGCGTTTGACACGCAGCTTCACTACATTACACAGTGTTGCCACGAAGTTCCTCGGAGTACGGTGTGACTAGAACCGCAAACTCAGTCAAAATATCCAAACCCGAGTAAAACTCCAAACTGAATGAAAACTCTACTGAATGAAAATCTATTATAGCTAATATATATATATATATATATATATATATATATATATATATATATATATATATATATATATATATATATATATATATATATAAGTAACAAAAAACAAAATGGGATAGACACATGTATACATGCTAGTGTACTTGTTAAAATTGCTTTTTAACATTATGGGTGAACACATTCAAGACCGGATTTGTTACAAGACGTCCTGGTAGTGGTCGAAACCGAAAAACTACTACAGGTGAAGACCGTTTTCTTTGTCTGCAAGCCCTACGCAGTCGTACAGCTACAGCACGAGACCTTCAGGCAGATGTTCGACAAGCTACTGGGTGCATAATTAGTGACTAAACTGTCAGAAATAGACTGCATGAAGTTAATCTAAGGTCTAGAAGACCCGTTAAAGTTCCAAAATTGTCCAGAAATCATCATATAATGCGAGTGCAATTCGGCCGAGAACACCTAAACTGGCAACTGAGGCACTGGCGACATGTTATGTTTACATATGAATCCAGGTTTCTTCTATCGGGTAATGATGGACGTTTACGTGTATGGAGAAGACCAGGAGAACGTTATCTTCCCAATACAATGCGTGAAACTATGCCTTTTGCATTAAATTTACGCCACTTTGAAAAAGTGACTACTTTTTTTCTTTTGAGTAGTGTATATATATATATATATACAGTGTGTTAATTAAAAACCTGGCCATAGGTGTATAACATGGGAAATCAGTTTTTCATTGCGCAAAAGTTCCCATATTATTTTAGATAAAAATACTTCAAATAAATGTTGTAGAGAAGTAAATTCTGCACCCAAGTTAGTAATAAGATTTTATTTTCGACATTTCATACCCGAGAAAATCAATTTTAAATTTTTCTGGAAATCGCTGATTTATATATATATATATATATATATATATATATATATATATATATATATATATATATATATATATACACTATATCTCCCAGTTGATCCTCACGTCATCATTTTCCGATGCAAGAATTACTAAACATTTATCTTGCATCTTTGTCGTACACACATGACATATATGACATTTTTATTCGCTATCTCATTATCGTCGGATTTTCAGAGGGGGTAAACTCTATCTCCGTTCAACCAAAGGCTAAAAATGAAATAGAAACGGTATTGTAACCACGGTAACAAAAAATGTCATTTTCAAATATTTTAATTGTTTGAATATTCATGTCATTCCTGTCATTCATGTGATTAAGGTTATTTTCACGTTAATAATTTGTATTTCATTGTGTGTTTCTAGTTTTGTTAATTCTTGTTATTTTATATTAATTTGTTGTTTGTTTTCAATTTTGTTCGTAGTTTAATTTCTTATTTGTTTATATTTAGTATCTAAAGTAAGTTTATATTTAGTATTTAAAGTGTTCCATAATGGCAGCCTCTACTTCTGGTATGAATGTTAGGCGGAAAAAGCCAATACTTAAAAGTGCAAGCCGGAAAATGATACTTAATTTGTACAATTATTTTTGTCAAGAAAAAGAGAATAATGCTCCATTATTACCAGTTAATGCAGTGATTGAGGTAAATATATTTTTGAGAAACTTATTTAATTTTTAAATAATTACATTTCTTTCTTTAGAGAGTGGCTAATGCATTACAAATAGGAACAGCGACAGTAAAACGCATAGTTGGTCGGAATCGAAAGACGAATGAAGATCCTGTAGCCCACGGAAAAGAAGACAAACAGAAAAATCCAGAAGACAAAAAAGTTATGTGGACGACTTCTCCAAAGAAGCTATTAGAAGAATTATTTACGACATGTATACAAAACGTAAGTTAATTTTAAATTTTATTAATTTTTATTAAAGTTCGCATATTATTAGGAGAACATATAACTTTGGATACATTACTAGACAGGATTATACAACAAGAAGTATGTAAAATATCCAGGACTGCCCTTAGGTTTACAATGTTCCACTTAGGATTTCAATACAGAAAAGATGATAACCGAAGAGGATTGTGCGAAATTGATTCTGTTATTGTTAAAAGAATTAATTTTCTGCGACAATATATGGAAAATAAGAAACACACTCAACTTCCTCTCGTATTCTTAGATGAAACTTGGATCTTTTCGAAAGGATCCGATAGACGCTCCTGGCAAGATGATACCCCATATACAGTGAAAAAGCTCACCACTGTAGGAAAAAGGTGGGTCTATTTTTAAAGTATTTAATATTAAAATTATAAATACCATGAATATGATTTTTAGTATTTGTTATATGTATAATTTATATTTATTTTTGCATTATTTGTTATTTCTATTATTTGCATAATTTATATTTTTCTTATTTTCCTAGATACATTGTATTAAGTGCTGGTGGTGAAAAAGGATTTATTCCTGACACACATTTGGTTTTTGCTTCAAAATCCAACGTCGGGGATTACCACGGTGAAATGAACGCAGAAACATTTGAGCATTGGCTGGAACATTGTCTTTTGAAAAAACTAGATGAGCCCAGTTTAATAAGTTTAGACAATGCTCCATACCACTCACGAGTGAAAGAAAAAAATCCAAACAATTTATGGAGTAAGCATGCTTTAAAAGAATTTTTAAGGAAGCACAACGTTTCCTTCCAGGAAACAGATTTAAAAACAGAATTATTATTTAAAGCCAAGAATGTGGCTTTGGAGAAAAAATACTTTGTAGACGAACTAATTTATTTAAACGGGCATCAGGTATTAAGATTGCTACCATATCACTGTCATTTTAATGCAATAGAGATGGTTTGGTCGCAAGTTAATCGCTATTATGATGCGCACATTGGGCGGAACAGTGGAAAAGCTGAAGAAGTAATTACCATGTGGCATGAGGCTCTCAATAATGTAACTGTTCAAAATTGGAAAAATTATGTTACACATGTTGACAGAATTATTGGCGAGCAATGGCAGGAAGAAATGCAACTCGACATCTCTGAAAATCAACAACCGGTCGTAATTCATTTACAAGAATCGGATACAGAAGATGAATATTTGTTATAACTGAAAAAAAAATACTTGTCAATGTTCATTATTTTCATTTATTTCTTTATTCATGATGTCTTTCAGTATTATTTCTTATTTTAGCACCCACCATTTTCAGTATTTATATTAACGACCAACCGATTGTATTAATAATTACATGGGAATGGATAGCCAATACTCCATGTTATCTGGGAGTTACTTACTGAGACACGTTTTAGAACATCAGCTCTTACCCTGTTCTACTCATGCGCTGAGTATGCTGTTTTAGTATGGGAACGCTAAGCGGTTGAATTCTTTATTAACCTAAACTTGCCGAATAAATACTGGTTGCTTGAAACATACACCAGTCAACCAACTGTACCTGTTTAGCGGGCTAGTTCCACCAAAAATTATACGGTCGATGGCCAATATGGAAGAGGACTTCAAACAGTTACATGATCCTCGGCTATTTACCTGGTCGAACTCGACTCAGACCATCCTCTCTGTATATCCTCTACGAGAATCTAAGAATACAACAAAACGCTTAAAGTGGAATACAACGTTGAAGCCAGAAGATATAATAGGTATTCCCCTGATGAACAACTACCACCAGGAAATGACCAAAAATGAACCAATTAAAAACTCTAATGCCCGGTTTTATAAACATAATTTAATCTCAGATTTCAAATCCAGGATTTTGTATATATAGAAAACCTTGGATTATAATAATTATAAACCTGGATAAAAATTTAATTCGCTTTTATAAAACCTACAAACTCAAGTAGGAATGTGTGAAGTAAATATGTATAATTAGAGATTGTATCAACCTAGAAGAAAAATGCACGAAAGAAGACCCGACTAAAGCAACACCAGCAGCTATAAATTATGCTCTTTTCTAGAAAAATACAATTTATCTAGGCCACTTCTCTCTCGGGATTTTGCGGACGAATTTCCACAGGCGTGAAGGACGAATTTCTAGAGAAGATGTGTCTTCGCCATCTTAGTTAATGACGCGCTTAGTAACTTATTGTATTATAAAATTGACGATTTTATATCAGTATATTTTGTTTTAATAACTTAGTTATGTATATACGATTAATAATAATTGTTATTTAATTATGATATTCTTATTATTGTGTTCTTAATTAAGATTCCCACAATAAAAAAAAAAAAATAGGTAATCCCATTTTGTACCGTTCGGTGTAAGTGTATACCCAGGATGTCGGGCGCACCGAGCCGCAGTGTGACGCGATATGATAATTTCTTTTTTGTTGCCGAATGTCTCCCATCCAATATAACATTACTGTGGTACTGTCTAGTCTGCTCGGAATTGCCGATCACAAAACTAACGTTTTAGCCACATTGCCGTACTGCTGACAATAAAAAATCCATGCTTTGTTCCGGTTTTTGTTCTAAATAAATCCAATCTTGTAAATTAACACTATTTTCGTAAAAAATATTTTTGTTGAGTTTTATTCAAATTATATTGTGCATATTGCTATTACAAAGACGCCGTTTCTAAAATTGCCAATTATTTGACAATAAAAGAGGTATACCTATTTTATTTAGTTTACTTATATCATAATTATTGCAAAATGCATGTCTTACTTCGAAATTTTATGAATAATTAATTATAATACTGTCAGTTGTCAGTTTTGATTTGTATGGATACTTCGGAAATCATGCGATTTCATCCGATTCCACCCGACAACATGACGTCATCAATTCCCTCCCTCCCCTGGCGATTTGAACCATATGGTTACGAACGATGACGTGGGGATCAAGTCGTGGAAACGGACTTTATATATATATATATATATATATATATATATATATATATATATATATATATATATATATATATACCGTGTGTCCCAAACAAACCTTGACATAGTCGGTTAACATGGGAAAACAGTTTTTTGCAAATAAAAAGTGTCCGGCTGAAAATTAAGCCATGCAATTGAACATGAGAATAGTACATTACCTCCTGTACGTTATTTAATACTAATTACTGCATTATCAGTGCATAAATTACAGAAATTTATAAATAACTGTCAATAAATATTTGTTTCAATATTTTATTATGTAATAAATAATATTTGCAATTGTCATTGTGGCTGAATGGTTAGCGTGTCTGCCTGTGGAATGAAAGATTTTTTACAGGTTGGAGTTCGAGGCTCCATCAAGCTAAACTTTTCATTATTTATTTTTTATTTATAAATTAATTACGAATTGTAATATATTTTTAAAATATTCACTCGGTCGTTAGCGTTTAAGAAATTCATTTTGACACGAATATTTGATATAAACAAAACAAAAAACCAAACAATAAACACATTGTTGACACGAAAAGAAAAATACTTTAAATATTTTTTTATAGAAAAAGCTTATTCCTAAATTATTGTCATTATATATATATATATATATATATATATATATATATATATATATATATATATATATATATATATAATGACAATAATTTAGGAATAAGCTTTTTATATATATATATATATATATATATATATATATATATATATATATATATATATAATATTCCGGGCATATTTAAGAAATACGCCAGCTGCACTTTTTCTGTAATTACATCTGTTTTTTTCTCATGGCACCAATTTATATATATATATATATATAATGACAATAATTTAGGAATAAGCTTTATATATATATATATATATATATATATATATATATATATATATATATATATATATATATATAATATTCCGGGCATATTTAAGAAATACGCCAGCTGCACTTTTTCTGTAATTACATCTGTTTTTTCTCATGGCACCAATTTTTGAAAATGTTATGTTTCCATATACCTTTTTTGCGATTTAATCGGTAGTAAATTTTGGAAGCCTGAAAGTGATACTTTACTAGGTGAGCAGGGATATTTAACACCCAAGCCAATTAATCCATTCCAGACATTTAAATTTCGCAAGTCGAAAATGAACGTTCACTTCTGCAAGATGTTACGGGTAAAGTTGCCAAAATAATAAAAAATATGAATAGGTTTGGATTGGGATAAGTATTTATTTTGTAACGTTTTTTTTTTATATGGGTGAAGTGTAAAAATCTAGAATTATTACTAATTAAAATAACACGTTTATTAAAAGATAGATAATTAAGGTTAAATATTAAAAAGATAATAAAAGTAACTAAAACTATGATTAAATAATTATAAACACTAATTTACGACTAAGAATATTATTAAATGCTTAAACACTAAGATTATTTATTTAAACAATATTTATATCACTACATTTATTTATAAAACTACATTTATTTATGTTAAAAACTCGTAGACTGTTTATTTATATCACCCTCTGTTCATTGCTCGTTGCTTCTACATATCAGACTATATCTCCGCTGTCGTTCGAACGGTATTTATACAGCCCAGTGTCCTTCTGGAACCTTCCGACACCACAATGATACCGAATACAATAGATTCAGGTCATCGGTGTAATTAATACGTCTAGCCGGTCCGTCGCCGGGGATTGCGTCATCTGGGTAATTCCAGCGAGGAGATTACGTCATCGCTAATGGAACTCTCTTTCAGTAGCGGCACTCGATACTTTTAACTCAGAGGCACACGTCACAATTTCATATTTGTTATGTTTTCAAAGCGTGGTAGTTTCTCATCCATTAGCAATTGTTTGTCTCGAATACATATTTTTCCTGTTTCGGAATTAAAATGACTTATTCTAGCACGCTTATTGATGCTAGAAGAAGCTTCAATCTCAAACGATTTTTGGTAACATTATATTTGGGATTGGTTTGACCGCACTATAGTATAAAACAAATTACTGTTACCTACCTACTATTCTGTCAAAAAAATTCCCTTATTGTCAAATATTTTTATAAAAAATAATGTAAATGAAAGCCGAAACAGAGAAGATAATATAAAACAATCGTTACAGAAGTCTATTCAAGCACACGTTCATCCGCACACTCGCTGCTGCGCGCTCTTGTTCGAAATTTAAACTCGTGCTTAAATAGGTAGCCTTCTGTAACTTATATTTTAATATCCTATTAAAGTTAGTGTAATAACTATTTTTTTTCTTATTATTATTATTAATAATAAATGAGTTTCTTCTTCCAAATTTTGGGGGGTTCTAACCGCCAAAACCCCTCTCTAAATACACCCGTGCTTTCAAGTCATGTTGGGTACAATATTTTTAGCGGTACTGGGGGAAAAAAATATAGGTATTGTAACGTTCATTTATTTGGGTCACGTGTAAAAATCAAAGAGTTATTAATAATTGAATTAAATGTTTATTAAGATAATAAAAATAACTAATACTACGATTAAATAAATATGAATGCTAATTTAAGATTAAGATTATTATTAAATATTTAAACACTAAGATTATTTATTTAAACAATATTTGTTTCACTATTTATTTATATAACTATTTATTTATGTTCATCACTCGTAGACTATTTATTTATATCACCAACTATTCATTTCACGATGCCTTTGTATATCAGAATGCCCGGCTGTCTTCCCTGATGGGGTTTATATATATATATGTCTGGTGTCGTATTTCTAGATTGTTCTCCACTATTATATACGATAATAACATCGAATACAAAGGATCAGGTGACCGCAAGTAATTAAACTGGTTGAGACCTACTTGTTTACGGCACCGACATGCTTAGACGCTCGATCAGCGCGGCGGCTATTTATGCTCAACCAGCGGCGTCGGTCGCGTACTCACTAGTCGGGTGCACGCATGCTACAGTATGCATTATTTTATTTATTATTAAACAAGGAATAAATAAATAAACAATTGATCGCCATGGAAACGATCCCTTATTAGACAATTTTCCGAGCCAGCTCAATAAAGAAAATCCTTCTTCCGGTCTAAAAAGTGATGAGAAACAACCAATTTTCTGAATGATCGCGAAAAAAATCATTACTTACATGTTATTTGTACATAGAATTAAAATGCCATGAATAAGTGAATATTTTGTGCTTGATGATATTTTATAAAAATAAGTATGACAAATTAACGATTGCGAATAAATATTAATTATTTTATAAATATATCCGTAAAATGTAGAAAAAGTATTAGTGTTTGGTGTTTACATATAGAAAATGTAATAATCTTATGCCATTTTAAGCACGATCCCTATACCTCCCTTACCAAGGTTAGCGGGAGGTAAAAAACTGTTTTAGCGCAATATCTCTGGTCAATCCTATTCTATTTTGCATAACCTGGCAATTTTTTCCTCATTTGCGCTTCACGGATGGTTAGTGAGCGTGAAGTTGGCAACCACTTTTAAATTGTTAATAATTAATGAATGCTTGGGGTTGCTGACTTTATTTATGCATATCCTTGAAGCACTAACTAAACACAAACGTCCTACACTAATTTGGTCGTTTGTGCTTCTAAGGTGGTTGCTGAGCGTGAAGTTGGCAACCACTTTTAAATTGTTAATAATTAATGAACGCTTGAGGTTGCTGAATTTATTTATGCATATCCTTGAAGCATTAACGAAGCACAAACGTTTGACACTAATTTGGTCGTTTGTGCTTGCTTCGAAGGTGGTTGCTAAGCGTGAAGTTGACAACCACTTTTAAATTGTTAATAATTAATGAACGCTTGGGGTTGCTGACTTTATTTATGCATATCCTTGAAGCACTAATAAAGCACAAACGTTTGACACTAATTTGGTCGTTTGTGCTTCTAAGGTGGTTGCTGAGCGTGAAGTTGGCAACCACTTTTAAGTTGATAATAATTAATAAACGCTTGGGGTTGCTGACTTTATTTATTCATATCCTTGAAGCACTAACGAAGCACAAACGTTTGACACCAATTTGGTCGTTTGTGCTTCATACGGCCGATCTTGCTTCGTTTTCGAGTTATGGCAGCTTGAAGGTAAAGAAGTGCCATCGCTAACCTAACAGTTTAGTTCAAAATAAACGCAAAAGCCAAACTAATATTTACACCCTGTATATATATATATATATATATATATATATATATATATATATATATATATATATATATATATATATATATATACAGTGTGTTAATTAAAAACCTGGCCATAGGCGTTTAACATGGGAAATCAGTTTTTCCTTGCGCAAAAGTTCCCAAATTATTTTAGACAAAAATACTTCAAATAAATGTTGTAGAGAATTAAATTCTGCATCCAGATTAGTAATAAGATTTTATTTTCGATGTTTCATAACCGAGAAAATCAATTTCAAAGTTTATCGAAAATTGCTGATTTATAGCGATAGCCATGGAAGTCAAACAAAATTACAAACAATTGTATGACATCTTAACTGTCAAAGAAAGTTTGTGTTTTGTGATTTTCGTTCAGTAACATATTTTTTTGGAAGTATGGAACAGTTTTCTCATGAAGAAAAGCTTCAGATTATAAAATGGTGTTACTGTGGACAAAGCTATAGAAAAATACGTGATTTAATAAGTGTAATGTGGTCACATCGACAAATTCCAAGTAAAACCACAATAGAATCTTATTACATAAACTTAAAGCTGTAATTTCCAATGAATGTAGAAAAATAAATGCCAGACAGCTGCATAATGTTCGACATGGCTTTTATAATAGACTTGGGTATTGCTTAGCGCAAAATGGAGGGTTATTTGAACATTTAATATAAAATTATATTCATTCTAGTTTTCTGTTTTTCTTTTTAAATAAATACATTATTCTTGTTTTCATTTTTATTTTATTTTGTATATGTTGACAGCTATGTATTCTAAAAAAGTTAAATTCTAATTCATTGTGTCAATGTCATACAATTGTTCGTAATTTTGTTTGAGTTTCATGGCTATCGCTATAAATCAGCAATTTTCGAAAAACTTTGAAATTGATTTTCTCGGTTATGAAACGTCGAAAATAAAATCTTATAACTAATCTGGATGCAGAATTTAATTCTCTACAACATTTATTTGCAGTATTTTTGCCTAAAATAATTTGGGAACTTTTGCGCAAGGAAAAACTGATTTCCCATGTTAAACGCCTATGGCCAGGTTTTTAATTAACACACTGTATATATATATATATATAAGATGAGTCATCGAAATAGCCGTCTTCGATATCTCCCTTGTCGTCAGAAATAATAATAATAAGTTTATTAACAGAATTTATTCGTCTACTTAAGGAGCATAACGTAAAATTATTTTCACATATATAGGGTGTTTCATTACAGCTCGGCGAGAATTGTTTCTCTTTTTTTAAATGGAACACCTACATATTTTTATATATTTTGAATTGTACTTTATTCACCTATACGAACATATGAATTTTGTTGTAGTTTTCAACGGCGTTGCCAAGTTATTTAGTTTTTTCTCTAAAAAAGAGCGAATACACGCATTGCTTTATAAAGGCTTACTGAAGTTATTTTAATAGTAAAAAATAAGAATTTTCTTTTCTGTATAACTGTAATTATATTCTATGTTCTGACATATTTTTTTTATAATGCAATTATACAGGGTGTTCAATAAAGCGAATCAAATGTGCTCAATTTAAAATGACTATAACTCGTCATTTTCAAATGGAACACCCTACATTTTATTATTCAGTTGTGTGTATTTTTGTATTATCTTCATATGTTATTAAGGGTATCCTATGCCTAAAACCAATAATTTCGGAAATTTTCATCATTTTTTTCTTTAAATCTTAGAAACACCGTCTTTGCAATAGAAAAATGCACAATACAATATAATTAACAAAACTACCAACACACAACGAAACACAAACTATCGATGCCAAAATCATCTTTATCACATGATTGACAGAATGACATGAATATTCAAATAATTCAAATATTTGAAAATTACAATTGTTACCGCGGTTACAGTACAGTTTCTATTTCATTTTTTTTGCCGTCGGTTGGACGCAGATAGCGAATACCCCTCCGAGAAACCGACGATAATGAGATAGCGAATATGTTATGTGTGTACGACAAAGATGCTAGATAAAAGTTTAGCAATTCTTGCATCAGAAATGATTGACGTGGGGATCAACTCGGAGATACAGAGTATATATATATATATATATATATATATATATATATATATATATATATATATATATATATATATATATATATATATACAAGGTGTTCAATTTAAGTGTTTCACTATTGCTATCTCGAGAGATACGACGTCGGTTAAATTAGCAAACAATTTTTGTATTATAAGACTATTAAAATGTGCATTACAAAAATTATTTTCAACCAGTGGTTCTCAAAATACAGAATTCAACTTTTTTATTTTAAATGAGAACCTACTTTTTTTATTCGCCTATTCGATTCAGCATTTTTTTCTGAATACAACGATATAAAATGTTTATACCCTTACATAACGAAAAAAAACGAGAAAAATGCAAAAAAATAATTATTTTCATATTTATTTCTACATGTAATCAGAGTGCCATGACAAAAACAATTGAATATTTTGTTTTGTATCACATGTCAAAGTAGCCGTTTATGAATTTTCTTGTTTTCTTTTGTGTTAAAATGAATTTTACGCACGAAGAAAAAATTGATATTATCTCATTATCTTTCATATTATGCAAAGAATATATATAGGGAACGTTATCCTGAGCGGCGAGTTCCTTGTCGTCAGTATTTTAGAAAATTAGAATTAGCACTGCGCGCTAATACGGATGTATTCGTATCGAAGCGAGTTAACGTACAAAATCAAGAAGCTGAGATAAATATATTAGCATATTTTGAAGCTAATCCAACAGCTTCAGTTAGAATGGCTGCCGCTGAGTGTAATTTAAGTGTGGGCACGATCCATAGGATTTTAAAGAAACATAAATACAGACCATTCAAAATGATTAAAATTCACCATTTACATCCTGGTGATCGTGAGCGAAGATTAGAATTTTGTAATTTATTGATAAATGAAGATCCAGATATCTTAAAATCAATTATTTGGACTGACGAAGTTCATTTTTCTAATAATGGTATGTCAAATAAAAAAAAACACACACTATTGGAGCCGAGAAAATCCTGTTGTTGTACGAGAGAGGTTTCCAGCGAAAATTTAATATAAATGTTTGGTGTGCCATTTTCAGTGATAATATTTACGTACAAATGTAAGAAGTTACATTGAGTGGTAACAGATACCTGAATTTAATTCAAAATATGCTGGGTATTATTTTGGAAGACATACCAGTAGCTGAGTTGGGAAACATTTATTTCCAGCAAGATGGTGCACCAGCTCACAATTCGCATCAAGTTAGGGATTACCTAAACGAACGGTTTCCAAATCGGTGGATTGGTACTTATGGTCCCATTCCGTGGCCCGCCAGATCACCAGACCTTAATCCTCTGTACTTTTTTATGGGGTTATGTTAAAGATGAAGTCTACAAAACTATCTTTCCACATATTCAGCATTTAAAAAATGCAATCGAAAATATTATTTCCCACGTAGACGGCCGAAATTTAAGAAAAGTAAGAAGTAATATGTTCAGAAGGCTGGAATTATGTATAAACCAGCATGGCAATAATTTTGAACAATTTTTATAATATTTTTTAAAGTATCTAAATCGCCCAAACAATGATGAAAACAAAATATTCAATTGTTTTTGTCATGGCACTTTGATTACGTGTAGAAATAAATATGAAAATAATAATTGTTCTTTTGCATTTTTCTCGTTTTTTTTTTTTGTTATGTAAGGGTATAAACATTTTATATCGTTGTATTCAGAAAAAAAATGCTTAATCGATTTGGCGAATAAAAAAGTAGGTTCTCATTTAAAATGAAAAAGTTGAATTCTGTATTTTGAGAACCACTGGCTGAAAATATTTCTTGTAATGCTCATTTTAATAGTCTTATAATATAGAAATTGTTTGCTAATTTAACCGACTTCGTATCTCTTACGGTTCTCGAGATAGCAATAGTGAAACACTTAAATAGAACACCATATATATTACAGGATGTAACACCAAAATCGACCACCGCCATTATTTTCTATATTATTATAGTTACAAAAAATACTTTAAAACAAAGTTGTAGGAGACCAAGGGGGACATCTCATTAGAGAAGAGAATATTTTTTTAAACCAGTGGTTCTCAATTTGCAACACAAAGTTATATATATATATATATATATATATATATATATATATATATATATATATATATATATATATATATATCAGTCAACTTAACATTTTTATTTAAAATTATGTTCTAATTCTCTTTGCATATTTGTAAACTAGGCTTAGGGGCTCACAAATCATGATATTTTTCGCATGATGGTATCGCTTTCGGTTTAAACGAAAATGACATTAGATTTCATATTTCAAATGGGACCTATATATTTTCTTTCTATTTGGAATCTACGTAAAATTACAAATTCAACTATTAACTGCTTGAAGTTAATTTTTATTTAAGAAATAAATAACCCTAACAAGACGAACCATTAGACATATGTTATTTATTTTGTCTCAATTCCAGGCTAATGCTATTTTTGAGGTGATTTTCGACATGTTTATACTTAATTTATGCTGTTATTGATTCAGATGCCGAATTTTATGCTTTATAACTTTTATTTGAAGCTCCGGAGTTTACCCTGCTGTTTCGTGTACGATGAACGATAAACCATCAGGAACAGATGAAGATATTGGTCTGTCTCTTTGATAGTTGGCTACTACCATATCGGTTGCTCGTTCCATTCATTTATTCAACCATGCCAAAATTTCTTCCCTGGTTTGAAGTTCACGTGGTACACCAAATCTGCACATACATTCTTTGACTAAGGTTTCAGCAACCGTAGTGGCTTGTTTCTGGGAAAGAACGCGCCACCAATTCCAACGTTACTGGCACCTATGTCTAATATGAACTCTCCTTCAGGTAAAGGATAACTTAGGACAGTTGCGTTTGTCAAGTTCTTTAAACGTACCTTTACAGTCCATTTCCCAGATAAATCTGCTTCCTTCTCCAGTAAGCTTTGTTAGTGGCATAGCTAGGTTGGCGAATCCAGGTACATATCATCGGTAGTACCATGGAAACTTCTAAGCTCGTGTTTGTCTCTCAGTATTGGTCAGTCTCTCACAGCCCTTGTTTTCTCCGGATCAACTTCAATACCATTACCAGAAACCACGTGTCTAAGGTAATGAACTTCTTTTTGGAACCGATGGCACTTCTTTAGACTGAACGTCAAGTTAGCCTTCCTCAATCTCTGACAACCTCTTCCAACTTCTTCATATGGTCCTCGAACGTGTTTCCTACCACAATAATATCGTCGAGATAAACTAAACAGGTTTTCCAAGATAGCCCAGCCAATACCGTTTCCATGAGTCGTTCAAACGTTGCAGGGGCATTGCAGAGCCCAAATAGCATTACGATAAATTGCCAGAGTTCGGTACCGATGATGAAGGCTGTCTTCTCCTTATCTTTTGGTTCCAAATCTACTTGTCAGTATCCGATCTTTAGAGTCAGATGGAGAAAATCTTTGAACCAGCTAGTATCCAGTATGTCGTCTATTCGAGGTAGCACGTAACTATCGTTCTAAGTCACGTTGTAAAGCTGTAAATCTTGTAGAGCCATCCTTCTTATTCATCACTGGTGAAGCCCATGAACTGCTTGGAGGTTCGACCACACCTTCCATCTTCATGTCCTAAATAAATATTTCCGCTTCCTCACACTTCCACAATGGTAGCCTTCTTTCTGGTTAGCGGATGGATCTTGCGTCTCCGGTGTCTACTACATTAGTTCTCCCTTTGAGTTTCTTGTCGAATTGGAACACAGCTTGAAGCTTTTGAAATAAATTCTTTGCCTTGGTTCTCTGGTCGGCGGCCAATTCTTGAAATGATGTTGATATTTGCTTCATTAGCGTGTGCGGAATTTTTTAAGGTGTGTTTCCATTGGCCTTTACAGTTCAAATAATCGAGGATACTGCCAAGCATTCTCTTACAAGAACAATCCGATAATTTATGTTCATTATTCGAGCTAGTATTACCTGGCTGGTTTTGACCAGTGTTTTTTCGAGAACTCCAGTGCTAGTTTTGGCATCATTATTCCTGGACACAGAAACTATGCTTCCACGATAGTTTCACTTCTTCTGGGAGTGTAACGTCTTCGGCCATTAGTGCGCACACAGCCTTGTCATCTCGTGGGTTTAATATGAGTTCTTCTTCATTGACCACCATTACTTCCTTATTCAGGTCAAGTTTAAAACCGTGCCTTGTCATTACGTCCATACCGGGTCATCTTTAACTTCAGCTACCAACACACGATGTTTAAAGGTGGTGTTTCCAATAGTGATGATATCTACTTCTCCTAATGCGGTAGCTGGTTTTCCCGTCACTGTGCGTAATCTCCACTTAGTTGCTTTAAGATGTGTCTTACCTGTGTTCTTTGCCAAGTCGGGTCTAATTATATTCAGTGGCCTTCCGTCAATAGAGCCATTCGCGTAGATGCTGTTGGTTTGATGATGAAGGGATGCGACATAACTGATGAATTGTGGGGCTACTGGATTATGGGTCGATGAATGCACTTTCGCATCAACCCGACTTAGTTTTCCGACTCCTTTTCTTCCTTTATCGATTCCGTTTCCTTTTAAATTTTTCTGGAAAGTCTCTGCGGATGGCCCAGTTCACCGCATTTCCAACAGCGGAGTTTCTTTCTTGCTGCAAACATTTCACTTTCAATTCGTCGCAATCTCTGATTTACATTTTTCGAGTTTTCGTTTCTCTCAGCATCAATATTTCGCACTCGTGATTAATCACGTGAATCTTGTTTAGTCAACACGGTGTCTTCTCCATGGGCGTCCAATTATATGCTTTTGCAACCGCTTCAAATTGTTTTAAATAATTCGGGCACGAAGATTTTCCATGAAATTCCGATGTTTTTATGTGCATTGTTGAAGTAGTATCAGGTTTACAACTTTCCTTCCAATACACCTGCCTTTGCTACATCGGAATTCGACATTGACGACAATGTAATTATGGTGATTTTTTTTTCGTATGTCTTCTTGTCATACTTATCCTTTAAATTCTTCAGGTTTTCTTGGTTTTTCTAGAATTTTCCTCTAATTTTTCTAAACTGCTAGAGTTTTCTTCTAAGTTTTGTTCCAAACATCTTGAATGTTCCATCAATTCTTCTTTTAATATTCTGGTATTTTCTTCTGCTTTTCGAGAACTCAACTCCAATTTTTGTTCTAATGTTTCTGTCAATTATCCTTTTAATGGAATTTTCCATCAATTCTTCTTTTAGTGTTGTATAATTTTGGTTTAATTTTTGTTCGAGTGTTCTAGCATTGTCTTTTCTCAACTTTCTGCGACTTTCTGTTTTAATACTCTAGAAGTTTCCGTTATAAGTTTACGAATGTCACACTGAATTTCGAATAAGTAATCGTCAGGATTTTCAACAACATCGATTAATGCTTGGCGCAGACGAGATTGCAGAGCGGTTTTCAGTCCTGTCGTTTCTAAATCTCGTTCTTCCAGTTCTTTTTTGAGATCACTTACTTTTTAATTCACGTAATTTTTGTTTAGTCGTCATTTTATTTATTTTTATTTTCACTTCACAGTTTTTTTTAACAACTCCACACCTGACACCAATTGTAACGTTAATTTATTTGGGTGAAGTGTAAAAATCAGAGAAATATTAATTAAAATAAAAGTTTATTAAACGATAAATAATTAAGATAAAGATAATAAAAATAACTATAATTAAATTATTATAAACACTAATTTAAGAGTAAGAATATTATTAACTACTTAAACACCAATATTATATCACCCTCATATAATAATGCTAATATGAAAGATAACATACTTAATGAAAATATATTGAATAATAAAGCACTATATTGCAATAAGGATACAAATTCACCAATAACAATTTTAAATGTCAAAGATTTTCGAACGATGTAATAGAGAATTGTGAGAAATTTACAGCAGTTCTCAAACATATGTAACCTTTTTATAGTATTCTGGCATTAAACTTTGAGAATTACTGTAAAATCTGTACTACTAACGACATCTATGAAAAGGTCAGGAAGTATTTCCAAACACTACTAGATTGAAAATTTGTTATCACGATTCTGAATACTGCTTCAACCCCCTGGCCAAAACATAATGCTCCTACCAAAATCATGGTAGATTCCTCCGACATTGGACTATGCGCAGTTTTACAGCAATTAGAAAGGAACACTTGGAAACCATTAGCATTTTATTCTACATGTTTTCCTAAAACATAACAAAAATATAGTACATTCGAGAAAATTATTAGCGATTTTTTCACTATTAAAAAATTCCGTTATTGTTTAGAAGAAATTGAATTTTTTGTGTTTTTGTGTTGTTTGGCAGATCATAAACCCTTAACCTCCACATTTAAAAAATAACCATCAACAAATCAGAATTAATTCAATCCAAAACAATAAATATCTACATCAAATATGAAGATCTTGCACATGCACAAAAAAAACATATCAAAAACTTACAAATTTATTAACTAAAAGTAATTCATTATAATTTCGAAAAATTATATTACTCGACACATCATTATACATTTATTGCGACATGTCCCCGAAAATTTCTCGCAAATCGTTATACATTCATTTTCACTCATTATCTCACCCCGGAATTAAAATAACAAGAAAATTAATCTCTATAAAATTCATTTGACCAAATATGCATACCGATATATAAAAAACTGAACACTACTTGTGACAAATGTTAATTATCAAAGCTAAAAGATTTTGTGTAACACTACTAGAAAAATTTAAAATTCCTACCGCACGTTTCAACTCAATCCATATAGATTTAGTTAGTCCGCTACCCAACTCTAGATTACACATATCTAATGATATGTATTGATTAGTTTCCTCGTTGCTAGAAGCTATTCCATTAGCACATAACTATTGAAACTATTGCAAAAGCTTTTGTCAGGTTGGATTTCAAAATTCAAAGTACCGTCAACTGTCACTACAGATTGCGGACCACAGTTTGAATCGTTATTTTCTTAAATAAGTTATAATAAGAACTACAGCTTAAAGTGACGATTTGTGTCTTTTAGAAATGAGGAGGCAAATTTTGTACTCAAAACTATAGACTCTATTTACTCAAAAAATCATGAAAAATGATAAATTGAAAAAATACAAATATTTAATTTTTAGTTACTAGTTTAAATATAAGAACAGCTACCCTAAGTAATAACACCGTGAATGAAGGTCGCAGATTGCATAATTCGTATTGTCACGGGGTCACTATTACTGTTTGCTTGGGAACTGCAGAGCGCATCCTGCAATAAGACATTGGGACGCTGACTATCCCCACCATTACCCAAACTAACAACCAAGATGTGCAGCGAATTACCGGGTGATGCTATTGGTTGGAGTCTTGCATCCTATGCTATGTTTTCTCTCTGTTTAACTCATATGTTGCATCATACTTCTTGTAACTGTTTCAAGGTCAAAATTGGGGAGTTTACTGCTAGTCTAGTCTTCAGACCATCTGGTTTTGCAAGAGTTTTAATTGAGATAAAATGTCCATTTTCGGCCAAAAAATCCTTTGAAGCACTTAAAATAAAATTATAAGTTACTGTGCAATTCTTTCCGAACCCAAAAATTGAGTCTGAAAAAGAATCATAATTATTATTTTCAAATACAGGGACGGTTGCAACAAATGAAAAAGATTATTGCTTTTTTGAAAAATGGACGCCTTTGGGAATGTCTTTAGAAAAATCGACAATGATGATAACTTCTGGAATGAGAAAATGGAGAATAAATTAAACGATTTTTATAATACATTTATGCTACCCGAACTAATAGATCCTCATTATCCCAAAAGTCAGTCATTTAGAGAAATTTTAGTACAATAATTTCTATTTTATTTGCTTAATTTTTGTGGAAATATTTATAATTTAATTTTTATGTTATTATTATTTTCCACTGATCGTTTATTATGAGTTATACAACACCATGAACGAGTTCTTTTGGAAATAAATTTATACTTTTATAAAAAAAAATGTTACCCGAACTAGTATATCCTTATTATCTCAAGTCAGACTTTGAGAAGATTTTTAGTACAATAATTTGTATTAATATTTACTATTTTTATTAAAATGTTTTTAATTTGATTTTTTATTGTTATTATGAGTCTATTGGCAACATGGCAACCATGTGACATACAAACCGTTGTTTACGAGTGCTAAGGAAAGAACAATTTTTCTTGTATGAAAACTTAAAAAATAAACTTTCATTTTTTTTATACAAATATCGTGAAGAGTAAAGAACAATATGTAAGTAAGAGCAGGGGCGGATTGGAGAAGTAAATCGGCCCGGGCGATTATTCTTTGTCCGGCCCTTTTCAGAGTAAAAATGATATATTGATGAAAACAATCACACTGTTACATAGATTACAATTATTTATTTATAATGATACAAAAATTACGAATAGTAGTGTTCTTATAATAACATAAATAGTTGTTATGATTAATTAACTATTGATAATAATTTACACCGGTTTTAATAATTTTGAAAAAATGCTACTCCGATTTGCGAGTACATTAATTATTTCTTCATCTGATATTTTTTCTAATATGTCGGGTTCACAATTCATGAGCATAAATGCTTCGAGATTATTAGATGACAATGTTGTTCGTAAGCGAGATTTTATAAATTTTAATTTTGAAAAACTGCGCTCACATGATACTTGCGTTGTTGGAAGTGTTAACAGATATTTGTAACATAAAAACAAAGATGCATAGGCATCACTATACAAGCAATATTTTTCTAAAATGATGTAGCAACAAAGTGCACATTGTTTGCGAGTATCAACATGGCTATCTACATCAATAATTTCCGTTTCTTCTTCATCCTCATCATCATTTAATTCGTTTTCACTGTTCACGTGATCTTCCGATATCTCCGGAATGGTCTTTATTTTAATAGTTTCTGGAATTCCACTTTTTAGACAGTTAAATTTAGATGCAAAATCTAACAATTCTTCTCGAATTTGATTTGGCGTTGCATTACTATTAAATTTTGAAACTTTCTCACTTAAAGTTTGAAATATTTCTTTTGGCAAATTTGGCACTTCATGGAATTTTTTTGGATCAAGACAAGCTACTTCACTAAAAACCTTCGCGTTATTAGAAAATCTATTTTTCATACTATTTGTTACCAGATCGAAAATACGGTTATGGATCTCAATTTTGTATTTTTTCTGTTGCGTCTTCAATTGGTTCATCGTTTAAAATTTCGCCGGATTGTTTTTTCCGTTTTCTGGAACGTACAACTGGTAAATCTGATGGAATTTCTTCATCATCTTCTTCAAGGTTTTCATTTGCCCAAATAGTAAAATTCCGCCCCGCAATTAATATGTCATCAAAATCACGTGAAATAGCAGTAAGAGTCTTAATTGTATCGCCCACCATATTATGTGCTTTTAATAGATCGACACCTTTTGTCTGCAAATACTTAGATAGAGGTGTAGTATATTGGAATATTCTTAGAAAAAGTTGAGCTGTTAAAATTACTTTAAATGACAATAATGAGTTTTTCAATGTTGTTGCTCTCAAACGAATGTCACTATTCGTTATTTCAATAATTTTTCCTAATACACGAACCAGGGTTATGTACAAACAATCTGATGGATTATTGTATTTTCCAAATATCTTCGTTAATAGATTATTCTTGGACCACCATCGCGTATTTCCAATTGAATTTAGACGTCTTTTGTCCTCTTTCTTCAACATTTCTGTCCAAACATCCATACGTTTATGGGATTCTCTTATAAATACAGCAATAGAGTTTAATAAGGCAAAAAGGTTTCCTGAATCTACAATTTCCGTTGTATCAATCATAACTAAATTAAGTACATGTGCATAACACCATATATGTATTTGTCCAGGAGCAATTTTGGACAAATGAGCGGTAACACCATTGTACACCCCCTGCACATTTGCTGCACCATCAGTTGCATTTGCAATTAAATTTTTACTGTTTATTCCACTATCTTCTAAGGTCTTAAATAGTATTTCTGTTAATGCTTCACCAGTACCAGAATTAGTACACTGTTTTACAGCAATAAGTCGTTCTTGTGGAGCTTGTCCAGAGGGCACCATATATCGAAGTATAATACTCATCTGGTCAGAAACACTTAAATCTTGAGTAGTATCTAGTAAAATGGCAAACATTTCTGACTGACGAACCTCTTTCGCAATATGTTCTTTTATACTTTTTGCAATAATTAATATTATGTGGTTTACAGTATCCTTAGATAAAAATGTTACTTGTTTTTCTTTCTTTGATTTTGTTAATTCTTCGATATAAGTACGCTACGTACTATCGAATTTCGATAAGAGCAGAATAATATCTAGGAAATTTCCATGATCCAAATTTTCATTTAACAATAACTTTATATTTTCATTGCGTTTTCCTCGATAGCTTAAACCCCGTTTCCCAATTAATTTTATTACTTTTATAACTCGAATTAATATTTGTCTACGTTCATGTACTTTAACATTATGGGCTGTCTTTTGTTTTTCAAAAAGAAGTGTAAAAATATCAGAACTTTTGTTAAATGATAAGTGAGACTCTATGCATCGTCTATGCTGTAGACTACATTCGTGTTCTGACAGTCGGCTATAAATATGTTTAGTATCATTCAAAGCATATCCAGATTCAGATGTAAACTGATTCTCACTTTTTGCATACGCGAGGCATATTGTACAGAAAAAAGATTTTTTTTCTGAACAGTATGTAAGCCACTTTCTATTAAATCCATCTTTTCTGAGATATATATTTCTAGCATGTTTAATACCTGGCAATTTTACTGGTTGTATTGGATGATTAGTAAAAAACTCTTCCAAATCTGTTGCTTTGGGTTTTTGAAATAAATTTTTGCCTTGTGGCTTTTCCACGCATTCTTCTTCTGTTTGTTCTTTACGATGAAGTAACGCTACTATTCCTACATCTATATTCACCGCATTCTCTATTATTTCTTTTTCTATCGACAAACTTGCTTCTTCTTTTTCTTCATTTTCTTTCGAAAAAAATCCTTCATTTTGAGCTGGCTCTACAAGTGTTTCTGTGTTTTCTTCTATCGAATTATTTTCTGTCAATTTATTGTCTTCTTTTTCCACTATATCATTTTTAACATTATGCTGTTTAAACATTTCTCCTACATTTTTACATTTCTTTGCCACAGAACTTAGTACTTTCTGCTTCTTTTCACGTAACTTTTGTGCTCCTCCTTTCCGTTTCATTCTGTTAAAATTATGATTCCGTACCGGTTCCATAACCTAATAATTAGTAGTTCGTTAAAATAATGAATTATGAACAAGTGCATGCTCGAAAACTAATTTACTTACTACTTACTTTTTACGAGAATTTTATGGAGTAGTTTTGAGTATAAAATTCAAATGTGACAAGCCACTGAGCCTATAATTTAGGTAAATATCACATCAGAAGTCACAATAATGCGCAGACTCTTGTTTAGGCCACGATACGATCCGGCAAGTTGCGATTGAATATTGGTAAATTTAAGTAAGCGATACTTTATCTAGCGGTGAAAATGGAAGTAAAGAAGAGATGTATAAACGTATCCGTGAAGCAGTGTTCGGTGAAAAATTGTTAATTTATTTAATTTCTCCTTATTTACATACAATTATGAGCAATATATACAGTTTTGCGCCTGGATGTAATTCTTTTTTAGATCGCAGCACCACTGTGGTGCATTTTAATGTCCCGCCATTATATGAATTTGAATATATGACAAATTATTTGCAAGAAATAAAATATCATTTGTATTAATACCTATTATTTTTGAATATAAGGTACCTATATACATATAAATGTAAATTAAATTCTGCAAATTTAACATATTCTATATTTATCATTCTATGTACGCGTATTCAGCGAGAAGCAAAAGCTGTTCGGCGGGTCGCATAAAACTGTTAGGCAGCCCGCACTTGGCCCTTGGGCCGTTAGTTGCCGATCCCTGAAATACGGTATAATAGACAATAGAAAAAATAATAAATATTTTATAAATAAAATAAAAAAATATATTTCTTTCAAGGCGGCCAACCGGCCCTCGGGCCGTTCGGCCCTTCGGGATTTGTCCGATCGCCCGATAGGACAATCCGCCCCTGAGTAAGAGATAGTGAAAAAGTGTTAAGAATAAAGTGTGTGCGACCTTCCACAACACGCGGAGTGACAGCTACAGTGCGCGCATCAGCTGTGCGCAACTATTTCGCGCGCGCCTCAAAAACTAACATCAGTGTTGCCAACGGTAGCAAAAATTAAAAACTCAACTCTGATGCGACTAGTGAAAGCAAACAGTGATAAAACGAACGCAGTGCTGTGTAGCGCCTTTATTTAATATTAACGACTTAAAATGTCAGAAAATAGCGATGGTGTATATTTTAATACACCCACTAAAATTACAACTGCTATAACAACTTGTGTCTCTTTTACTACAACCACTACAACAACCACCAATAATTCACCAATTAGTACACCATACCAATTCAACTTATCACCCAATAGTGATACAATATCCGCCGTTACTACTGCAAGATCAAGAAGACATAGTGACGCTTCTTTCCAATATTTTACACCTAACAATTCTCCTATAGTCGTACCTACAGAGACTTCATCAACCGGTGCGCACTCAAGCCACTCTCAAACACAAATTTTCTCATGGCAAAACATTAAAAGGAAAAGAGGAAGAGAAGACAAACCAGACACACATCAAACCATTAAAAGGACTAATATTAGTCAAGAAGAAAACAATGGAATTCAAACTTCTAACAGATATTCTATATTAAACTTAACCTCGCAAGCTAATCAAGAAGGTAACGATACAGACAAACAAACATCAAATACACAAAGAGAATCTAAACCTCCACCGGTTTATATCCAAGACGTGGAGAATTATTCCGCGATGATCTCAAGTTTAAAATTAGCGCTAGAAGAAAAAGACTTTATATGTAAGACATTATCAAATAACGCGATGAAGGTCAATACAACATCAATAACAGCCTATAGAAAATTAGTTCAACTATTAAAATCACTCAATATAGCGTTCCTTACTTACCAACCTAGACAAGAACGAGCTTTTAGAGTTGTAATAAAAAATCTTCATCATTCAATAGCTTCCTGACGAGCTTCAAGAAGCTCTAGAAAATGAAGGATTCTTAATTCGTAACGTAACAAATATACGTAGCTGGAAAACTAAGAAACCACTACCCATGTTTTTCGTAGACCAGGAACCCAATACAAGCAACAAAAAAATCTATGAATTAACAAGAATATTGGGGATCAAAATAACTGTAGTGGAACCTCGAAAAAAAGGGAAATACCTCAATTTATGAGGTGTCAAGAGTATGGACACACGAAGTCGTACTGCTTAAAACCATACAACTGTGTAAAATGCGCAGGAAACCACCCGACATTTATTTGCCAAAAAAAGAGGACCACTACTCCAAAATGTGCACTGTGCGAGGGGGCCCAACCAAATAACTACAAAGGGTGCACAGTATATCGAGACCTTCAAAAAGCTAGAGGAAAAACTACTTACAGATACACGAAAAGTAAACTAATAAATAACCAGGAATTCCAACTGAACGACAGTGAATTTCCTCTGTTAATAACAGATAAGCCCTTCTCCTCACAAATGAATGATAATAATATTAAATATTCTCAAGCAACACAGAACAACAAAAGTAATCCAGCTACAGAAAACGACACTAATACCATACTTACCTGCTTTCTCAATAAATTTGAAACATTATTTAATCAATTAATGAATCAGAATGGCATCATCATAAATCTTCTCACCACGCTAATCAATAAAACTAAAAATGACTAATTTCATACGTATTGCACTCTGGAACGCTAACGGCCTAATACAACATAAACACGAAGTAGAATACTTTCTAAGTGAACAAAAACTCGATATTTTACTGATTTCTGAAACACACTTTACTTACAGTCACGGAGCAAATAAAATTATACGCTGAAAAATACGAAAAGAGACTCAATAACCATTCCAACAACCTGGCTATCAACCTATTAGACAACTCGAAGGAAACAAAAAGACTTAAACGAAGAAAACCCCAAGACCTAATCTAGAATAGACAAATTGTAATTAGAGGAACCCATCACTGGATGGCAACCTCACGCATGCTATTTTCTTATGTTTAATGTACTTATCAAATTTGCTGGTTAGCCCAATGAGGCTAGTTGTAAATTAAAAACACAATAAAAAAATATATTGTTATTGTTATTATTTGTGCATATATTATTAAATAATAATATTTAGAATATGATTTTAGTTGAAAAACTATTTATTTGGTGAAGGTATATATATATATATACCAATATGTATTATGTATGTTTATAATTTATTTTTTAATATATGTAATATGGTTAAATTAATTAAAATTATTCATACATACTTATATAATTTTATATCTATAGAACTCAGAAATTTATTGTAATAGTGTAGCAGGCTGATATAGCGTCCCGTACGTCTTTCCTAACTTGGCCCGAGTGATGGTAACCTGTAAAAAAATCGTACTTTTCCGATCTCTTCTATGCATAGAATTTTTGTTCTGAATAAAATCATGTGTATTTTTACATGTAGGTAATCTCAATATCGAACTGTTCATAGTTTTTTCGTAAGTGTTTCAAAATTTGAGTAAAAAAATAAAAACAATTAAAATTTTATTTTTTTGAGAAAATTAAAATTTTAAAGACAGTTCGATGTTAAGAATGTTATTCTAAAAACTTTTTCAAATAACATTTTTCTCTAAAGTGCACCAAAATTAAGATATTAGAAATGTACGAACGACACTTTTGCGCTAGGTAGACTAGCCTCTTAAGGAAAGTCTCTCAAATGCTATTATAGTAGGTAAAAATTAATTTTTGTATTAGAGAAAATAAATTTTTATATCGAAAATAAATTTGTCATAAAAATATTATATCGTATATTAATAAACAACCATTTAAATAACAAAATATGTACTTGTGTAAATATATCAGCTCCCATTGCAAATATAAAATATAAATAAATTCAAAATATTAAATTTTCTTAATTGAAATATTTTTTTTTCTTGCTTTTTCTTTTTAAATTTCTAATATATCTTGTATCTAAAATCTCTAAAGTACGCAATTTTCATAAAAAAAATGTTAACAGTGTATATGCATTTTTATTATAACTGTTTTGATTATTGTAATCCATTAGTGTCAATTATTTTCTCTTTATTTATTACAAATTTATTATTTCTAAATGATTGTAATAATAGAAGATAGATTTTTAAAATTTCACCAATGTTTTTGTAATTTTTTTAAAAAATATCCTGCTACAGAATCGAATCCATATGCAACATATTTTAATTGCAAAGGGAACCATGGTAACCATTAATCCGATCAGTATACTACGGAAGACATCTCATATTACGTAATAAAACATTTATTTATAATTTTTTCCAATTTATGCAATACTAATAAAGTAATTAATGTTAAATAACGCAAAGGAAGTAATATACTACTTATTTACAAAAGACTTTTTCCTGTGAAACGCTTATGTCAAGGATTACTTGGGACATCCTGTCTCAAAAAGTAAAAGTTCTTTCTGAACAAATAACTAAATTATAAGTGTTTTAATATAAATAAATTATGAAAAATAATGTATAAAACAGTAAAATTAATGTTATTCGGTTTAATTAGAAGTTAAAGTATCTATTAAACATTATATATTTTATTTATTATTTATCCACATAGCAAAAGTAATCAAATTTCAAATTCGAATGTTCGCGATTTGTATTATCTTTTACCAATTTACACAAATTAAACTAATTACCTCCTCTTTCACATTTGCAGTTCTTATGATTTTACATCTGAAATATTAATATTTCGGGTATTTAAGATTATTAATTTTGATGAACTGGATTGCGCGTCTTTTCAACACGTTTGACGATTAACCCATAAGTTGGCATGTACGAGTACATGCATTTTATATACAAGATTAAGCTTTTTTTTACTTATACTAAATTTATCAGCTAAACTGGGTATCTGTCGTTATTTGGCATTCTTTTGTTAATCATCGCTTAATTTGTTTAGAATAAATTACTAATTTACTTACTCCAGTAAATTGTTTATACAAAAGAATTTTTAATTTATATAAAACGTGCATTACATGCATCAGGTGTCCGATCATAAAAAAGCATAACTGCTCGCGAGTTTAATTAGTTATCCATATATCCCCCTGAAGTGTCGAAGGAGAAATGTATCTAATTTGGATTTGTTGATCTACACATATATAACCATTTTCCCTTTCAATGCATACAGTTAATAATGGCGGGAAAAATTACTAAGAACGTATTCATTGGTTATTTTTTTATATACACCTACGAACAAGCATACACCATTACTCCCAATGGGTGGGCCAATCTGATTTTATTCATAGATTAGGTAATGACGATATAACGTATCTGTACCGTTGAGGGCGCTTACAAGGTGTCACCTCAAGATTTATCAAAGCTATAGTGGAGAAAGCACCACATTTTGTAAAAGAAAAACTTATACAATAATTAAGAATCTTAAAAAAAACAAATTAAGATTACACATGAATCATTTGTTTAAACAGTTGAATATAAAGTTAAAAAATGTAGATAAGGAAACTAATGCCACACCTAACCTTAAAAGTGACAATGTTTGTTATCAAACAAAAACTTCCGTAAGTGTGTATGAGCCTTTGCGCTTTTAAGCCGAGCTGTTAATCTTTTCAAACAATATATTTATTAAATAGGTAAAAAACAAACAAAACTGTGGAAACTTTACGCATTTTTTGACGTACAATACGTGCATTGCGTTAAGATATATGTAAATCTAAGATATAAATGAAAATAATTATAAACATGGGTTTTAATAGTAATGGAATCGGTTTTCAATTGAAAATCTGTTGTGACGTGGCTATCACAATACTTCCTACCATTTCCATTTTATGTTACATAAGTATCGTATTTAACATTTCTTGTACACAAAAAATTCTAATTCTTTGTAAACAGATCTTATTTCATAATTTTAATTTCATTGTACGAGGAAGTTTTTTTTATGGGTACTCTTCTAAACGTTCGAGATTCTTCCAATCCATTGACAGAATTAGCGGTATTTCTGAAGGGTGTATGTAATATACATACAGGGTAATTTTCTGCTTCCCTAATTATTTCAGGCAAAAAAATTTGAAATGAAAGTTGTAGAGCATAAAATGAATAAGCAAAATAAATTTTGTATAACGGCAGAAATTAGGTATCAAAATGTCGAAAATCACCTCATAAATAGCAATAGCCATGGAATTGAGACAAAATAAATGGCAAATGTTAAACGGTTTATCTGTCATGTTATGGAAATTTATTTTTATTAAGTATTATTTCTAATTTCTGTTCCAGTTAACAATTATCTGTTAATTTAAATAATTGATATTTGTTCGCTTGAACAGAAATTACAAATAATAAAAAGAAATGAACCTAGCTTGACAGATAAATCGTTAGCATTTGTTAATTTTTTGTTTGCAGAATTTTATGCCCTACAAGTTTTATTTGATCTCATTTCCCTTAAAATAATTAGGGAAGCAGGAAATTACGAAAGTTTGATTTTACATGTCCTATGTTCGGCTGTTCAGGTCACCAGCCTGTATAATATAATTTTAAATAATTAAATAATAATACAATAGAAAATATTATGTACTTCCCAGAAAAAGCCTTCAGTAATGTTAGTTTTAAAACCGAGTTCACACTACCGCCTAACAAATATACAGAGTGTTGTGTTGACCACGACACCGGAACAAAGGACTTGCATAATCATATTTTCATCATTCCTGCTTCCCTAATTATTTTAGGTAAATATGCTTCAAATAAAAGTTGTAGTTTAAATTGTATATTGATTCAATAAAAAAAAATTCCATGCTTTACAGCAGAAATTAGGTACGAAACCTAACAACAAATATTTGGTATAGCCATATGGTTACGGCTGAATTTTTTTAGTACTTATATTAATTTTAAGGTCCCTACAATCCGATTTTAACATTTCTACGATGATGTCTGTGTATGTGTGTGTGTGGATGTGTGTGTATGTGTGTGTGGATGTGTGTATGTATGTGTGTATGTGTGTGGGATGTTGGAAGGACGATTACTCAAAAACTATAAGACTTTATATTTGTTTAACTACGTATTTCCCAATCGGACATTCATGGGAAGATCTGAAAAGATTTGGTAACAATTGGACAACCGGAAGTAGAATATTCTTGAAAAAAATCTTCTAAACATTATTTTTTGAAAATTTTTCTTGGTAATATTAAAGAAAATTAAATTCTCTATCTGATACATTTAAATATTTTATTATATATTCTATTGCTTAAAGATAAAAGAAATATAATATATAAAATAATCTATTGTAATAGATTTTACAGCCGAAAGAATGCCATGGAAAATAGTTGAAAATTTAAATTGTTTGTAACTGACAGATAAATGTCAGTGTCAGAAATCCGGAGACATTACTGAAGACTTTTTCTGGGAAACATACATTATATTATTTCTTAATGTATTAATAGTTAAATATTTAATATTCTTGGTATATTACACATACCCTTCAGAAATACTGTTACTCCCGACAATGAATTGAAAATATCTCAAAAAATTAGAAGAGTAGGACTAAATTTCTTCATAGAATGAATTTAAATTTAAATAATCTAAATATAAGGAATAGATATTGGTAGAATTTTTGGTGTAGAGTGTAGGTATACAAGAAATGTTAAATACATTAGGGCGCGAGCAGTCATGTGACTTTGTTGGCCTTGACAAGCAGATATGGGGGCCCATGTCAGAATGATAGCTAGTAATTATTAAAATATAGATGTCAAATATCATAATTTCTCATTCTAAATTTAGTGATTTTCCAATTCCATGTGATTTATTTTCCTCGACAAGTAAATTCCACACTCCTGGTTACAAATTAACTACGTGAATTTAGAAAATCTTGAAATTTTTAATGAATAATTCTGACATTTGACATCTATTATGTACATAATTACTAATTAGCATTCTGAAACGGGCACCCACATGTGCTTGTCAAGGCCAACAATGTAACATGACTGTTCGCGCCCTATACTTATGTAACCAAAAAAGGAAGTGGCGAGAGGTATTGTGCTGGGCACAACAGATTTTTTTTATTTGGAAGGAAAGACGGCAACGGATATCAAGACCAGGTTGGATGCTGTCCTTGGGAATGTTTCACCTGCGTTTTCCACGGTGAGTTTCTGGGTTTCGAAATTTAAGCGTGGCCGAACTCACACGTGTGACGGGCCACGTTCAGGTCGCCCAAAATCGGCTACCACACCGGAAAATGTGACTAAAGTCTATAATATGTTTCTGGAAGATCGCCGAATGAAAGTGCGTGAGATTGAAGAAGTCGTAGGGATATCTTATGAACGTGTAATTCATATTTTACCTAATGAGCTGGGCATGAGATAAATGTGCACCAGGTGGATGCTACATTTACTTAGTACGGAGAAAATCACATTCGGGCAAGAACTTCAGCCGAAAATTTGGAGTTGTTTAAAAAAAATCCGGTCGATTTTCAATTACGTTTCATAACTATTGATGAACCTTGGATACTTCACTACATTCCAGAGAAGAAAATTCAGTCGAAAGTGTGGATTGGACATGGTTAGTCTGCCCCGAAAAAAGTAAAGTCAGTTAAATCGGCAGGAAAGGTGATGGCGTCAGTCTTTTGGAACGACAAAGGCATTCTGATAATTGACTATTTTGATAAAGTAAAAACTGTAACTGGACAATACTGCGCCACACTTTTAGACAAGCTGAACGCAGCAATTCAAGAAAAACGCCCGGGAATGGCAAAGAAAAATATTTTGTTTCACTAAGACAATGCGCCAGCTCATTCAATTCGTATTGCTCAACAAAAATTGACCGAAACTGAGGTTTGAAATAGTCCCACATCCAACGAAGCAATAAATGCTTATTTTGAGGACCTAAAAGAAAACCATTTTCGGGAGGGAATCGAAAAGTTAGAAAAACGTTGGACCAAGTGTATTGACCTCAAAGGAGACTATGTAGAAAAATAAAATGTAGTCCGTATATATATATTTCTGAATCGTCATGTCTCGATTCACAAGCCTCGACTCGCCTTTGGTATTCGTCGAACATTTTTCCATTTATATATTCTATAGACAAATCCACCTCGTTGCGGCCCTCCAGCGCTGTTACATGCTGTAAATATCTTCTGCATTACTCACAAACAAAACTGCGATAATTTCGTCATCTTCGACCTGCATGCTAGATCCTCGCCGCAATCCCACTAATTCCATAATCGAGTCGATGTGACTGTTCATCGGTCTGCTACGGTATCGTACTCCATACAATTTTTATCTTCAATATAATCTGCTATCAAACGTGGATCTCTCATATTTCTTTGACAAAACTTTGCATGCGTGAAACGCGTCATCAAAATGCCCAAAATGTATAAGTGATGTCTGTTATTATTCTTTTGCCAATTCGCGTCAGCGTTTTCAGGCTTCAGTTCACTGACGATATCTTAAATATCATCACATACAAATACGACTTGTAATTATGTCTTCCAAAACAAGTAATTGCTACCATTTAACAGCGGAATATTTAACCTTACACTTTCTTGAGCCATTCTATATAATCACCGCACACAATAAAACAAAAACCGAAATTTACCCGCTCAGTTTATGCTATAACTGGGCCCCATAACCCGACGAAATACTTAGGTTATAAATAATTGACTGCGATTAAACCGTGTGTGTTTTATTTTCTATAAAGATACAAAATACTTTTAATGACATTTTATATAATTATTACAGTAACAAGCGAACATATTAAAGCGCAAAAAAATATTGGAGTGAAGTTCGAACAGTACTCGATGACAGATGACATCTTTCATGTAAAGATGTTACTGTTTGATCTATTATACAAAGATTTTTTATTACCTCTCGCTAAGAGAGATATTGGATTCATGCTAAAAATCACATATCCAGTTTTCAATGAATAAGAACGTTTTAAGGTCCCTACTATCCGATTTTAACATTTTTACGATATCTGTGTGTGTGTGTGTGTGTGTGTGTGTGTGTGTGTGTGTGTTTGTGTGTATGTGGGATGTTGGAAGGACGCTTACTCAAAAACTATAAGAATTAATATTTATTTAACTACGTATTTCCCAATCGGACATTCATGGGAAGATCTGGTAACAATTGGACAACCGGAAGTAGCAGATTCATGAAAAAAAATCTTTTAAATACTATTTTTTGAAAATTTTTCTTGGAAATATTAAATAAAATTAAATTCTTAATCTGACACATTTAATATTTTTATTATATCTCGTATAGGTTTGGAGATATAGTATATAATAATATAGAATAATCTGTTGTAAAAAAATAATCTCGTTGCCTAAAAAACAGTTGAGATATTCAAATGTTTGTAATTAACAGATAAATGCAAAATGTCAGTGCCAAAAATCAGATTTTTCTGGGAGGTACGAATACATTGTATATTACGAATATTATTGTATTATTAATTGAATATAGGTATATTAATATTACATATATCCTTAAGAAACACCGCTAATACTGTCAATGAATTTGAAGAATTTTGGAGATATTAGAAGAGTAGGACAAAATTCCTCATAGAACGAAAGAAGAGATACAATAGAAATGTTAAATTCGTTACTTATAGGGCGCGAGCAGTCATGTGACTTTGTTGGCCTTGGCAAGCAGATTTGAGGATCCTTATCAGAATGACGGCTAGTAGTTATTTACATAGATGTCACAATTGTCATATGTCATAATTTTTCTTTCAAAATATTCTGATGTTTATTTGTCATCAACAGTATGGAATATACTTGTCGAGGAAAATAATCCTCATGGATTTGGAAAATAATATTTTGAATAAAACATTATGATACTTGACACCTATGTACATTATTAATAGCTGTCATTCTAACACGGGCCTCTATATCTACTTGCCAAGGCCAACAAAGTTACATGACTGCTCTCGCCCTATGTACCATAAATGAAAATGGCGAAAGGTATTGTGCTGGCTACAACAGATTTTTTTTTATTGCTGATATAAATTAATTAATTTTTATTTATTTTTAATACTTATTATTGTCTGATAAAAGAATATATATGTAGATACTACTGAATTTATTATTTCAGCTGCATCTTGTGCATTGGAATACATCTTACAAAACATTAGAAGAAGCTTTGGAACATGAAGACGGCTATAGTGTTATCGCTCTATTTTTCAAGGTTCGTATCTACTTCTAATTACTAATTCTTTATTAAATAATAGTTTCTGACGTAAATTTCTCACAAAGATTCCACAAAACCGCAGACAAATATTTGTTTTAAAAAATGAACTGTACAAAGTACTAATCTTGTTATATTTATCTAATTTAATTTACTTAATAATTAAATTTAAACTTGGGAGATATTTTTGCTGTTACAGCTCGGAGAATCTCACCCAGAAATTCAGAAAATTGTGGAGCATTTACCCGATATTATGCACAAAAACGACGTGGTTAACTTGCAGGAACCTATTAACCTTGATCTGCTTCTACCTAGTAATATGAGATATTGGTCTTACTATGGATCCTTGACAACCCCTCCTTGTAAAGAATGTGTTATCTGGATTGTTCTTCATGAACCAGTTGAAATTTCAGAAGAACAAGTAAGTGCTGTTTCTGGTTTTAAATTAATTTTAATTTTAATTGAAATATGCCAATAATATTTTTAAACAGTAATTTATAGTATACTAGAACATTAGATAAGACATTAAGTAGGTACGATTATATTGCGAGTAACAATAAAAGTATTCCATGTTTCAAAAATTATTTTTTTTACAATTATTTCATATTACAGACTTAAAAATAAAATGTAATATGGAAACTACAGAAAATAGTCATATTGTTATTTATTAGCAAAAAAAAAACATTTTAATGTTTTCTTTCAATTTTGGGAATAGTTTGCATTTTATATTTTCTTATTATTTATTGAATTGAAAATATATGTTCAGCATATATAATTCCAAATTTCCAGGGTTCTCTGATTTAGGTAATGAATGATGGCAGTTACCTTTTGTTGCATTGCTTTCTAGACAAATTGAAAATTTTAAATTATAAATAGGTACATAAAATATAAATCTATTGTTAAATAAATTTATTATATTTAACGTTTATGTATCCTTGAACATATATATGTATATTGACACTGACCTTTTCAAGAACAATTTATAATAATATTTGGATTACTTCTTATGAACAAATATTTGTGTTGAGGTATATTATATTTGTTTGTATATGATAAGTTTCAGAGTATATTTTTGTTTTAAAAATAAATAAATGTTCCAGAATACTTGTTACTATGGTGACTAATACAAAACGGAAGGTAAATCAAGTTTAGGAAGAGATTAAGATAACAGTCACTAACAAAGACAAAAAATAATGAAAACTCTAACACTGCACTTTATCGTTGTGATATTTCTGTAATGATTTTAATGTCCTATAATGGATAGTTTAACATTTTTCATAACAAATTATTTTCTTTGTAAAAACGTGTATTAGGCTTTCATATATTACAGGCTATCTGTTTTTCGAGGCTCAGTATTGGGATATCAAACATCCAAACTTTAATGATTATTTTCACAAAAAACTTCTAAATATGAAATCGTATAGAATTAAAACTATGGTTTGTACTTCTATAGTACACTTCTATTTTCTTTTGAACGACGATGTTCAATTTTTTTTATTACTGCTAGATTGGGTGCATACTCAACGCCCGAATATTCAAAAACGGAATACTTAAAGCCAGAATATTCAAAACCAGAATATGCATGCACAAATACCGAATATTCAAAAACAGAATCGCGCATTACACGAAACCCACCCAAACCTACCCTAACCTAAAGTGACCTCCGTTTGGCCACGCCCATCTATTCGGTTTTTGAATGATTCGGGCAAAGCGCATTCTGGCGATACGCGATTCTGTTTTTAAATATTTGGGATTTAAATGATTCTGGCTTTGAATATTGTGATTTTGAATATTCGGGCGTTGAAGACATTCTCGTTGGATTTCGTATAATGAGGTCGAAATTATAATTATTATATGAAGAAAAGTTAATGCATTGATTTTTTTTTTAGTTTTCCAATGATGCTTAACTTATCTATATTCAGGGCTGGTCTGATTTTTCCCAACCAAAAAACCCACCCGAGTTTCTTTTTGAAAGACCACATAAAAAATCTATAAAAACCCAATAAAACCCAGATTAGCTAATTATATGTTCAGTTGCAAAAAAAAAGTTTTAGTACTAAACGTGAAAATGCCATGTGCAAAAAACATGATTTTACAAACGGATCACATATTAGGTTTTCTCCAATTCCATTTAAATTTAATAAGAAGCAAATAATGAACTATTATAAATTAGAACTGTCGCTTTTTGCATTCGTATGAAAAAGTAACAGACTATCGCTGTTTGACTGAATTGGTCACTTTTTCGCATTAGTTTGAAAAAGTGGTAGATAAACGCATAAACGCGAAAAAGAATGTCACTTTCAATGTCAAAATTAATATAGAGGGTTCATTTTGAATGGGCCACCATTGCTATCTCGACAAATATAAGAGCTACAAAGACGGTTAAATGGGCAAACAATTTATATTTCCCAAGACAAATTTAAAGAAAAGGTTTTTTTTTCGACTAGTGGTTCTCAAAATACGGGTCCAATTTTTATTTAATTTGAATAAGTACATAATAATATATTTTTAATTTGACCATTCATTAGGAATTTAATTTTAAATTCAGTGATATAATATTTTTATATCCTTACATAACGATTTTTTTTGAGAAAAATGTATGGAAAGTTTTATTTAAATTTGATTAAAATATGGTTATAATAAGTGTGTCATGAATGGGAAAAATGAATACGTGGTAATTTCATTTTTTTTTCTTGATAGAATTAGAGTGCCTTGATAGAAAGAAGTGAATATTTTGTTCATTTAATTAATTATAAAGGCTGGTACCACAAGCCTTGTTTTAACTAAAACGATGTTTTAAGAAATGTCAAATTTCATTATTTAATATTAATAATAAATAATATTAAATTCATCAAAATGTGATTTCAAAGCAGAATATAGTTTGTATTCAAATAAATATTTTTAATAAAATCGTTCTTTAAACGTAAGGGTGAAATTAAATATTAAAATTTGAATTTGACATTTCTTAAAACAGCGTTTTAGTTAAAACCAGGCTTGTGGTACCAGCCAAGGTACCAGCCAATGTGTCAACGCAAACGAAATATTCATGTATTTCTTTCACGGCATTCTAATTCTATACAAAAAAAACACGTTCATTTTTTCCATTCATGACACTCTTATTATAGCTATATTTTAATTAAATTAATATAAAAATTTACATGCTTTTTTCTCAAAACAAATCGTTATGTAAGAATATAAAAATATTACACCACTGAATCAGAATTAAATTCCATAACATATAAGCAAATAAAAAATATATATTCTCATTTAAAATAAAAATGTTAGCTCCCGTATTTTGAAAACCACTGATCGAAACGTTTCTTTCCTTTAAATTTGTATTGTGAAACAGAAATTGTTTGCCTATTTAACCGTTTTTGTAGCTCTTATAGTTCTCGAAATAGTAATGGTAGCCTTGTTCAAATAAACACCCTGTATAATGTATAATTAATACAAAAAAAAAATTAACAATGAGTTCATATAAAATTGAAAATTATGGGAAGTAATAACACCGAAAGTTTTTTCAACTGTGTTTGTGCGCCGGTCTACAGGTTTAAGAACATAATTGTGAGTACATATATTTTATATTGTGCAACTTTTTGAAAAAACAATAAGGTCATATAAGAGAATTTTTACAGATTTAAAAAAAAAAACTTTCCTAGAAATATGTTATGGGAAGTAATTAATGATATAGGGATGGATATAGTTTATCTAGAGGTAAACAAATATATGGAAAAAATCCATAAAAATAAGTACAACACAATCAGAAGAATTTACTGTTAATAAAAGTTCGATATAAGGGTGTTGCATCTCGCCAACATTGTTCGTTTTCTCGAATAATCTCCAAAAAAAAATATGGCGACGCAAATGTGAGTCATTGGGAACTCTCGAAGATGAGAAGGATTATAGTTTACCATTTGCACAAGACCAAGTCATCATAGCAGAAGACGACGAAGATATGTTTTGAAAAATAGTCAGGTAAATATATAAAAAGAGGAATAATAAAAAATTCAAAAGAATACAAATACCTCGGCCATACAATCTCAAATAACGGGAACGATAATGTGGATTTAAATAAATAAATTCAAAGCTCATGGGTTTGTCTTGTAACACGAGGGTGACAATAACGAGGTTCTACTTATTCTTATTTCTTTACCGGCGATGACACCTGTTCACTAACTGGTGGTCGATGATTAGGCGTCCACTTTACTGAGGAAGAACACATGTATTTCAATATTTATTACATACCTATGTATATGTGAACACTCCGCTTGCAAGGTTGGTGGGTGGATTGACTAGCTCACTGGCTCCGTGGCCGATCCCAAGCCAGGATAAAGGAGCAAGGTTTGATAAAAGGCTAACAACCTTATTCTAGAAAAAGAAAAATTGTTACAAAAGACAAAATTAGCCTCGAATTAGGACAGAAACCTAGGAAACGACATGGCAAACGACATGATTATACAAATGATTTAATTGCATAATGGAATATACAAATATTATATAGACTAAGAGCTTTTAAAAAGATAAAATACGTGTCTCAAAAATAAATGGGACATTGTAGCACTAGAAGATAGCCAGGATAAGGATCATTAGAGGGAAATGATTATATAATATTATAACTGACGAGAAATCAAAACATGAATTAGGTACTAGTTTCCTAATTAAAAGATCATTAAAACCAGTTATAATAGACTTATAACCAATAAACAACCGTATATGCAAAATACGTATAAGAGAAAAATTCTTTATATTAGTTTTAAGGTTAATTAGACAATAGGTTATGGGCCCAGGTCAATAGAAAACAACACCAGAAATATAGCAAAATCAGTATTGATATATGATGGAGGAAGATCGAAAGAATAAATATGGCGTTGTTACATCCTTTGCACTACTAGAAGAACCATGGGCATAAACTAGGTGGGTGCACGTGCGTCCGTGCACCCATAGAAAGTAAAAGTGTGGGTGCGCAGCACTCTCGGTAATTTTGCTGTAACATTTTAATTATATGTATTTTGAACGTTGTAATAATATGTCGGTTTATTAAAAATATATACTTATTTGCATTTTCCTGAGATAGTAACTAAGATATAAGATATTGCAAAAAAGCTTTCAAAATTCATGTAAATAAACTATATTTGGGTATAATTATGTTTAAATTTTATTAGAAAAACAATATTTCGACAGCGAAGTGCTGCCTTCATCAGGTAAATAACAACAATACTATAAATAAATATTTTTAATTAAATATAGGCTTTGAACTTAATAAGTCGTGGTTACCTGTTTTATAATTTCCAGTCAATTTTATTTTTACCACATATTTATGTATAGCATTGTTGTTATTTACGTGATGAAGGCAGCACTTTGTTGTCAAAGCGTTGTTTTTCTAATAAAATTTAAATAAAACTACATATATTCAAATATTGTTTTATTTATAAAATATAAGATATTTATATAAATGTTTTGTACACAAAATGTATGCACTCCAAACGCAAAAGTTGTACCTGTGTATATAGATTTTGACAGCGCAAGCATAAGTTCGTCTTTCCACTTTTCCTATAGGTCGCGAGCAGACACGTAAATCGAGCGACCTTGAAATGTTTGGAATCACCAAATTTGTATGCGCTTATCACTTTTACAAGAACAATACTGTTAAATATACACAACTCATAATTTAATATATGAATAATAAAATAAGTATGTCATTTTACTGTATTATTTGCATTTATAAAAACATATACCCTTATTTAAAACAAAAATAATGCACCCAGAGCCAAAATTAAAAGTTTACGCCTCTGAGAAGTACACGAGCTCGTCACATGCATTACTGAATCTGAGTTAAGAAATGTAAGTAGAAAAAATTAAGCAAAATGTAAAAGCATCCTAGTTCAGTGTACAGCTGACAGCCATTTGGAACTTAAAGAATGCGCCATGGCACAAGAAATTATCTCCAAATTAGAAGGTAATTACAAACGGCATGGAATAGCATCACAATTACTTGTACGAAAAATATTAGTGACATTAAAATTTAAAGAAGATAACAAGTTCAAGGATCTCTTCAATGAATTCGATAAGTTAGTACGTGAACTAAAGGAAATCAACGCGAAGCTTTTTGCAAGTTAAATTAAATCCTATACACTAAAACACACTTTTGATCTGGAAAATTTCAAGATTTTGGAGGAAGATCAGAATTACTCCAAACGTATGTTTCTTGAAAAGTTACGTATCAGGGATGATTGCAATAACATCAATGAAAGAACTGCAAATTTCAGGCCAAATTGAGGTTCATTAATTTTCCTTACATTTTATTTAAATTCCTACAACTTGCTACAATATTATTGGTGTACAGACGACGAATAGGAATCCGTTTCAATGAAGTCACCAGAATCCTTACACAGGATATTTCCGGCTATTTTCCATATTATTTGGTTGTCGTTTTTTAGAGAAAATGGATGTGTGTATGCTCTTTGAATTTTTTGTAACGATTTTTAATAAATTAAATGAATGTTTTGTACGAATGTATTTTGTATACATGAATTGTAACAATTTGTAAGATCTTACTGTAAGTGTGATAATGTCCATTTTATTTTTTATGTATTACATTTTTATTGTATAATTGTTGTAGACCCTGAAGAAGGTGGAAGGGTGCACCGAAACGTTGGTAGTAAGAATAAATGCTGTTTGACTGAACTTTCGAATAATTTTTAACACCTAATCCACATCACAGTCGAGAAATTTACCCACAATTTATTATTAAGTTCCAGAACAATAAAATGTCAATATATCACAAAGGTTTAGTGATACACAAACTGTCTTTTAAGTAAAAGAAAAAACTGCTAGTAAAACGTACATAACAGGTTATGAACTATGGCATGGGAGGAGATTACGTCATACTTCACATCAAAAGCTGAATTAATTGAAGAAAAGGAATCTATTATATCGTAAACCAGGAAATAATGGAACTATTTGCAAGTATTGTTTGTAAGACAAGGCTTCTCTTCAAGAAAAATGAACAAGAAACAACGAGAAAAGAAACAACTAAATAAAAAGAAAGCAAAAGATGAAGAATCGATGACTACGAGACTTACCACGCTGTATTACTTTCTGAAAACTTTATGAATGACGCACCCAGAAATCCACGTAAAGCATTAGTCACTTAAGAAAGAACAGCGAAAACAAGCCATACACAGAGAATTAAAGTCATATGAAAAACCCAAGACATAGACGAATACTTTTCTACAGGGTGAGTTACATGAGAACATCAGGAAAGGTATGCAGATATATAGAAGAAGTAAAACGAATTAATGATTGTTTTTATATATTTTTAATAATATAACGGAACAGTGTGATGATTTTTTTTTAAATCAGTGTTGAGAAGGAGTGTTAATAAATGTCATATTTATTATAGACAACTCTGAATTTCTTATTACTCAGTTATCATTACTATAGTCATAGTAACAAGTTCTATGATTGACAGGCACTAGCATTCAAATGTGTTTTTCTGTTAAAATACTATATTATAATAAAGAAGTGTTGTTCAAAGGCTTTGTATAATAATTTAGCAAACCTTAAACTAACACAGGGTGTTAACGAATACGTAATACAAATGTACAGGGGATGTAAAATGTACTACCTTTTACTAATAAACTAACATCCGGAAACGCACTGTTTTCGAGTTACGGGCTCTTAAAGAATAATTATCTACCATAATTTTAGTTGACTGTGTCTTGTACCCACAGTTATTTTGTATATTTTAACTTTTAACATTGAATTGCAGACGCATATGAATGAGCATACTGTTCGCAATTACACTAACGTGTTAAGGTATGAAAATATACTCCGAAGGTGCAATGATTGCAATGAAGTTGGTGGTCGTCATTTTAAGCAATTATTATAATAAGTATTACAAAAACGAATAAAATTATATTAAAAAACTTTGCATTCCATACATACCCTATAAATTGATAACACGTATTCGTTACCACCCTGTATAGCCCATAACAACAATAATTAACTGTCGTAGTCAATTGAAGATAATGCAGAAACCAAAGAAACTTTCTATAATGAGCATGATATAAAAATTATTTGCGGGGATTTAAACGCACAAGTTGACCGCGAGAACCATTTTAAGCCCAATATATGCAATCATAGCATACATGAAATATCGAATGATAACGCAGAAAAGCTGATAAATCTAGCAATAACGAAAAATATGTGTATAGCAAGCATTATGTTCCCGCATAAGAGCATTCACAAACAGACTTAGGCACGTCCTGATGGCCGAATCTTCAATCAAAGAAGATTACGCCAGGTCGACGGTCTAGCACCCATATTGTTTAGTATAGCACTACAAAAAAGCTGCAAACCACATAAGAATCAATCAAGAATCTGATACTGTGTTTAAAAAACGATATACTGCTGGGCTATATGGATGATCTGATCATTATTGGAACCACATTGGATATATATTTTGAAAAAAAAGAAAAGAACAGAAAAGTAGAACTTAAAATAAATGAAGTCAAAACCAAGATAATACATATAACCCGAAGACAGAGTGGATACCAACAATATTACATAGAAGGAAGAAATTTTGAGCTGGTCTCAGAATTTACATACAGTATTTTTTTTTAAAGACGTCCGATCAAAATATGTGTATCATGAACGAATTATCAAATTGGCATACATTTGTCTCTCTCACATTTCAGATATATTACCTTGATTCATAACCATACAAATAACGTAATTTTGTGTCGATGTCTCTAACACTGGCTGTGTCAGTATCTTATTTTTCGTATATTTAGTTTTACATTTGCTAATAAACTTATTACCACTTGACTTAGTTTTGAATTTTAAATGCTTTTACTGTAACATATATTTTTATAATATTAAAATAACAGTAGTATCTTACGTACCCTCGTAAAAAATAAGTAAACGACACTACTGAAGTTGACAGAATGGGCGGAGGTAAAATCTTAATTCATACAATTCGTAGATGACCTTGATCGGATATTTTTTACTGTACCTGCATTCCCTAATAAATTCTAGAAATAATGAATCAGTGATAGTGATGCCGCGAGACGAGAAACGGCGAGAAACAGTTCACTCTCGTCTCGTCTCGAATTTTCGAGACGAGATTTATTTTCGTCTCGTCTCGTCATATTTTTCATCCTCTATTCTCGATCTCGACTCGAGAGCCTCGAATTTATAATTAGCTGTATGGATGTTCCATAAGTTGGCATATCAGAGCGTGTTTGTATGGTTGAAGGTAGCAAGCAGTGACGCTCTAATTATTTATTATTTGTATATGAATACATATAAAATAAATTCATAAAATATTACCCATACATGTTATAAATTTTGTATACTTACATCTATCAGGAAAATAAATTAGCATCAACTTGGACGTAATAAAGGAGTAAGTAGATAATACTGATTAAAACTTTATTTTTACTAAATCTGGCATTTAACAGGTAAGTAAAAAAATACTGAACAAATATTACTCGCAGCAAGGGCATTTAATACTAGCATGAAGAGTACATCACAGGGAACATTCTTATTCCTATTCTTTATACTAAAACCCTATAAATTTAAAATGAATAAATAAATAATTAACAGGCAATGAAAATATTTGTACTGATAATTATTTTTCTTATTGTATATCTTTAATTATATACATATTAAAAAAAATACGTGCAATCGAGATCTCGAATACCTACTCTCGTCTCGAGCAAATCTCGAGAGCATTCCTCTCGTCTCGTCTCGATTCTTCGAGACGAGACTTATAATAGTCTCGTCTCGAAATTTCTCGATTTTCGAGACGAGATCTCGAACACGCGAGATCCCACGGCATCACTAATCAGTGAAGATAACAAGGCGAATAGCTGCTGGTAGTAGACTTTACTCCGCTTTTTGTTTGTCGGGTTGCATAAGGAAAAAAACATTTTTAAATATCATTTAATTAGTTTCCAGTTGATGAAATTCCAATAAAACTAAAAATTATACAAATATATTGTTCTCTTCATATAGAGAAATGAATTTGGATAGAAAAATTTAACTCATATGACAAATTTTCGGCTTAAAATTTAATATTATGAAACAAAAACACATCCTCGGTATGTTATATTAATAATATTCACACATTTGTGTTTATTTGCTGCTTATCGGCAGCAGCGCCCCTAGAAATAGTTCAAACGTTTCTATTACAGATGACAGAATTACTGGTTTCGGAAATGTAGTTTAAATATTTCAAAAATTACCTTCAAATTTCTACCTAACATCAACATCGCTTGTTTACATTGCGAAGTATCTAATCTGTTGCAATAAATATTCTAGCCTATGCTACCCCTAGGAAATCAAGTTGACAGATAATTGTCAGTGTTAAAATTCAAGAATAGTTTTTATATTAAGTTTGAAATACAATATTGAATCAGAAAATAATTCTCAATGGAATTATAATGGACTCTCTTAACAAGATACGTATACTCTGTATCTCCAAGTTAATACCCACGTCATTAATTTCTGATGCAAGAATTACTATACTTTTATCTAGCACCTTTGTCGTACACACATGACATATATGAGACTTTTATTCACTATCTCATTATCATCGGTGTTTCGGATGGTAGCGCCTGGAAAAAATTTCATTACTAGTCCTAAAAACTGTCTTCTATGTTTTCTGTTTTTTTGGAACAGGGTATTTAATTATAGCACCAACGATTTTGTGGTTCGGTTTTATTCCGTCTTTAGATATCAAGTGTCCTAAATGTTCTATCTTTCCATGTTAAATTGACACTTTCTAAAATTATGTAATAATGTGTAATCTTAAAGTTTCTAAAACCTTATTCTTAATGGAAATAATGAATTACTGCATTGCAGTCAAAATATTTATTTAAATATTTATTTAAATATTTTGACTGCAATCCAGTAATTCATTATTTCCATATATCCATCCAGTCAAGAAGCTTCATCATCCACTTATCCTTAATATTCACATCGTGTTCTTCCTGTGTCTATCTAACAACCAACAGATCGTCTGCGTGTACTAATGCTCCATCTAGGTGTTCCAATATCTTTGTAACTCTCTTTTGCAATATTTCGGGTGCAATACTTATACCGAATGGTAGTCTTTTGTATTGAAACCTGTCGAAGGGCGTGATGAAAGTTGTTAAATGTGTGGATTCTTTCTGTAATTCAATTTGCCACGCTAAACCCCAGAATTTGCCTAATTTTGTAAGTGATTCATCAACCGATAGCAGTGTGAAAGTACCATTCCGTTGCTTCTTCCACTGGCTCAATGATGTCATTCTTTTGCATTTTTAGAAGTTCTTTCTGTAAACTTTTAACAATGGTAACGAAACTCTTCTTGGAGTACTTGCAACATAAGGAATTGTGTTTTCTTTGATGCGAATTTCATATTGATAATTCTTGAATTCTCCCAGCCCCGAGAAAACTCTGAAAACTTTTCCAATACCTCATTTTATATTGTGGAATTACTCTCCGTAGCATCACGAATAGTTTCTTGGTTAATTTTCAATTATTGATCTTGAAATCTTAAATTTTCAATAATTTCAAGTCGAGTCTGCCTAACAGGTTTTTCCTTAGTATCTGTTACAAACACAAAGAAATAAATCACGTGTGTTTTAGGTAGAAATAAGTAAAGATTTTATTATATTACAAACAATTCAATACATTACAAAAAAAAAAAAACAATACAACAAATACTCCATTTCTTCTACAAGCTAAAAACGCGGCAACGCGGGAATTCTGCGACTTCTTCTTCATACTCTTGACAGTGAGGCCAGCTCTACTATATTTTTTCTTTCAACAAAGCAGTGTCGCCAACATTCTCCCACTTTCATGGTTTAGGTTTACATTAATCTAAAAGTCGTCTCGGAATTCTTATTGCTCGACCACTCCTCGTATTGATCGGACCCTTTTCTTTGTTGATAAATGGAACTGGTTCCTTGTCTTCATTTATGCGATTGTCGTCATTATTAAACTCAGTTTCGTAATATTCTCTTCAACTAGCACTCGAGTCTTCACCATAAACGATATAATGTTTGTGCTGGTCTTAAAACTTCACTTTTGTTTGTTTTTAGCTTAACTAAACGGTACTGGCCATATTTTTCTGGAAACAATTGAACCACTTTCGCAAGAGACCAGTCTAAACGTTTTTTTTATTATTATTCCTAATGAGTACGATTTCCCCGCTCTTCAACTCTTCACAGTTTTTAATACATTTAGTTCTTTGAGTTAAATAACCTAAATATTCACTCCGAAATTTTTGTCTTAAGTCATTTCTTATATTTTGTAAATAACGTATTCATTTGTTCAAACTTTCTTCATCTATTCAGTTAAAATCCTGAACTCCAACTTCAATCAACTCGTGTACGAACATATTTGGTGCAAGTGGTGAAGCACTAGGGTCTCCATCCATCATGTAAATAATTGGCCGGGAATTTACAATTGCCTCACATTCATTCAACAGAGTTAGCATTTCTTCGTATGCTTTTCCAAAAACATGTTTTAACAAATCTTTTACTATTATAATTAGTCTTTCTCATCAACCTTCCCACCATGCCGCTCAATACGATGGATACTTACGAATTCTTCAATTTTAGACCAATCTAGGGTAGCGAACAAATTTTGTGTGGCAACAAAATTAGTTATATTGTCAGTGTATATCTTTGTTGGTCTTCCCCGTCTTGAAATTAATCGGCGTAATGCGTATATAAAACAATCTGAAGACAAAGATGATACTAATTCCATTTGTATTGCTCGGTACACCGCGCAAGTGAATAGACATATCCATGCTTTTGCATTTCCTCGTAAATATACAGGCCCCTCGTAGTCTATTCCTACAACTTCAAAAACTCCTGCGTCTCTTACTCTATCTGTGGGTAACGAGCATGGTTGTATCTCTATATTTTTTTTGCTTCAAGTTTTCTATCAACTGTACACTGCTTTAAGACTTTGCGTACTGACTGTTTACCATGTAGAATCCAGATTTTTTCTCGTGAATTCTTTAACAGTATTTGCAGTTCAGCGTGATTCATCTTCTTGTGATGGTACATGATGAGTAGCTTCACAACTTCATGTTTGTCTGGTAGAACAATTGGATATTTAAAGGGTTCTTTATCGTTCCTTAAGGTAATTTTAGTCTTGACTCGTATGATTCCTTCTTGGTCTCGAAACGCGTTTAATGTCGATATTTTTTTATACCTTCTCGAGCAAAACATTCTTTTTGAATAATTTTAATAATTTGTTTCTATGCATTCATTATTTCTTGAACGGTTAAACTACTCTGTTGTCTAACCTCTTTCGAACTTCTATAGTTGTTTACGAAACGAATTACCCAAGCCATTGGTCTTACAATTTTTTGATAATTCGAAAAGTGTTTGTAGTACCAGGATCAATCACCTCCCGCATCTACTGCGACAATAGTTCTCTTTATTGTATATCTGTGACTTCGGACACTCATCTGCATATTACTTCAGCCAGGCAGGTCCCTCCCACCATTTTTGATTTAGCAGTTGACGAATATTGCAACCTCGAGAGAGTAAATCGGCTGGATTATGTTCACCAGGCACGTGCCTCCAATCTCCTACTCTGGTTAATTGCCGAATTTCTTTAACTCAGTTTTGTACGAATACTTCTCATTTGTCATTCCCTTTAATCTATGCCAAAACGATTGTTGACTCGCTCCAATAGGTAACGGGAATCGTTTCCAACAAATTTAATTAATTCAGTACATCTACTGTTAATCGCGCTCCCACCGTCGCGACCATAAGCTCTAGTCGAGGAATTGTCATCTGTTTCAGTGGTGCGATACGTGTTTTTGATTGCACGAGTTGTAAACGGACGTCATCAATATTTTCATGAATGTATGAATGCTAATACGTGTATTTTGACTTCGTTCCCCGACGAAACATTTTGGAATCTTGATCTCGTTCAGGTGGTGTAACTCACGATACCAGCTCAGGAATTTGGACTTTGTATCTTCCTCCACTTCTGCATCCCAGTTCAGACAGTTTTTCCAGGTATCCTGCAACAACAACTTAGGAAATATAGTTATGAGACAAATGAAACCAATCGGGTCGAACACTTTATGAGTCACTGACAAAATAAGTCTTTTTGTTACACATTCGATATTTATCGATCTCAAAGAGTTTACATTTATTACTAAAGTGTCACAATTTTTATTCCACTTCAGTCCTAACACCATCGTATTATTATTTTTATTTATGTTTTTATCCGAATTATATTCCCATCCTCTTAGTTCAAAACGCGCGCGCGACATTATTATTTTCGAATCGCGAATAAATTGTTCCAATTCTTCATGATCACTCACACTTGTTACGCAATTGTCTACATAAAAACGTGCATAATTTTTTCACTGTTCCTTTTGAAATTTTCGGTTCACTATCTTTTATTTCGTTCACAAGGTTTAAAGTTTAATTAAAGTGATAGTCTATAACAGCTGCTAATAAAAACGGACTGCTAGAGACGCCGAATATTACACGCCCATGTTTGTATACTTCTATATTATTTTGTTCGTTCCACCACAAAGATTTTAGATATTCGCGATCATCCTCCGCTATGCTTATTTGCAAAAATGCACAGTCCAACTTCTAGACATTTATTCAACGAATAGTTCAATTTGTTTTAGTAGACGTGTCGAATACAGACCTAATTCTGGTCGTACTATTTTCTTTTATTACATGTCTATGCGGTAAATAGTGTCCACTATTTTTAGTTTTATTCTCATTTTCTGGATGTCTTTAATTCACACTCCAAACAGCGAATGTATCAGCAATTCCTTGCCGTGGCACATTAATTCCATCTTCATCGGAGTGCCTTCAAGAATATATGATTTTTGTGACCCAGTATCTATCAGTGCTCTTACTAAACACGTTCCATCCTTCCCCTTTATTTTTACAACAAGTGTTTGCAAAAATACTTTTGGATTGGATGAAGAGCTAGGCTAAACTTGTTGCTGACTTTATTACACCTTTATCTGCTTCCAAACCTTTTTTCTCTGCAACTTTCGTTTGCTCTGCACTTTTTCCTTGTCGTACTATCAATTTGGGACACATTATTACGACATGTCTTCCTTCGCATATGGTGCACTTTATAAACGCTCTACATTTCCTTGCGAAATTATTTGTTTTCAAACAATAATAGCAACATTTCTTGTCATTGATTATCTTCCTTTTATTTTCCAAAGACATTTTTCTTGCTTTGAAACATTCTGTACTACTATGTTTCTTTTCACAATATATGCAACTGTTGCTTCTATTTCTGTCTTCTTTAATGCTAACAAGACTAGCTGCAATTGGTACGTCCTTTTCACTGGAATACTGGAACTTATCTTCATCTGCTAGTTCAACATCCTCATCAATTTCCGAAACTGTCCCCAGAAATGTAATCAATCTTTCAGACTGCCGTCAAATTTCTTGAGCTCTATGTCCGGTAGCTTGAATTTTCGACGTAAACTTCGCAGTGTCGCAGCCGAATATATTGGCTATAATTTCATCTTCATCTGGTGGTTCTTTTTTCATCTCATTTGTCAGCTTTTCACACAGTTTAGTAAATGCCCGCCTTTCTATCGACCTTTCTTTCTTACTGAGTTCCATCTATTTTGTGATTTCTTTCGTCCTTTTTTTCTCAACTTTTTCAAAACCTAACCTTCAAATTTCACACGTTTGCCTGACCTGTCACGATCGCCACTTGTGTTACAAACACAAAGAAATAATTCAGGTGTGTTTTAGATTGAAATAAGTAAAGATTTTATTACAAATATAATATCATAAACAACTCAATACATTATAAAAAAAAAACACAACAAATACTCCATTTTTTCTACAAGCCAAAAAATGAAGCAACGCGGGAATTCTACGACTTCTTCTTCACACTCTGTGGCCATCTCTACTATATTTTTTCTTTCAACAAAGCAGTGTCGCCAACAGTATCTACAGCATACATTTTAATCTCTTCTGTTCGGCCATTGTGCTCAACCGGCAGAAATACTTTCCCGGCAACATCAATTTTCTTCTTACCCATACCAATTCCGTTTTCGTTCTATATACAGGGTGTTAATACTAAGTCGTTACACCCGAAAATGGTAGATAGAACTCATTAAAACAAACAACTTTTCTTAGCTCAAATTTTTGATTTGGAGCCCCAGTTCATAGTTATTGGCGTTCTCTTGTTTTTCGAAAAATCGTCATAACTCCCTATTTTAAGGAATATTTAAAAAATACAAAAACTTTCAGCAATTGCTTTCGGTTCTCTAAAACACTTGTATTTACAATTATTTTCTATTTCATCAAATAACAAAATAGCGACCAATCAAAAATTTCAAAATAAGATATTTTAAAAACCACCCCATCGATTTTCGAAAATAAAACATTTTTAAAATCCTTAAACTTTCTATTACAATATTTGTCTGAAACATTTTTTTCTATCTGTCAAAAAAAAAGTTTTTATTTACTTGGCTTGCATAAGTATTAACAAACCGATTGAATGGTGAAAATTATTTTATTTTCTTGGATACTGTGCTGCCGGAACTACTTGAAGACTTGCCACTAAACATAAGACTGAGACTTTGGTTTCAGCATGATGGGGCACCGGCTCACACAACGCGAGAAGTCACCGCATTGTTAAATAGAAAATACCCGAATAAGTGGATTGGGAGGAGAGGTCCAGTTGCGCGGCCAGCCCGGAGCCCCGACCTAACTCCATAGATTTCTTTTTTTGGGGTCAGATGAAGACCTCTGTTTACGAGACACCGGTGAACACAGAGTTAGAACTAGTGGCTAGAATCGTGGCTGCAGCAGAAGATATAAAAGAGAAGCAGGCAGTCCTTGCGAAGGTCTCCACCAACATCAAAGCACGCTGGCGGGCTTGCGTTGTTGCGAATGGTGGCCACTTTGAAAATCATATTTAGTCCCACCCTTGTTGTTTCATTGTTTATTGTTTTATTTTTCTTGTTTGTTTCTTGTTTAATGGCAGCAAGCCTACTTTGTTTTAAATGATTGTTGCAGTTTGTTATTTGATGAAATAGAAAATAATTGTAAATACAAGTGTTTTAGAGAACCGAAAGCAAATGCTGAAAGTTTTTGTATTTTTTAAATATTCCTTAAAATAAGGGAGTTATGACGATTTTTCGATAAACAAGAGAACGCCAATAACTATGAACTGGGCTCCAAATCAAAAATTTGAGCTAAGAAAAGTTGTTTGTTTTAATGAGTTCTATCTACCATTTTCGGGTGTAACGACTTAGTATTAACACCCTGTAGGTACCCTAGTATTTTTAAGATCGCAGCGCTGGGGTGGCAAGTTTTGAACTACACGTCGAACGAGATATGACGTTAACCTACTGTCGAATAGGCAAACACATAATTTATAGAATTATGTATTTCTCATAGTACTGTATTGCATTTAATTTTCTTTTTATATTACTTTATAGTAGGTTTCATATTATCCATTACGGGTAAATTAATGTAAATTCCAAGTACACTTTTATAAAACTTTAACTTAAATTGTATAACCACTTCTTTTTTCAGATATCTTCAAAAAAATAATTAAAATAGCAAAATTATATGATTATATTTCTTATTCACTTCTGAACATTAGTATAGGATGTATTCGTGGAAGTGGAGATAACTTAAACGATATTTTTGAGAGCATTTATAAAACTAAACTCGTTTTGAAACAAAGTTTTCTTTGAAATATAATGAATTAATCTTCAAAGTATACAAGAAGTATATATTAATTTATAATTTTCTGATCCACGCACTGTATTATTATCTTTTTTCATCTTGTTAAACATATTTTTAATGTAAATACGAACTTTTCGTTTACGCGGGAATTCGTGATAACATAATTTATTGCCTTTCTAACGGGACAATCTGCACCCAAGTAAGCAGCAATAATTGTTATTCATATTACAATATATATATATATATATATATATATATATATATATATATATATATATATATATATATATATATATATATATATGTCACAAATACGTATAATATTTAACAAATTTCTAATATTACATACTTTAATAACAAGTCAACCTGTTGATCATTATTTTGCCAACAGATGTCATATCGCTTAGCAATACTTGCCAATAGTGTAAAATCTTGCTTTTGACGGTTACTACTTCCATTGAAATTACTATTATATCGTGATAGAAACTTATTTGTAATTATTTAACTAATTCATCCATATTATCTCATAATATCTTTAATAAAATTTGTAATTTTAATACATAAACAAAAAAAAAATAATGAAAAGTTTAGCTTGATGGAGATTTAAACCCCAACCTACAAAAATTCTTTTATTCTACAGGCAGACATGCTAACCATTCAGCTACAATGATATTTAAAAATATTTTTATATTACATAGTAAAATACTGAAACAAATATTTATTGACATTTATTTATAATTTTCTTTAATTTATGCAATGATAATAAGGTAATTAGTATTAAATAACATACAGGAGGTAATGTACTATTACCATATTAAATATTGTGACGTGCGCCCCTGAGAAAAAAGTATGCTTGCGTCGCTACTGATAGCATGTTCGCGAACAATGACGTAATCCCTTCGAAAGAACGTACCAGACCGATAATGCAATCCCCGACACGTTGAGACATGTTTATTGCGCCGTGACCTGATTCTTTTGTATGCAGGTCACTGTCGCGTCCGAGGCTTCTAGAAGTTTATATAGCTGTATAAATACCGGCCGAAAGAAAGCGGAGGGATAGTCTGTAATATACAAGCAACCAGAAATGAACTCGGTGATATAAATAAACAGTTTAACAGTTGTTAACATAAATAAATGTAGTTATATAAATAAGTGTTGTGATATAAATGTTAGTTAAATAAATAATCGTAGTGTGTAAGCATTTAATAATATTCTTAGTGTTTATAATTATTTAATCATAGTGTTAGTTGTTTTTATTATTTTTAATATTTAGTCTTAATTATTCATCGTTTAATAAACGTATTCTTTTAGTTAATAATATTTGTCTATGTTTTACACTTCACCCATATAAATAAAAACGTTATAATTGGTGTCAGGTGTGGGGTTGTTCATAACTGTGAAGTGTAAATAAAAATAAATAAAATGTCGACTAAACAGTTAAAATTAGTTGAATTAAAAGTAAGTGATCTCAAGAGAGAACTGGAAGAACGGGAATTAGATACGACAGGACTGAAAAGCGTTCTATAATCTCGTCTGCGGGAAGCTTAACCGCTGCTGGTGAAAATGCTGAAGATTACTTATTTGATCTATCCGAATTTGGTAAAATAAAAGAAGAATTAAAGGAAATGGCAGAAAATTCTCGAACATTAAAAAGAGAATTGACAGAAAAATTAGAAGAACATTGTAAAAGATTGGAACAAATATGGCAAGAAAGTTCTAGAAGTTTGAATCGGATATTGCATGAAAGTTCTAGAAAAGCGGAGGAAAATTCCGGAGCATTGGAAGAAGAATTAATGGAACATTCTAGAACAATGGAACGTGAATTGAATGAGAGTTCTAGAAACGCCGAAGAAGATTCTGGAATTTTTGAGCAGAAATTGGAAGAGGAATTGGAGGCGAATTTTGGAAGAGTAGAGGGGAATTATGCAATTCTGGAGCAGAAATTGGAACAGGAATTAGAGGTAAATTCTGGAAGAGTAGAAGAGAATTCTGGAATCATGGAGAAAAGGTTGGAGCGGAAATTGGAGGAGAATTCTGAAATTACGGAGCAAATGTTGGAGCGGAAATTGGAGAATTCTGGATTACTGGAGCAAATATTCGAACAAGGATTGGAGAAGACTTCTAGAAAAATTGAAGAAAACCTTCTGGAGTTTGGGGCCAACGTGGGTCGTTTCGCACATTCTACGGCTTCTGACAGCGATTTGGAGTACCTGGCCACTCAGGCACTCATCTCTGGAGTACGAGATAGCAATACTCAACAAGCACTGCAATTCGGCCGCTCAAAAACTATGGTTGACGCACTCTCATATGTATCAGATCAGGAAACTGCCAAACAAGTTTCACTTTACCAATCGCGAGTGCGAAATAATTATGCTGAGGGAAATGAAAACACCGAAGCCATAGATGAAAAAGTGCGACAAATTATAAACGAAGTTTGTTAGAAGAAAGAAACTTCGCTGTTACAAAAGAAGATGGAAGCGAAAAAGAAAGAGACCGCGAGAGAGAAATAGAGCGTACTCAGTAAGAAATTAAAAAAATGTAGGCAGAAATACTAGGACGAATCAGTTGATGTCAAGGATGGATATGAAGAAAGAAGACGGAAGCGAAAAAAAAGAAAGAGAACGCGAAAGAGAAAGAAGAAAGGAATTAAAGAAGAAATCTAGGAAGAAATTCCAGTAGAAGAGGAAAGCCAACCGGAAATGATTAGTTCTCCGTCGAGCAGCTGCGATTGCAATCTAAGAACTTTGGAACGGGGCCTGAAGGCAGCGGTGAAGACGTGCCCTTGGCGATTCGTATGGACAGCTCGAGTGGGAAACGAAAACTCGAGATAGATAACGATGACGACGATGCCATACCCCTCACCACAAGGAAGAATAACAGTAGTCAACGATAGTAGGCAACCCGATGGACTACGCGAGGACCCGACTTTGAAAATATTACTGGAATGGAAAGCGACGAGAGCAAATCAATATGGGAAGATGTTGCACCACAGTCACAGATTGTAAAATCGTACTGGGCGCAATGTGACTCCATGGTGATTTATGGCCTGTTAAAGCGTGTGGTTGAGAATGCCATGGAACTGAGAAGAGAACTCAGTTGGTTATTTTTAAGAGTAGAGTACCAGACGTGTTAAAAGAAATCCATGACGGATCTGGAGGTGGCCATTTTGGAGTCGACAAAACTTTAGAATGATTGCGCCAGCGATTTTACTGTTAAGTGCAAGGAAGACGTTAAAAACTGGTGCAAGAAATGTGTAGTTTGCGCTGGAAGCAACGGACCGCATAAACGGCGAAGAGCTCTAATGCATCAATACAACGTGGACAGTCCATTTGAGCGCATTGCGTTTGACGTGGCCGGACCATTTCCAGAAAGAGAAGATGGAAATAAATACATCGTGGTTGTCATGGACTACTTCATCAAGTGGGTTGAAGCTTATCTATTACCCAACCAGTAAGCCATTACGGTCGCTGAAACCTTAGTCAAAGAGCCGGTTTCAATATCATAGCTTAATTTTCTGCCGGACACTTTTTATTTACAAAAAACTGTTTCCCCATGTTAAACGCTTATGTCAAGGTTTGCTTGGGACACACTTAAATTTTACTAGAGCCTTGCCTATTTTAAGTTTTACATACCAGCGTTTTTTTGTGTTTTGACTTTACCATGGTTTCATCTTGTAATAATTATTCTAATTCGCTCTCCGATTCATCCTGTTCGTCCCGTTCTAAATTATCCATTTTCTTTGTGCGGCTCATTTTCATAAAATGTCCCTTCCGAAGGCATTTATTGCATTTTGTATTAACAGTTTTACATGCCTGATAATTGTGAAAATCTCCTCCACATCATATACAATGTTTTTTCGTTCCATTTTGAGTGTGGGAATTTTTACCTTCGTTGTTCTTTATTGGTGTGTTATTATTTCGTATTAGTTTGGATATATTCCTTCGCAACTCTCAATTTGTTTATTTCTATTCTCTCCACCATTTCTTATAAGTTTTGATCCTTTTTTATCGTTTCGTTTTGAAAAATTCTATCAATCACTTTTACTTTGTTATTTTGTCGTCCATATGCATAGATTCCGATAACTTTTAATCTCTTAGCCCCACTATCAGTCGATAGTCGATCTCTTACTAACTCACCGAATTGACATGATTTTTCTACTTCGATCACATCAGCTACGAATTGTTCCGCTCTCTCATTATCACCTTGGACTCTACGATTTAACTTTACTCTGTTAAAATCTTTATTCGATTTATTATTGTAGTATGCATCGAATACTTGCATTGTTTCTTCGTAAGTTTGCAGTTCGTTATCTGTCTTCTGTAGTGTCGACAGAAGTCTGTTAACTCCCAAGCTCATATGCAACAATAAATGATTAATTTGTTGTTTATGATCTAATTTTTTATTCTCATTGTTCTTCTGTACCTTTCTTTTTTCTTCTGCCATTCAATCCAGTCCAATTTGTTGAATGAGAACTTCTCGGGCATAGGAATAACTCCACTCAATGTGTTTGTGTTCTGTGCAGGTGAAACTTGGGCTTGTGTACCATTTATTACTGTTTGCACTTGTTGGAGCTGTAACTGTAACTGTACTGACTTCTTCTGCTGTGACCATTATTATTACTTGTTTCTCTGAAAAATAATTATAATTATTTGTCACGTTTTCTCCATGACATGCGCTTTTCCCGGCTTTTTTAACCTAACTTTTTCCAGCGTTTTTTCACATTATTTACATTTAATTTCCGCATAGAACTATTGAATTATATTACCGCTTTCCTTTTCGGAAAATAACCTGACACCATGTGTTGTTTACTGGACGGAATTATTCAGCTTTGGAATAACTATTAGATGTTAAACAAAGCCTTTTATACGACTAATTAGAACTCGCAGACTCTAGGAGGCCGTGGTCCCAACTGTAAATACATATCACACAGTTATTATGATCACCTTCCAAAAGTTCATGATGACTTAATAATCGTTACAGTTGAAATTTTGTTTATAATGAAGTTTTATATAATTGAAATATGACACGAAATATTAAATGAAGAAATAATATTTATCATTGGCATTTGTCGTCTCGAAAAAAAGGAAGAATGGAATACCTTTGCACAAAAATAGTATCCTACATAAAGAGAAACTGACATGTTTCTTGCATTTATTGGCTACAGATGTTGCCCGAATGATATTTAGAATTTTGATAATCGGAATCGCATTCGAAAATCTTCTTCGCCAAATTGATTATAGATTATAAGGATCATTTATTTTTTGCCGAAATAACAATTTCTGTATCGGAAGCAGTCCCGATGAAAAGTGAGGGGGGGGAGGGAGTAAAAATCTCGGGCCTCTAAGGGTCCCGTTTTTTTTTTCAAATGGTTAAATTGTGTATACTTTATTTAGATTTTTATTCTTCGAACCATATTGTTCATATGCTGAGACAATGACATAACTCAGAATTTGTTGTTCTCCAATAAACATGTTTAACAATTTTGATCTATTATAATTTTGTATTAATATAATGCCATCTATTTACATTGGTAAAATTTAGAAGAATAAAATATGGACAGTCTTCATAAAGTGAAAAATATTATTTAACTTACAATTGAGATAGTTAAGTGTTGAAACGAACCTAGTGTACTAAATTTTAAAATACATTAGTGATAAAACTGCCTTCTCTCAGTAAATTTCAGTAGCTCAAAGTAATAGAAACATTTAGTTTTATAAGGATAACTCAAAAATGGGAATTTTAATTTTTAGGCGATTACCTCACTTTATTCACTATCAGCCTAAGCAACCGCAATTATTTATTTTTATTTGACAAGCGAAATTGTTTTTTCCTACCTGTACATTGTAACCATGGTTACCGATAATTACCTACCAAGGTCAGTAATCATTACCGACCTCTGTTAAATGTCAATATTGACAGTAACTTTTATACTTCCAAAACCATATAATAAATTTAAAAAGTGTATATTATTATACAGTAAACTTGGTCTATAATACTATAAATTCACAATAAGGCTGAATTTCTCAGAAATCAAATTGTCAAACATAGAGATATAGGAATACATAGATGTATATGTGGGCAACACTGGAATCAAGTAACGTTGGTGACATTGTAAAATAATAGGGTTATGTTGAATAGTTGAATAAATATTGATGAAATGTAAAATAATTGTAGACGCTTTATTTTGTTAATAAGAAATATAACTTTATATATTAAATAAAGATGCTGAAATATTTGAAGCGTGCGTGTACGATTATTAAGAAGAATATAACAAAAACATATAAGCTGCTAACGTGATGATAACTTTTTAAGTACTAAATAATTTAATTAGGTATACACTTTCATATATTTACTTTTTGATTTTTCTGGCAGTAATAAATTATATACATTTTCAGCCTGCTGCCTTAATTCTGGAGGAGTGCAGTTAATGTCACTTTCACTACTCATAATTAATGGTAAAAATTGATTCACACAAGATTCAAATGATTCAAACTGAAGAAAAGCCAAACGTTCAAAAAAAAAAACAAATGAGACCTTCTTTGATTTTGAAATATTACAAAACAAATGTTCATTTCAATATGCTTCGTTATTATCAATTTAAAAATCATTAACTAGAAAATATGTAAGTGCTAGTAGTGAATAAAATAGTATATTTACCTTGGTAGGGAAGACCATTATTGACCAGCGTCTTATATCCCTCGCTTTCAGCTCGAGATACAATCTTGACGCTAGGTCAATAATGATAGTCTTCCCTACCTTGGTTAATAATATACTATTGTATTTATTTATATCATATGACTACAAAAATGTTTTTTTTTTATTTATTTCACGTCTATAAATAGGAGGGGCTCCATAAAATATTATGCCTCAGGTCCCAGTCTTCCTCTCGGCGCCACTAATTGGAAGATGTCCACAATGATGAGAATGATGATCCTAGCATTGTAATATTGGATAAAATATTATTAATAAATAAATCCGAGTATAATCTTAAACTACTTCATTTTCTATATTTATCTCATATCCATTTTAGATAATATTCTTTTGATGACCTTACTGAACAATTATAAAATTATAACAGGCACAATAAAAACGTCAAACTATTCGCTGAATAAATTTTTAACTGACAAAAATCTCCAAGTAATTTAAACAACTATTTATTCTTCGAATAGTTACTGACTTTGGTGAAACAAAAATATGCTATTTTATTCGACAAATAGTTAAACTTATGAATAAAATATTTATTTGTCAATGGCTAAACCGGGCATAAGTAAATAAAAGTTTTTGCAGACCTTGAACTTGAACTAATTATATCTTAAAAAATTCACTAAAGTATTCTTGATAACAAGACAAAAATAAAACATAACCTCAATTTAAAATAATTACTCATCAAAACAAAAACAAACGAAAATTGTGAATGGGCCTTTGCGCTTTTAAACCTTTGTTTAAGTAATCAAAATAAACATGTAACTTGATAAGACGAGTAGATTCTAACCGATGATAACGTTCTAAAACTATATCAGCTGGAAATTTTATTCTGATATGACGTATGTTTGTACAATTACATATTTTAAATATTATGTGGGATATACTAAATTGTGTCTGTAAAAGATAGTCTCTAATATTATTGTACACTAACCGGCAAATAAAGCGGATTACCTGAAAATATATAAAACAAAAAGATTTTTCAGTTTTTAACACTAATATCAATAAGGCAGTTTAAATTTTTTTGAAAATTTTGTATACACGTGGATGGCAAAAAAACCAGATACTTAAAAAAAAGTATTTACCGACTTGTAACAAACGACATATGCGTTTATTTGTTATTTTTTTTGTAATGATGCAACAACGATTACGATTAATTGTAATCGCCGCTTAGGGGCATTTCACGGTTAATCATAATCGTCCATTATTAAAAACGATTATTTACGATTATTAAAAAGTGTAGAGCAACGTGTTTGATTATTTGCCATTTTCTTTTATCGTAACGAAAAATACAACAAGTATTATACAGGTGTGCACTGGAAACATATGGGATTTCAAATAAGTGCGGAAATAGGCTCTTCTATTACCTTTAGAGAAAAATACTGGAATAAATAGTCGTTACATACATTAAAAATCTGTTGTGGCCAGCACAATACCTCTCGCCATTTTCATTCAGATACGGGGGCCCGTGTCAGAATGACAGCTGGTAACATACATAGGTGTCAAGTATCATAAGTTTTCATTCGAAACATTATGATTTTCCAAATCCATGTGGATTATTTTTCTCGACAAGTATATTCCATACTAATGGATGACAAATAAACAGATTATGAAATTTTGAATGAAAAATTATGACATATGACAATTGTGACATCTACGTAAATAACTACTAGCAGTCATTCTGACACGGATCCTCATATCTGCTTGCCAAGGCCAACAAAGTCACATGGCTGCTCGGGCCCTATAAGTAACGAATTTAACATTTCTTGTACAAACAAATAATTGAATTGTTTCCCTTCTTTCGTTCTATGAGAAATACTTCAAATTCATTGACGGTATTAGCGCTATTTCTTAAGGATATATGTAATATTGACATCTGCAATTTAAATAAATATTTAGTTAATAATACAATAATATATATTAAATGTACTCATACCTCCCAGAACGGACACTGACATTTTGCATTTATTTGTCAATTACAAAAAAATTTAAATCGCAACTGTTTTTCTGGCAACGAGATTTATTACAACAGATTATTCTATATTATTATATACTATATCTCCAAACCTATACGAGATATAATAAAAAATTTAAATGTGTCAGATTGAGAATTTAATTATCTTTAATATTTGTAGTAACAAATTTAAAAAAAATAATATTTAGAAATATTTTTTTTAGAAACTACCACTTCCGGTTGTCCAATTGTTACCAGAACCTATTCAACTCTTCCCATTACTGTTAGATTGAGGAATCCGTAGTCAAACAGGTCTTTAGTCTTATAGAATTTGAGAAATCGTGCCTCCAACAACCTCACACACACACATCCACACACACACACACACACACACACACACACACAGAGACATCATTGTAAAAATGTTAAAATCGGATTCTATGGACCTTAAATCGTGCTTATTCAATAAAATCTGGATATGCGATTTTTAGCATGAATCCAATACCTCTCTTAGCGAGAGGTAAAAAAGTTTAAATTTTTGTAACATCAGATGGCAGCACAAGATATTTCAGAAATAAAATGTTACAATTTCGTCAAGAATCAGATGGCCATGGAAATAAAACCCAACATCAGCGTGACACTTCAATAAAGAATATAATATATCATATCTTCCGTACTATTTTATTTACAGTGGCTCGAGCCACTTTAAAAAGGGCCTAGATCTGTCATTGTTCTTCATCTGATGTATTCCCAGTTTCATAATAACGTCGTTACATTTCGGGTAGTACTTCTGGAAATAATCAAGGCTACAGCAATGTATTGTATAATGTTATCATTTTCACCTGAAGTTTCTCGTCAGGCTATATTTTCCGACTGAATTATAACAAATTTATTTACATTCAGTACTGTGGGTACTAAAAGTGCAATAATCTACACACCAAGAGTCATTATCCAACGATAATTGAAATTTTTTTGAAAACAGACAATTTTGCACAGATTTAATATTTTATCTTTTTTTCCTTCCGCCACCTTTAGATAAGGAAGATATTGTCTTTGGTCAAAAAAATCAAACTTGCATGCATGCACACACACACACACGCACACACATACATACAGACATCATCGTAAAAATAGTATATTCGTATTCTAGGGACCCCAAAACGTGCTTATTCATTAGAATGAGTTTCTAATGAATAAGAATGTTTTGGGGTCCCTAGAATACGAATTTACTATTTTTACGATGATGTCTGTATGTATGTGAGTGCGTGTATGTGTGTGAGTTTGTGTATGTGACGTTCGTTTCGGATTGCATAACTCCAATACCACGATTCCAAAAATCATATTTCTTTTCGTATTCTTCAAGTTTAGATCCATATGCAGACGTGATTAAAATTTTGGTTATAATTGGTCCACCGGAAGTACCCTCATTTGCAGCTTTTAACAGTTATTCTTGAAAAAACGCAGTTAAATATCATTTATTGACATTTAATATTATTATAAATTTTAAAAATATATTACTATCTATACGATTTGATTGAATATTATACTTCACATTCAATAGATATAAAGATAAAGAATTATAAAGACATTAAATTTCATAAATCAACCAGCTATACTTACCATGAAAACTGCTAATATATTCAGATAATTCAAATTAACAGATGTCAATATCAATGAAAAGAAAATGAATTTGACTGAAATGAGGATGTTGAGATAGATGTTGGGAAAACACGGAAAGATAGGATAAGGAATGAAAGGATAGCGGGAATAACTCGAGTAATAGAAGTTTCTAGAAAGATACAAGAGAGATGATTACATTAATTTGAACATGTCATGAGATATTGGAAGAAGAATGAATAGCTTAGTAATAGAAGGTAGAAGAAACCGAGAAAGACCAAAGATAAGATAGAAGGACTGTATTGCGGAAGACTTAAGAGGAAGGGAACTGAATGAGGACGACACGTAAAACAGAAATGAGTGGAAGAAGAAAAAAAATAGCGACCCCTAACGAACGGGAAAAGCTAAAGAAGAAAATGTCAGAGTCAAGTGCAATTTGCATAATTTGTTTATGAAATATTTTTACTGGAAATTTAGAATCTTTTGAAGAAAATTTATGCATGGAATTTGTACATAATACACATGATTGACGGAATGTGCTGGCCACGTCAAATTTTTAATTAATAAAGTATTTGCTTAACTTTTATATTTTCCAATTTTACTTTTTAGGTTAGTTGTTCATATAAACAAATAAACCCATATTTCGTTTGTTACAAGTCGATAAAAAACATTTTTTCTACTCCCATACGTGAATTGAGTACTTCACGTATCAATTGTGTGAAGCTTGATTTTTTGTACTGTGCGTGAAGTAAATAGTTCAGTTTTAACACATACAATGAATATTTTTATATACACGTAAATCATATGTTGGTAAATGGTCTGTAGGAATATCAATTTCATGAGAAAAGTATTATTATTTTATAATATATATTTGCAAGGTCGTAGAAGGATAGTATGTTGTTACAAGTCACACGTGTGTGAAGCCTATTTTACATTCGGGTGCAACAAAAATTTCAGCTTAACACACTTGCCACATAATATACTATTTAAGCGTGTGGTTTTTTTGCCATGTGTGTATTTATCTACATGAAAGAATAAGAGATACGTATTTTTTTTATTTTTTCTATAAAATATCTCACTGCGAAAAAAATGAAATAAATAGGTTATATGGAGTAGGTATGCACTCAGTGACCTCTATATATACGTATATTATGGACCGGCAACTGTTTTATTTTTATAATGACAGGGGCTGAATTCAGTTAACGGTCATGATGGTGAGGTGAGGCTGTTTCTGTCGAACAGTGACCAGTACGCATGCGTCAGCTTGTACCATTGCGACAAATTGATGATGATGCAAAAAAAAACATTACATCCTGTTAAACTTGGTATCATATTGGCTTGGCATTATTTGTCATCTTCATATGTGCAACGTGCTCGGTGTTTTTTTTTTTTTTTTGATGAATACTCTCTTGTTATTCAAGTTTCCGGTCCATTAAGTATATAGAGGTCACTGTATGCGATCCTAGAATATCCATGTGAATGTAGCATAACACGCGTTAACGACTAAACACAGATAGTTATACTATGTTCCTATGGCGTAGAAAGAGATAAAATATAATGGAAGCGTGAGACATCATGTCATTTGTAATTCAAAGTGTCAGTTTACTGTATTATTTAACACTTTATTTTAATATGAATGATTAACTATGCATTCCACAATACTTTAATTCGACATTTTTTGCTAGTGTGTAAATCTGTCATTTTCACTTCTAAACAGGCACATGTGAAGTAAGATCATCTACCGTTTTAAGCGTTTTAGTTTCGATTTTTAATTATAAGATAATATAAATTTAACTTTTATATTTACTATATGCAGAGCTGAGCAGTAATTAGTTACTTTTGGTAATTAATTACTAATTAAATTACTTTTTTCCAAATTGTATTTGTAACTAATTACTTTGTAAAAAAAAGTAATTGTACTCAATTACTTTTGAAAAATTGAAAAAGTAATTGGTTTTTCAAATATTAATTACTATTTTGAACCAACAAGTAAGGGAATCCCGGAATACGGGCGTATCGTAGTTTATCTGCGTTGGGGCGTACGACGTATTCTGGACTTTTATTAAGTTATAATTTATTATTTTTTCTGAATACTAATCGTAATAATATACTTTTCAAGGAATTTGCAATGTCTTCCTATAGGGTTTCATATAAAGCACTATTAAGTATTTTTAATAACCATATAGACATATTTACAGGGTGAGTCTGGGAAGATGCCCACACTTTCAACATATTTATTATAATTAACAGAAAAAAAGACTCATATAAAAGTTTTATTTTTACTTAAATATACTATTTGGTGGCAGATATAGATATTTTTTATAAAGTCAGGTTTGCGAGATACGACTATCAACATTTACTTTTTAAATAGCAACCTATAACTATTTTATTAAAATATAAATTGCCATTTTTTTTCTCTTTTCATAAATGAAAAGTTTGTACATCAAAAATATGAAAAAAATCGAGAAAAATGATATAAGGTTCCAACATACAGTTGCACATTTGCATTTATGTAGCCTCATCCTCACTTCGTAGTGCACCTATTTTAAATTTATTACAGATTTTCTGTTTAGGACTCTTACTCAAGGGGAGAGGGGGTTCGAACCCCCCTTAACCCCTACCTGGCTACGCCATTGCTACATAGAGTATACGAGAAAGGTTTTTGGAGACTGGGAAAATCATATTCTAATTATAAAAGATGTTTAACAGCTAGAGACGATGGTTTTGATATTATTAGTATTTTGCGAAATCGACCCGTTAGTACTTTAACTTTTCGAAATAAAATTGAGGCTGTCAGAAGCACTGAAATATATATATATATATATATATATATATATATATATATATATATAACTTGAATAGAAGAAGCTGTTGGTTCTCGGTGAAACATTATTAATAATAGAAATAGTAAAACACTCGGTTTAGTTTCACAACTTTTAGTTTATTATCTTAATTGCAATTTCGGCTTTCTAGGCCATCATCAGAAGACTGCTGGTCTATATATATATATATATATATATATATATATATATATATATATATATATACAGTGTGTTAATTAAAAACCTGGCCATAGGCGTTTAACATGGGAAATCAGTTCCCAAATTATTTTAGACAAAAATACTTCAAATAAATGTTGTAGAGAATTAAATTCTGCATCCAGATTAGTAATAAGATTTTATTTTCGATGTTTCATAACCGAGAAAATCAATTTCAAAGTTTATCGAAAATTGCTGATTTATAGCGATAGCCATGGAAGTCAAACAAAATTACAAACAATTGTATGACATCTTAACTGTCAAAGAAAGTTTGTGTTTTGTGATTTTCGTTCAGTAACATATTTTTTTGGAAGTATGGAACAGTTTTCTCATGAAGAAAAGCTTCAGATTATAAAATGGTGTTACTGTGGACAAAGCTATAGAAAAATACGTGATTTAATAAGTGTAATGTGGTCACATCGACAAATTCCAAGTAAAACCACAATAGAATCTTATTACAAAAACTTAAAGCTGTAATTTCCAATGAATGTAGAAAAATAAATGCCAGACAGCTGCATAATGTTCGACATGGCTTTTATAATAGACTTGGGTATTGCTTAGCGCAAAATGGAGGGTTATTTGAACATTTAATATAAAATTATATTCATTCTAGTTTCCTGTTTTTCTTTTTAAATAAATACATTATTCTTGTTTTCATTTTTATTTTATTTTGTATATGTTGACAGCTATGTATTCTAAAAAAGTTAAATTCTAATTCATTGTGTCAATGTCATACAATTGTTCGTAATTTTGTTTGAGTTTCATGGCTATCGCTATAAATCAGCAATTTTCGAAAAACTTTGAAATTGATTTTCTCGGTTATGAAACGTCGAAAATAAAATCTTATAACTAATCTGGATGCAGAATTTAATTCTCTACAACATTTATTTGAAGTATTTTTGCCTAAAATAATTTGGGAACTTTTGCGCAAGGAAAAACTGATTTCCCATGTTAAACGCCTATGGCCAGGTTTTTAATTAACACACTGTATATATATATATATATATATATATATATATATATATATAATATATATATAATAAATTTTAAAATATCAAATGAAAGAAGTAAAACAATTGGCGTACCTAAATTGTTCATAACTTCAACTATTTAATGTTAACTCTAAATATAATATATTTTAAGGATAAATTTTCCTTTTGTATTTATTAAACCTTCAACTTAAAAAAGCAGATTTGGATTTTGATTTGTTTATTTTTGTTAACGAATTTTAATATTATTTGTTCATATTTGACGTCACAGGGATTTAAAGGGATCATAGACACCGATTTCTTGACCAAATTGTATTTGTGGTTTGAGTGGTCAACCCACAGTATACAAAGGACCGACGGCCCGCATTTATCATATGATCAGTTTATAAAACATAGAAACTAATTATTATTATTTTTAATGACGTCTAAAGAACTATCTTTAATATTTTTTTCTGTTTTTAGCTGAATAGTTTTCGAAAACTACGATGTCATACGAAGCAAGAACCGGATTGTGAAGATCTGAATTGTGAGGATAAAATGAATATGAATGCCAGACCAGTGTATCCTTTAGGCCAGAGGCTCATTATTCGTACACGCTATAAAGGTGAAAAAATCGAACAACATTACCACTAACATACACCTATATACTATATCACAAATTAATTCTTACAAATGCATTAAAATATTGTATGTTTTACATTTAATTACACGGCCACAATTTTAAAAATTATATATGAAACTTTATTAATTATTATTTGTTTTACTATAAATAAAATTCTAGAAATAATGTTATTACAGATATATTATTGTTATGTTATTATATTTTACTATAAGTATTTAATTTCGATTTATTATAAAAAAAATATGTTTTAGAACAGATAAAATCTGGAACACTATTTCACTAAATGCCTTAAAAATGTAATCAAAGAGTTATAGAAAAATATAAATAAAATAAATTCAAAGCGCATTTTTTCTGTTAAATGTTTAAACGAGTTGCACAAATATGCGAAAATATATATTTTTTTGTTATATTTATAAAAAACGAACGTTTATAATGTTTTTTTCTGAACTTTTTGATTACTACTAATGTAGGGACCAAAATATATATATTCTTTTGTAATCACTTTTGTACACAGTTATACTTTAGATAGATAATTCAAAATAAATGTGTCGCACGCATAAAATATTTCGCTTTCCTTTAAGGTAAGAGTATGGTACAGAAATAAAAATACACATTGCCATAGTTTAATTATTGCATGTACAAAATAAATGATAATAAAATATTGATTTAGACAATTTTCAATTTTATTACATACTATAGAGATCAAAAATGATTGAAACTTACCGCTCCATACGATTTTGACATTTGCCGCTTACTTAGTATGACAACATTACTATTTCCATGGACGTACCTGAAGAATTTTGCTAGCTGTCATAAGAAAAATCGTAAGAACCTTTTTTACGTTTACCCAAATGAAAACATGATCAAAGAACAAATTTGTCAAGCTCTTCATTAAAAGCTATAATGAAATGAAAGATTATTCACGAAAGTATATGAAACAAATATCAAATGAGTCAGTCAAATTGTCAATAATGGCAAAAAAGTATTATATGATTGAAAAGGCTGTTAAATATATGAAGATAGCAAAATTATTGCCATAGCTCGTCATAAAAATGGCATGTTTAAATTAAATCGACCAGAGAACAGAAATCACTGATCAACGTAAAATTTCTACCAAAAGTTTCCCTTCATGCAAATTGTCAAATATTTAAAAAAGAATGTAAATGAAATCCTCAACAGAGAAAATAGTATAAAACATTGTTACTGAAGGCAATTCAAGCACTCCTTCGCTCGCCCACTCTCCGGTGCGCGATCGTGAACGAATTTGTAACTCGTGCTAGACTACGTTGCCTTCTGTTACTTATGTTTTAATATACAGGTTACTACAAAAGATGCATCGTTTCGTCAAAAACGCGAGGTCTTCCGGTGCTTTTACGTTTACTAATGGAGCCTGTGTTCTTGAGTTGATACCATCGCAAAATGCTCTGATGATCTGGAGATTATGTTCTGTATTGCCTTCTGAATGCACGTTGCACCCTCTGCCGATAAACATCGCGCGTACTCCCAACACACAGAACGCTTTCTGCCATTTTGCTGGATATTCGCCATTTTGAATACTTAGCTCGTGGTGTCACCTGGACGTGTATAAAGCGAATCTTTCAAGCGCGCGTTTTAAACTTGGACATTTACCCTTTCTTTTGAGATACATTTAATATTATATCTGTAATAGGTACTTCCTGAGAAGTTTTAAAACCCGATGAATCTTTTGTAGTAACCCTGTACTATTAAAATACAACATAATGGTCTATCACTTCCATGATTACACACTACTGTCAAAAGTGACGGCAATGTAATAAATATCCATTTTAAAATGCATTGTAAATAAACTCTATTTTTAATCACAGCCAATATTATAGTTTACAAAGTTAATTCTGTTACAAAGTGCACACTGAAGAAAGAGGTCAGTTATTCAAATGTTTCAGATTTATTTCATGTCATATCCCGATCGCCTATACCAGATTCGGCAACAATTTCAAGAATTGTTGCAAAATTTAATACCACAGGATGCTTTGCTAACTATAGAAAGAGAAACAGATCAGAACATGTACCCAAGAAGCTACGAAACGGGCATTTATTGACCTGATCGAAGTGGATAATAGATTTAAATTATAAGACTGCATTTGAAACGGGACCAAATTTGGTATTATTATTATTAAAATCTTTAGTATCGTGTTTCTACATGTATAAAAAAACAAAACGCACATTTAGACCTCTTAGGAACCGATAAATCTGATGCAGAGAAGATTAGCAGGTCAACTCAAAAGGGTAATAAATAATGATGGGACGCCAACTGACAACACAGTGTCTGTGGTTATCACAAAGTAAGCTAAAGTAAGTAGATAACGACAGAGTAGGAATGAGAGTTTTTAACGTGGAAATACCGAACTCGAATGAATACGAGAATTTACAATAATATTTAGAATGTTTGACAATTCATAAACAACTAATACAACTAACATTAACTAATTGATTATTCATTGTACCAGCACGAGAAACAATGTAAGAGTATTTGTTGGATGTATATAAATCAACATATTATATTTAAAAATCTGATGTGGCCAACACAATACCTCCCGTTTAATTTAATTTTTATTCATATCAATATTTAAATTAAATTAAATTTAAATACCAGGCACAAAAATGACCCTGTGTTACTCTCTCCACGCCAGCAATAAGTGCCCGTAAGGTGACGCCTAATAAACGGTCGCATGGTACAAAGCAGATTGGTACACCCAGCAATATGTAATATACCGTGATGATATATTTATTTATATTATTTATTTATATACTTACCTATATTCCTACATATTTACTTGTGCTGGTAATGTATTAATTTCCTTTACATATAATTATTGTTCTATGTACTATTTTCTTTTTAAAACGTTACTTATTATTATTTAAAATGCTTAATTTGTTGACAATGGCATATATCTGTCAGTTACATGCATTTGAGATCTAAACTGTGTAACCATGGAGTTAAAGCGTAGGCTCCGGGATCAAAATTATAGATAGTTTTATAAATTTATCCATAAAATATATAAAAAAAAAATAATGCAAACCTGTAGAAAATTCAATAATATTTAATTTTTATATAACATAAATCTCGAAAAAATAACATTTAAAGGTATTTTTCGAAGAAAAACTATTTTGAGCTTCCAGTAAAGTGCCATTTCCGGTTTATCTGATTTACACCAAAATCTAATGGCTTCTTTCCATATAAGTAAAATAGAAATACAAGGTTTGAAAATTTTCTGAATGATAGTATTTGAGTTAGTGCGTAAAGAGGATCCACTCACACACACACACACACACACATATATATATATATATATACACACACACACACACACATACACACACAGACATCATCGTGGAAATGTTAAAATTGGATCCTATGAACCTTAAAACGTGGTCATTTACTAAAATCTCGATATGCGATTTTTAGCACGATCCCTATACCTCCCTTACTAAGGGTAGCGGGAGGAAAAAAGGTTTATTATTTTAAAATTGAGATGCTCAATATATTGCTATCTTGTGAACTAAGAGATAATTTGTATTTTATTTATATATGTCAAGTTTATAGCACTGATGGGTGTGGTTTCCTTCTTGGTCGTGTTGGATGTTGTGACGGTGGCCCCGTCGTGATCGGTGGCTGGGCCATCGTCGTATTGTCCCTTCAGCCGTCGGTCGGAATACTCGGGCGCCTTCGGTGGTGGTGGATGAAACGGGGACAATGTGTGCCGGGATAGCTCTAGGAGGGAGGCCAAGGTTTGGTTGAAGAAGCACGTTTTTAACCCGTAACAAAATAACCTTTATTCTAGCTTAACCCAAAATACAACACAACAGAAAAAAATAATACTGATAATAATATATAAAAAACAGTGTGCGACAAAACTGTGTCGAGCCACAAACTGGTACTTTACAACCCCAAAAGAACGGTGACTGTGCCCCCGCGATACGGCAATGGCACAGTCTTTGATAACGGTAAGTAACCAAAAAAAAAATGAAATACGTTTCTAAGAAACAATCAAACGCTAAGTTTAATAATTGCAACTTGCGCTAGCAGTAATTTCTTGTGATAGCACAAACTTGACGGCGGAGTTTCTATCACCCACAAGAAATACGGACGGTGATTCTACACTCACCAACGACGGTGGCAAAATCCACGGAAGACTTCTTAGACTCAAGCGTTCGCACTCAGTCGTGATCCTCAGGGGACCAACTAGACGAGTTCGAGAACTGATCTCTCCAAGTGATGCTGCGTCTTTTATACCCAAAATCTGGTAATCCGGCATAATCTCGCAGAAAACTTGGTGGGGAAATGTTTTAAACTTAGTTGATGTAAAAAGGCGCTGATGGCGTTTGTACAATAAAAATAAAATATGTAAAAATAACTAGAAGTCATTAAACAACCCGATTGTACCAGTTTATCACTCACAACAATCAAAATCCAACAATAAACATTATAAAATATATAATGACAGCTACAATAACATTGTTGTAACGGTAGACGTCTGACAGAGCGTTGTTGCTAAATTCCGTGCTGTCAAACCAATGACAACCGCTACAATTTTACGGTGAAACATGTGAAATAAAACCTGTATAAAGTAAATACACAAATAATACAACAATGCAATATACAAGGTATGATTTACATAGCAATATCATCAATCATTGTTCGGGTAAACATATGTTTTATTTGTACAACATTTTCAGGGTTATATTTACAAAGTGCGTGACCTAGATACGATTTACATCGCGTGTGGCTCTCTAGAGGCCCATATAAATAACAACAAACGTCAAAACAACGCTCAACATCATATATTTAATAGTTTAACACGGTTTGTGAGCGACAACATGTTCAAAGCGCAAACACACGTGATCGGGATTTATGAACTTCATCAGTGGATTGTAAAGAAATTACTGAGTTTACAAATAACCGGAGATGGACACTACAACAAGGTATGTATCGTCACATCCCCCTCTTACTCCGGTTAACAAAAAAAAAATAGTGAATAACTGATTTAATATTTTTTTTTGGCTGTTGCTTTAAATGCAACGTGAGAACTCTACAACTGAATGTTAACGGTAATCGGCCAACAGAAGAAATACAAAACGGAAAAATCCAATTAATAGTGACGGCCTTCTGTGCACCGATAAGAGAAAAAAAATCGGAAATTTAAATGGCGGTACGGTAAGTAATAAAAAATCAAGCAAGAGCTTGGGAAACTGGAGTTGCAAATGCAACTAACAAAAACAAAACTTTTTCAGGCCATGGTCAAAAAAAACAAAATGGCGATACCCGTGATGGGTGCCGCTCGTCTCAGCGGCGTGTGGACTGCCGCCTCCGCCTTCTTCTGCGACGTCGTGGTCGTGGTGTCCCCGGCTGCTCCACCCTCCACGTGGTCCCTCCTCCAGGACGGCTCTCCCGCGTCTTATTCCGGCGGTATCCGGACGTTGGCGGCTGCGGCTGAGGAGGCGGCAACGTGGAGCCGGATATGGGGATGATCCCCGCCATCAACCCAAGGTCGTGGGGCCAGGAACTCTCTGGACGGGACACCCTGGGCCTGCCGTGTGGGGGGTCAGCCTCGCCCACAAGGGTTTCCGACTCGGCACCGTTATCGGCTGCGGTGCCCGAACCGGCGGTGTGTCCTTGGGCGACCGGCCTGACCGCTTCGACGACGAAGCCGGAGACAGACCAAACAGGGAGTCCAACAGCTCCTGGCTGGCCCACCTCGGTGTCCTTGGTGTGATGGGTCGGTCCGGTGTGGTCGGCAGCGGTGACGTCTCCACCATCAGCCAGTCCGCCAGGGTCCGTGGCGACAGCGTGGACGAAGATGGCGTCGATGGAGTCGATTGCCTGTAAAAAGACGGACTCGCCTCGGGCGGATCGGGGCCGTACAGCTGCAGGAGGGCCTCCTGCAGGGACATCTCCTTCCTCGGCGAGTCGCCAACCGATTCCATGACGATGTCCGGCCGACTCCTTGCCCTGGAATCGACGCGGACGGTGGTGGGGTTAGGGGACGCCTCTGGCTTCGACGGAGTGGAGAGGGGCGCCCGCTCGTGCAGCTGCGGCGACGGTGGCGGCTGCGGACGCTCCTCTGGTCGGCGGGCTCTTAACAGAGGCGACCCCATCGGCTGGATTGGCGGACCCTTACGGCGGCGTGACGGCGGCCTCGCTGACTCGGGAAGACGGCGGAGCGGTGACCCGTGGTGGTGCTTCCAAGGGCAGAAGCGGCGGTCCATATTCTATAAAGGCAGGTTTGGGATCTTTTATGTGAATATTATTTAACCGTCGTCCGTCTGTGCTACGCAGATTGTACACCGTGTGAGAGACGCGCTTGACGACCGTCCAAGGACCGGAGTACCGTGGGCACAATTTCGCCGCGACCCCTTTCGCGGCGGAAGACAGAGGATGCTCGCGCCGCATCACTTGGTCTCCGGGAAAGAACTGTACTGCGCGCCGACGCAGATTGTAATGTTGGCCTTGAGTTGTGGCAGCGTGGGCCACATTTACCCTGGCAAGCTCCTGAGCATCGCTCAAGGCCTTGAGACGCTCCAGGTGCTCGCTGGAGATGGGAGCGTCTGCAGGTGTTCTGGGTGTTGAATCCTGATCTGCGTTGGTGGGCAGTCGTGGTTCGCGGCCGAAATTGAGGTAGGCTGCCGAATATCCCGTCGAACTATGCCGGCTGGTGTTAATGGCCAGGACAAACTCGGGCAGGAGTGCGTGCCAGTTCCGGTGGTTGGCCTGACAGAACTGGGCCAACATGGGCTTTAGGACACTGTTAACCCTCTCCACGGGGTTCGCCTGCGGTGAGTACGGCGGTGTGAATTGGTGACGTACGTGGTACTCCTTGAGGAACTTCCGGACGGTCCTATTGTCGAATTCGGTGCCATTATCGGTGATGACGGTTTTGGGGCAGCCGAATCGACAAAGGACGAGTTCCCTGAAGGCAGTGACCACGGCGGCTCCAATGGCCTGGCGGAGTGGACGACACTCAATCCACTTGGTCATTCTGTCCTGGAATACAATGACATATTCATAACCCTTTGCAGGATGCGGCAGCGGTTCCATAATGTCGGCGGCAACCGTGTCCCATGGCTGGCCCACCTGCGGCGGGCCCATGTGGCCTGCTGCTCCTCTTTGATCCGCCTTGAATTGCTGGCAGCTGAGGCATCGTCGGACGTACGCAGTGGCTTCCCGGAACATGCCTGGCCAGTAGTAGCGGAGCGCTAGCCTCGCTAGCGTCTTAGCAATGCCCAAGTGTCCGGCGGTAGGATGGTCATGATTCTCTGCCAAGATGGCTGGTCGTTGTCCGGTTGGGATGCACAACTTCCATTCTCGGTGCGGCTCCGTGTCGGACAGATCCGTGGGGTCCCAAAAGCGACGGTACAGCTTGCCCTCGCGGATCTGGTACTCGGGGTGTTCATTGGGCTGCGTGTCGGCGGCCCGCATCATCCGCTGGTACCAGGAGCACCCTGTGGCGATGGCACCGAGAACAGGTAACGGCTTGCGGCTCAAGAGATCGGCCAGATGGTTAAGGCTGCCCTTGCGGTACATCACGTCGAAGTCGTACTGCTGCAGCGTGACCACCCAACGCGCTAGCCGTCCTGTCGGCTCCTTCAGTGAGCCCAGGTACCTGAGGGCCTGGTGGTCGGTGACGACGGTGAAGTGGTAGCCCTCCAGGTATTCCCGCAATTTTTTAATAGCCCATACGACCGCTAAACACTCCTTTTCTATCGTAGAATAATTTCTCTCCGCTGGTTGGAGGGCTCTGCTGACGTAGGCGATTGCTCGTGGCTCTTCCAGGCTGCCCTGGATCAGAGCGGCCCCTATGCCTACGTCGGAGGCGTCGGTCTGTAGGATGAACGGCTGGCTGAAGTCAGGACACGCTAGAGCCGGCGCTGTCGTGAGCGCGTCTTGTAGCCGTCCATATGCCGTCTTTTGTTCCGGCTCCCATACCCATGGTTGCCGTTTTCGGAGCAGCGCCGTGAGTGGAACCACGGTGGTTGAGAAATGCTTTATAAACCTGCGATACCAAGACGCCGTGCCGAGGAGCTGGCGGAGTTCACGGACGTTGGTCGGCGGTGGCATCTCCACAATGGCCTTGATTTTGTCTGGATCGGTTTGGATGCCGTCCTTGGTGACGACATGGCCGAGGTACTTAATCGACCGCAGGCGGAACTGGCATTTCTCTGGGTTAATGCGCAGGTTAGCTGCCCTCAACCGCCTGAAGACCTCCTCCAGGTGACGAATAGCTCTTTGGCAGTGGCACTGGCCACCACTATGTCATCAAGGTACGCAAACGCATGTGGTTCTAATTCTGGTCCGATAATGGTATCCAGCAGCCTTTGAAAGGTCGCTGGAGCGGCGTGGAGGCCGAACGGCATGACCTTGAATTGAAACAGGCCCTTGCCTGGCACAGTGAAGGCCGTCAGCGGCTTGCTTGCGTCCGTGAGTGCAACCTGCCAATACCCGTTCTTGAGGTCAATGGTCGAGAAGAAACTGGCCGGTCGAAGCTTGTCCAAGATACTAGTTATAAATGGTAATGGATACGCATCTTTCTCCGTGGCCTCGTTAAGTCGTCGGAAATCGATGCAGAACCGCGGCTGCCCATCCTTTTTCCGCACGATGACCGCCGGAGAGCTCCACGGGCTCTGGGACCTCTCGATGATGCCATCCTTTAACATTTTGTCTACCTCATCGACAATCACCTGTTGCATCTTCGGATTGCGTGGTAAGTATCTTTGTTTGATTGGCGTGTCGTCCTTTAATTTGATATGGTGTTTAATGTTAGGTGTTACGCCCTTCAGGTTGTTGAACCTGGGCAGCTCGTCGGCCAGGAATTTCGCCAATTTCTTCTCTCCCGTCTCTGGACTGATTGTGCTTAGTTGTCGGATGCCTGGCGGGTTTGTCCTAAGCACAATACTCGGTGGTGCTGTGCAGATGGTTGCCCCAAATGCTGTTAAAGCGTCCATGCCCAATATGATCGGGTTCGCCAGATTGGGCAAACATTGGAAGGCCAGCCGCCTCCAGATGCCGTCGATTAGGCAGCCCAGCGTAATGGTGCCTTCTGTGCTCGTGGTGGAGCCATTCGCCAGCTGGACCTGTTGGGAATGGGCGCGTTGTATCCTAGCATGCCGATCAGACAGCCCCTCGGCTGTGTGGCAATTGATATAGGAATACATGGCGCCAGTATCCACCAGTGCCTTGAACGCCTGTCCTTTAATGGTCAAGGTTAAGAAGAGACGGTTGCCATGGCCGTTGGGCTCCTGAATGCCAGGTAATGGAGCCGTTGTCGTTGTTGGTTTACTATATTTTTTCGGGGGCTGTTTCACGGTGAGTTGCTTCCGCCCCTTATGGGAACAACTCGCTGCCCGTTTCCCGACGGCGGCGGTGTACGCTTGGCGGCGGCCGTTGGGCTTGTGAGGGCATGTAATCTGGTCATCTGCGGCGTGGCCTTGAGTTCCCTCTGGAGGCTTTCATATTCGTCCATCTCTCGGATGAGGCCTCGGACCGTGGTGACGTCGCGACGGCGTATATATTGCCGATATTCTGGCAGCATGTTAATATACAGCCGGAAGAGCTCCTGCTCTGCCGACAGCTGGCCATAGCGCCGGATGAGGGCACGTATATCGGTCAAGTAGTCTCTTCCTTTTTCGCCAGGACGTTGCTTACGCCGATTAATTTCTTCTTCTGTCCTCAGCGCATAATCTTCGCCGATGTAATGGGCGTTAAAATCGACCAAAAAGTCAGCCCAGGTTGCCCAATCATTCCGGTTGTTGCGGAGCCACTGCAGGGGGCCGCCACGAAGGAGCTCCGGTAAGGCCGTGAGGAGCTGTTGGTCGTTTGCGCACGGTTTCGCAAATGGGCGCATAAACTGGTGTCTTGGGGGCCATAACGGGACCTGGAGCTTTGCTCAGGTTGGCGACAACTTCATCCGTGTCGTCCTTCTCTGCCCCCAGCTCGCGGGCGGGCCCTGGTTTCATTAGCGCCGCCATTTTCTTTCTCATTTCATCTACAGTGCCACTCGACTCATGACCCATGCCCTGGAGCAGTACCTGCAGTTCTGCTTTACGCAGGGTGTAAATCCAGCCAGAGCGTGTGAGTGTGGCATCGTCTTCTTCAACGTTAGGTCCCTGTTCGGGCGCCATTTGTGACGGTGGCCCCGTCGTGATCGGTGGCTGGGCCATCGTCGTATTGTCCCTTCAGCCGTCGGTCGGAATACTCGGGCGCCTTCGGTGGTGGTGGCTGAAACGGGGACAATGTGTGCCGGGATAGCTCTAGGAGGGAGGCCAAGGTTTGGTTGAAGAAGCACGTTTTTAACCCGTAACAAAATAACCTTTATTCTAGCTTAACCCAAAATACAACACAACAGTAAGTAGAAAAAAATAATACTGATAATAATATATAAAAAACAGTGTGCGACAAAACTGTGTCGAGCCACAAACTGGTACTTTACAACCCCAAAAGAACGGTGACTGTGCCCCCGCGATACGGCAATGGCACAGTCTTTGATAACGGTAAGTAACCAAAAAAAAATGAAATACGTTTCTAAGAAACAATCAAACGCTAAGTTTAATAATTGCAACTTGCGCTAGCAGTAATTTCTTGTGATAGCACAAACTTGACGGCGGAGTTTCTATCACCCACAAGAAATACGGACGGTGATTCTACACTCACCAACGACGGTGGCAAAATCCACGGAAGACTTCTTAGACTGAAGCGTTCGCACTCAGTCGTGATCCTCAGGGGACCAACTAGACGAGTTCGAGAACTGATCTCTCCAAGTGATGCTGCGTCTTTTATACCCAAAATCTGGTAATCCGGCATAATCTCGCAGAAAACTTGGTGGGGAAATGTTTTAAACTTAGTTGATGTAAAAAGGCGCTGATGGCGTTTGTACAATAAAAATAAAATATGTAAAAATAACTAGAAGTCATTAAACAACCCGATTGTACCAGTTTATCACTCACAACAATCAAAATCCAACAATAAACATTATAAAATATATAATGACAGCTACAATAACATTGTTGTAACGGTAGACGTCTGACAGAGCGTTGTTGCTAAATTCCGTGCTGTCAAACCAATGACAACCGCTACAATTTTACGGTGAAACATGTGAAATAAAACCTGTACAAAGTAAATACACAAATAATACAACAATGCAATATACAAGGTATGATTTACATAGCAATATCATCAATCATTGTTCGGGTAAACATATGTTTTATTTGTACAACATTTTCAGGGTTATATTTACAAAGTGCGTGACCTAGATACGATTTACATCGCGTGTGGCTCTCTAGAGGCCCATGTAAATAACAACAAACGTCAAAACAACGCTCAACATCATATATTTAATAGTTTAACACGTTTTTTAGCGACAACATGTTCAAAGCGCAAACACACGTGATCGGGATTTATGAACTTCATCAGTGGATTGTAAAGAAATTACTGAGTTTACAAATAACCGGAGATGGACACTACAACAAGGTATGAATCGTCACAATGTAAAAATAAAATAATGTGTAAAAACATATTTTTGCATTTCATATAATAATCTTTCAATTCCACTGTTAGAAGAGAGTTAATCATAAACTAGTACGTAGCAAAACGATTTTTTTATTAAAAATAACTAACAGATTATAAACCCAGAGGCGTGTAGTGAAAGTATTGTGTAATTGTGAAGTGAAAATACAAGTAAAGAGCCATTGTCCACGTCAGTCAATACAGTGTAATAAAAATATTATCAATGGACGGAAATATGAACGAAGATAGGATGTTCAATATCATGAAGCTTACAAGACAAAACTACACTACTTGGATGGCCAGAATAAAATCTGAAATGCTTCTCAGGGAGTGTTGGGAGGCAGTAGTAGGTTACAAGGATGCAAATGGTAATCTAGGCATTAGGCCAAGCTGAAATAAGGAAGCAAGCAAAAAATAATCTTGTGGCATTGACCCTCATCATGAGATCGTTTAGCGATGAACTAATTAGTGATATTGTAGATTTCAACACCGCTAAAAAAGCGTGGGAAAAAATTAGAAAAACTATGCAACGAGAATACTGAGTGTGGAGCGATGATGAAGCTGAGGGAGCTTCCCAGCATACGAAAGACCAACGATATTTCTATTTAAAAACAGTGGCGGATTTACGATTTTGCCGCCGGTAGGCTGAAATATTTTGCCGCCTATTGTCAGAGGCGGATTTAAATTCTTTTGGGCCCTAGGCAAAATCTTTATTTTGGGCCCCTACGTAAAAACATAAAATATATTATGTACATAAATAGTTCGAATCAATTGCCTCTTTAGCCTAGGCCGAAGTCCGCCCCTGCCTATTCTTGTTAGAAGGGTAAGATTTTGGCACATTTTTGAGTCGTGTACTTTGTAATTCTTCTGTTACCTACGAATATTTACCAAGTTAAGCATCTGAAATAAATCTAAAATTGGATACAAAACACAGCAAATAGAAAGTATAAAAAATTTAACTTTATTAAAATTATAAAAGACAATAACATATGAAATAAAATAAAGGACCAAACGGCCGAATTCACCATTCCTTAATCAAGACTTGATCCACTGATCAAGTAAGAAGTACAAATCGTCAAGAAATCTTCTGGTTTAGACACGTACGTGGACGATCGTTTATGGTAGATAGAATCATAAAATTTTAAATGAAATCAATGTATCGCACCCGCAACATGCGTGGTCCATAAGCACATGTGCACACGTGCGCGTGCAAATAGTATAGGGTATGCAGCCGAGAGAAATAAAATTTCCCGTCTAAATAAAAATTCATAAAAGCCTCAAAGACGAAATTAAGTATCCGTCGAAAATTTGCCGCCGTAGGCTTCAGCCTACTTAACCTAATAGGAAATCCGCCACTGTTCAAAAGTATGTGAACAAACTTGTGAATATGAATAGATTATTGGCGAAAAACGATCTAGGTCTTACTGACAAGCATTTAGCCGCCAACTGCTTGTCAGGGCTTCCAGAAGAATATGAAATCACAGTAAAGACCGTGAAATGAAACACAAAATGGGTGATAAAACACATCAAGCTCTAAAAACAATAAAATCATATAATTGCCATGAAAAATCAACAAGGAAAAAAGTACGAAAAAACCATGAAACTAATGATAAAGGATCAAGACAGAAAACATACAAAGATGAACCGAAGAGTTTTTGGTGTTTCGCCTGCGGTGCAGAAGGGCATTACGCAGCTAATTACCCAAAACGCAAAGAACCTGAAAATAACGAAGATACCAAGAAAGCTTCAGTAACCGTGGTAACAAGAGAACACATCTCCTTGTGTACTAGAAGAAATGTTCAAAGCAACGATGGAGTATGGCTATTAGACTGTGGGGCATCAGATCATCAGATCATAAGACCAACCGTACAGATCTGTTTAGAGATTTTCAAGAAACCGGTGGGGAAGTCGAGTTGGGAGATGGTGCACCCTTAAGTAACGCTAAGAATGTCAAATGGATGTGGAAGGAAGGACATAAAGCTCAAGGAGGTTCTGTATGTGCCTGAATTACAAGACAATTTGATTTCACAAGACCAAATAGAAGAAAAAGGTCTGAAGATAGTGTTCCAACCCAACAGAGTAGCGAGAATGGATTATATCACTACTATAAATGGAGTAACTATTAGTGAAATAAAGACCGAATATGACTCCAAAATGAAGATAGCCTCAAAAGTATCACTTACAACCTGGCACAACAAGCTTGGCCATCCAAATTCTGTAACAGTTATCAAAAAAAAAGAAGAAAGGAGAGGATGATTCTTGCATAACATATATCCAGGATAAGATGAGACTGAAGAGAAAAAGGCGAATGCCGTACTGGAAAGAGTACATTCCCCATATCATTGAGACACAAAAGGTTTATCGTGATCTTTGTAGACGAAGCAACGAGGTATCGTCATAGCTAAGAAAAGCGACACTTTGGAAGAGTTTAAAAAATACAAAGAAAGAGTTGAAGTATTGCACGGGAAAAAAATTAAAGAGATTCAAACAGATCAAGGAATAGAGTATACAGGAGCTGAATTTTAACAATTTTTGACAAAAAATGGCACCTTGCACAGAAAATCCGTCGTGTATACACCACAATAAAACGGTCTGGCTGAGAAAATGAATCTCACATTGTTTGATGTCATGAGATGCCTACTCATTGAAGCAGGGATGCCACAAACATTCTGGTCGAGGCATTACAAACAGCTTACTATTTGCGAAACAGATGCCTTTCCAAACCTGTAAACGTCAACAAACCAACACACCATTGGAGTAATGGAAAGGAGAAGAACTAAAGAGATGTGACATTGAACATATTAGAGTATTCGGATGTCAGGTATGGGCATGGATACCAGAAATGTACGTAAATCAACATATTATATTTAAAAATGTTTATTATTTTTAAATTGAGATGCTCAGTGTACTGCCATCTTGTAAACTAAGAGGTAATTTGTATTTTATTTATGTCAAGTTGGCAACACTGATGGATGTGGTTTCTTTCTTGGTCGTGATGGACGTAAAAATAAAATGGTGTGTAAAAACATATTTTTGCTTTTCATATAATAATCTTTCAATTCCACTATTAAAAGGGACTTAATAATAAAGTAATACGTAGCAAAATGGCTTTTTTTATTTAAAAAAAAAACTAACAATATTATTATCAACTGGCATGGGAAACAGAAACATATTGATATTAAGTAAAACATCCACAATAAGCAAAATTATCAAAGAAATGTTTAACAGGCTCGTCACTGTTGTGAATAAATCTATTTCTTATTTGTCTAAACATTGTCATTTTGGGTGATTAACGACAAGAATGCAACTAATTAGCAAATCAACAGGAGAGAATTCCTTCCACCGCCAGGTACAGGGGACCAAAGGTGGCTACTTGAAATGAGTTCCAACAATTTAGAGTCTACAATTATAAGCTGTCTCCGTCCAACATACAATCTTTATATGCAGAAACTTCCCGCAGGTACATCAGCAAATGAGGCTAAAATCATTAAGATGATATTCTTAGATAATTCTCTGTTGCAGTTTCACCTATGGACATCTAATCTTCCACCATTTCCACCAGGGATGACGACTGTGTGTTTAAAACTGGGTGTATAGCACTCGGAAAAACATCTTGGTTTCGACCAGGGTCAGCCTCTATGGTAGCTTGATCAGCGTTATTGATGATTGGTAATTTTTGAGGCGTTGGTATTGGTATTGGTGGTATATATTGGTATTGTGTGATAATAGCAATTTTATACTCTAATAAGTCCGAGCGGTTTTGACTTACTGTATTCCGAGCGGTAATATTCTTCAGAAGCTTTTGAGTTCAAAAGGTGTGAATAAAATGAATTAAATAATTCATTCAAAAATTTAACAAAATATATTTACAACGATAAAAAAATTAGATACAAAATAAAATTATATTTATGAAACAAATTAATATATATTAAAATTTGAAGAGTCAAATACAAAATACAAAAGAATATTTGAATGACAAATTACAATGACAAATTACAGTGAGTTCAATCCAAAAATTATGATTTTTGGATTGGAAAATATAAATTTCAAGAAAATTACATACCTTAACTTGGTTTAATTATCTCGGGAATAACAACTATTTCATTAAATGATAACACAAAATTACTTCATAGTATTTCGAATTTAGCCTTTACACATCTTTTCTGAATGACGAACCAACACCCAATGCCTATCGTTTCGCTCTCCGCGTCATTCTCTCATACATGCTGATTTAGCATAATCGTTCGTCTCATCTCGTAAGGCTAAAGCAAAACTAATACAAATACAATTTCAATTTCGTTTACAATTTAACCTACATAAAAATATACATATTTTACTCTAATTACGAATATTAGAAGTAACCTTTGCAATCATTACAATTGCTGTAAGGTAATTGGCATCATAAATATATTATTGCGGTCATTAGTAGCGAGATAACAGGTGTGCACGTCCGACAGTGCGCTTCAGCTAAAATTTTCAACAGCAACTCCCCGTACGGTTGCGACAAGATAACAGGTGTTCACATCCCCTCATGGATTCAGCTACAACTTCCAACAACGTCGTATTTCGATAAACTATTAATAAAGGGTCAGTAGTGACGAGATAGCAGGTGTGCACGTTCCCTCGCGGGTTCAGCTGCAACTTCCATCAACGTCGTAACGGATGTTTATACAGTTAATTGGTTTTATATACATACCACCATACCATACCAGGTATAAAGTTTATATCGGACATCTTGTATGTCTGTGAATCTATATGCATATTCCTACATCTGGGGAACCTAGTCAGCGGCCGTAGCCACGATTAACCAAGGTCCACGTCCCACGGTCGTTGATCGGTCTACGCCTACGGCCTTATCCACGCTGCCTGCGCTGTGCCCGGTATCGACAAGTTAAAACTAATAAAATCTGTGGCTCATGTAACTTTCCTATACTCTTGCGAAATTTGGGGTTTACGTCATTTTAAAACGGTTGGAAAAATACAATGTTACCTACTAAAAAATATTTAACGCTGACCAAAAAATATCCCTCATCACCAAGTAAGACTTGAAACAGGAGCAGTACATTAGTGAAAAGAGCTTGAATTGGTGATCAACCATTCTAAAGATGCCTGATGACAGACTTCCAAAAATAATATACAATAGATTAATGACTTTATATAATTATGAAAACAAGCTTTAATTCAACTGGTATTCACAATTAAAAAACTTTTTCGAAAATTTTCATTTACACTCCATCTCGCTTGAACAAAAAATAGAGAAGCTGAAATAGATGAAATTACAAACACCCTTGCACTAGATCTAAAACATAAAAACATCCACAGATTTTCACTCTCATCTTATAGTTTCCACTATGAACTAATAAAGGATAATTCCGAAATAGAGAGTTATTTACGATTAAAACTGCCTGTAACTAAAATACAAATAATATATCAAATTAGACTTACCAGTGATATGGTACTAATTTTTTTATAAAGACAAGAATTACGAATTAAATTCCACTCAAACTTGTCTATTATGCAACAGTAACAAACAAGAAGATATATGTCATTTCTTTATGGAATATCCTAAATATAATAATATAAGAAGAGCGTTTTCAAGCAAATATTTTACAAATTATCCAACCGACTACTTATGTTTCTTGAATTTTCCAAAATCTCTAGATTCGAAAAAAATTGATAACATTTTTACCTCTCGCTAAGAGAAGTATTGGATTCATACTAAAAATGTCATACCCAGATTTTAGTGAATAAGCACGTTTCATTGTTCCTAGAATCCGATTATAACATTTTTACGATGATGTGTGTGTGAGTGTGTATGTGTGTGTGAGGTTGTTGGAGGTACGATATCTCAAATTCTATAAGACTAGACCTGTGTAACTACGGATTCCTCAATCTAACAGTAATGGGAAGAGTTGAATAGGTTCTAGTAACAGTTGGACGACCGGAAGTGGTAGTTTCTAAAACAGAAATTTTTAAATATTTCTTGAAAATTTGTTACTACAAATCTGACACATTTCATTTTTTTATTATATCTCGTATAGGTTTGCAAATATAGTATATAATAATATAGAATAATCTGTTGTAATAAATCTCGTTGCCCAAAAAACAGTTGAGCACCACGTCATGGTAATCGAAGAAAACAGTGAGAAAAACTATCACATTTGACCGAACTTGGCGTGCTTTTTATGGTCTTGGCTCTTCTGGCTGCTTCCATTGGGATGATTGAGCTTTGGTTTCGACGTCATAACCATATACCCACCCATGTTTCGTCACCAGTTATGACCCTTTTGAGTAAATCTGGATCGTCGTTGACGTCATTCAACAGCTCCTGAGCGATGCTCATGCGACGGTTCTTTTGGTCAAAATTTAGCAATTTCGGAACAAACTTCGCTGCCACACATTTCATGCCAAAACATCCAAAAAAATGCATGGCACGAGTCAACCGATCTGCCGACATCCTCAGCAACTTCTCTAATAGTGGTTCGACGATTCTCCATAACAATTTTCTTCACCGCTTGAACGTTTTCATCGGTTGTTGACATGCTGGGGCGTCCAGGGCGGACATCGTCATTAACATCTTCTGAGTCTTCTGTGAAGAGCTTGTACCCACTTATAAACAGTTTTCTTGCTCAAAGTATAGTCGCCAAATGCCACAGTCAACATTTCAAGTGCGTTGGAGCACTTAATTTTATTTTTCACATAAAATTTAATACAGATTCTTTGATCCATTTTTTCGATTGCAAAAAATCGCCAAGCACACCAAAATACGTCTAACCTTTATATCTGTCAAAAACAAAGTAAAAATGCAAAATGGCTGATCATGTCAACATATGTTGAGAACATGTGTACCAACGTAACAAATAAAAAAAATCTGATGTGGCCAGCACAATACCTTCCGTCAATCCTGTGTATTATATATAAATTCCATACATAAATTTTCTTGCAAAAGATTATAAATTTTTGGTATTATGTGATTCCCTTTCTCGGCAACTGAATTCCATACTCCTGATAACAAACAAACCACATGAAATAAGAAAATTATGAAATTTTGATTGAAAAATTATAACACTTGTCAGTTATGGACATAATTAATTGCTGTCATTTTGACACGGGTCAAAGTCATGTTACTGCACGCGCCCCATACATAAATTTTCTTGCAAAAGATCCTATATTTCCAGTAGTTATTTCATTAACAAACTATGCAAATTGCACTAGACACTGACATCTTCTTCTTTAGTTTTTCCCATTCGTTAGGGGGTCGCTATTTTTTATTTTCTTCTTCCACTCATTTTTGTTTTCCGTGTCGTCCTCATTCAGTTCCTTTTCTCTCAAGTCTTCTGCAATACAGTCTTTTTATCTTATATTTGGTCTTCCTATGTTTCTTCCACCTTCTATTAATATATTCATCTCTCCTCATGACATGTTCAAACCAATATGTAATCGTCTCTCTTATATCTAGAAACTTCTAACACTAGAGTTACTTCCCTTATTCTTTCATTGATTTCATTTTATTGATACTGACATCTGTCAATTTGAATTACCTGAATGTATTAGCAGTTTCCATGGTTAAGTTAGCATAGCTGGCTGAATTATGAAATTTATATAAAATTTATTATCGTTATTCTTCTTTAACTCTATATCTGTTGAATATCAAATATAAAATGCAATCAAATCGTATAGACAATAATATATTCTTTAAGTTATAATAACATTTAACTGATTTTTTCAAGAAAAACTGTTAATATCTTCAAAGGAGGGTACTTCCGGTTGACCAATTATAACCAAAATCTAAACAGGTCTGCATATGGTTGTAAGGAAGAGGAATACGCAGGAATTGTAATTTTTGGAATTCTAGTATTGGAGATATCGTGCCCGAAAACGCGGTCGCACACACACACATACACACACACACACACACACATATACACACACACACGCACACACGAACACACACACACACATACAGAAATCATCGTAAAAATAGTAAAATCGTATTGTAAAGACCCTAAAACGTGCTTATTCAATGAAAACTCACCACCGAATTTTTTGACCAAAGACAATACCTTCCTTACCTAGAGGTGACGGAAGGTAAAAAAACGAGAATTTAATATACGTAGCCCGCGAAATTTGAACTCACCTTTTTTTTAATAAACCTCTATATGTAAGAATAATGAATATTTATGATTATGGTTTATTGTTTTTGTATTATGATTAAGGTTGTCAATTATTTTATGGGAAATTCCCGGAAGCAAATTAATTAAATAAATAATACTTATTTTACCTCTCGCTAAGTGAGGTATAGTTTGGTTCACGAAAGATGACAATTCAAGGTCATTTTCAAACCATCTGGTATAATATTACTTCCAAATAACTTCACTACATTCCATACACATGCGTGCACCAGGTATAATATTTGTGGGTACATTTTAATCATTCAAAATTATATGTTAAACGTCTACATATTTTCAAAGATATATTTTATTTTGATATAATAATGCACATAAAGATACAACACCTATGTATAGTTACAAAAATACTGAAAACAATGATATAAATACATATTTTGAAAATAAGTAATAAAATACTTACTGTTAACATACATTTCATATATTATTCTTCTAATTGCATCGGTGTTAAAAGTATCAAGATCAGATGTTGCAGTTGATTTTCTGGGTCGTTTTTTTCCAGAAGAAGTTAATTGTTTTTCATTTTCGATATTATTAACACGTTTTAATACCCTGTTTACTGTGGTTTCAGATATTTGTAGCGCATCTGCTGTACGGTAAAATAAAATACTTGATAAATTTCATTTATTAATCATGAAACCTTTTTTGTCTAGCAATTTCAATTTTCAAAGAAATTAAAAAAACATATTCAAATATATTACCTGCTGCACCAGATGAAGATCTAATAATGGTCCATTATTTTCTGTTACCCGTTGAAAATATTCGTGTACATTATGGACAAATTGAATAGCTTGCCTTCGCAAAGTTTTTTCTTTCTCACCCATGATAATGTTCAATTAAATCGCGGAACAAAATTAGAAACTTATTCGTTGATTTTGATTAAAAGTCAAATCATGCGTCAAATTCAAAAAACAAACACCGCCACTGGATTTGCTTTAACATAGAGGGCAGTTCAATAGATAATTGCATACCAGAAACTCATCGACATACGTTTCTATTATTTTTAGTGTGTTAGAGAGCAATGTGAATATGGAACGTATATCTGTCATATAGTATAAATCACGTAGACATACGTCAAATAATCTATCTCTTTCTAATACATAATGTTGCTATACTACCGCTATATAAAATGTTGTTTATTCTTTCTTCAAACAAATGGCCTTGAATTGTCATCTTTCGTGAACTATATTGGATTCATGGTAAAAATCGCATATCGAGATTTTACTGAATAAGCATGTTTTAATGTCCCTAGTATCCGATTTAATCATTTTTACGATGATGTCTGTATGTGGACGTGTATTTGTGTGTGTATGTGTGTGTATGTGGATGCTGAAAGAATGATTCCTCAATAATTATAAGACTGAAGACCTGTTTAACTACGTATTCCTCAATTATTAATGGAAAATTTGGTGACAATTAGACAACCAAAAGTAGTAGTTTCTTAAAAAAAAATCTAAATATTATTTTTTGAAAATGTATATTGTTACAAAAAATAAGGAAAATTAAATTCTAAATCTGATAAATTTAATTTTTTATTACATCTTTTATAGATTAAGAGATAAGGAACATAATTTATAGAATAATCTGAGGTAATAAACTACACAGTCCAAATCACAGATCACTACACCAAGAAAACCAGTTGACAAATTCAAATGTTTGCAATTGACAACTAAATGACATTGTCAAAACAATAGATTGGAAGAATCTCTGACATTAAAAACTTTCTCATAGAATGAAAGAATAAGTCGTGAGAAACCATGTAACTTTGTTGGCCTTGACAAGCAGATATGGGGGCCCTTGTCAGAATGAGAGTAATTACGTACATAGATGTCAAATGTCATAATTTTTTAATTAAATTTCAAGATTTTCTAAATTCACATGGTTAATTTGTCTCCAGGAATGTAGAATTTACTTGTAGAGGAAAATAAACCACATGGAATTAGAAAATCATGATATTTGAAATGAAAAATTAGATTTTTTTGTGTGTACAAGAAATATTAAATACAATACTTATATAACATAAAATGGAAATGGCGAGAGGTATTATTGTACTGGCCACAACAGATTTTTTGAATTAGACACCTGATAATAATAAATTAAGGTATTATAATGAAAAATATCGGATTGAAATAGATGAAGTATTTAATTAATTAATATTCTTTGAATTTGGAGGCGTGTAATGTTATACTTGCCGTCAAATGAGTATAGACTGGAAACTTATACACTGTTGCCAATTCACGGGCAATGTTAAAAATGCTAAGTTATGTATAAACGGCAACATCGCAGGGTAAGGGACAGGGAGTGGAGAAGGGAAAAAGTTGAGCATCAGTCCATACTTATTTGACGACAAACATAAAATAATGAAATGCAAAGCCTTCCATATTTGATAAAAATATATTTATCATTCGCCATTGTATTTTTTAATAATATGACATATGATTGTTTTTATACTATTGGAAAGCAATTTTAATGTACTTTTCAAATTTGAATAAATATTTATTGGGTGTTCCGTTTGAAAATATAAAGTTACATACCATTGCGTAAAAATGGAATACCTTTAGAAAAACCTATATTGCAGATTTATAGACATTTTAATATAAAATTTAATTATTTATTTTTATAAATCCCGCAGCCTATAATTTATATATAAACACAACTCCTGGTTTACATAGTTGAGACATTCAAACGTCTATAATTGACGAATACATGTGTCACATTCACTGTCAAAAAACTAGTGGGTTAAGAGCGTGCTGTTACTTTCCCGGTGAGGTAAGCTTGTCCGCGACGTGGGAGACGAAGACGGTAGTGGGTTGGATCAGAAGTACCCCCACTCCTGTAATGTATACACCCCTATTTACGAAATATTGAAGCGATACTGGCTACAATTTTAACATTTCAAATATGTATGTAAAATGTTATTTATTTATTTATTTATTTTATAAAATAATTACATTTTACATATACGAGTACTCGTATTAATGCAAAACGTATGCACTTACAATTTTATTAATCAGTCTTCGTAAAAGTCCTTATTGGAAGATTTCTCGTGTGGCGAGGATCTACGATTTCTGGTAGCATGCCTTTCAAATAAAATTCTATAAGTTTTGGTTCCATATTTTGTAGCCAAAATTCATCATCTTTAAAAATCTGATATAAAACATTATAATAAATTAAACAATATAAATAAATTATTTTTTACCTTTTCTGCTACCATTCCCAGAGAAGTCCAAATAACGAAATAACAGTATTTTTTATTCGATATATGCATTTGGCCCTGTATCTGGTAATAAAATGTATTGAATTGCTTCTTCAGGAGTTAAATTTTTTGCAGAGAAAGGACATTTTATTTCAATTAATCCATCATCATCAATTAAACCGTCGGATGAAGCAGCCAAGAATTTTTTTTTTTGTCAATAAAAAGACCCGAATCTTTTATCAAAATATCCATTTTATTTGAAAATTCTAATTTTGCAACAGATTCATTTTGTGTTCCATATTCAGTAGCTGCATTTCCAAAAAAAATTGTGTATAAAATTTCTTTAACTAGCTTTGCACATGAGGTGGTTTTCTTTTGCCTACAAATTCTACCAAACCAGAACGCCGTTAGCCTTTTGGATCTGTGATGGATCCATTGCTGATTTAAATTTTGACCGATTGTTTCTTTTTCAATAATTGTTATTTGTTCTGGAGTTACAGTTAGTTCTTTCAATAAATTTTTCTTCATTTCTTCAAAAATTTCCGGGACCATAAGCTTCTTCTCCATAATCAAAATTTTGTAATGGTGTAATGTTAGTAGTTCGACGGTTTGGTTTTGTATATTTTGCATTTCTCAATCGTTTCTTATCTTTTTTCATTGCGTATTATTCCATGTGTTTGCCTGGGCTTATTGATGCAATAGATTTATAGACAGACTGGTAATACCGAGATTTTAAATTATATGTAATAGCTGCAGCTTCACATCTCAAATTGTAACTGCCTCTCTTTGAAAAATGAATCCTTTTCCCTCCTATAAATTTTGCAATTAAGCTGTTGTATTGCTCTGCAGCGTTATTTGTCATGTTTCGAAGCAAACTTTCCGAATTTGAGGCTAATCGATTTAGACAAATCAGTAATTCCTCGTACAGGCCACTTTCTTTAAATTCTGTAATTTTATTTTTTTCTTTAGGTTTGCTTCCTTTACAGAAGTAATCTTCACAATTGTCATATTCTCCAAAAACCTAATGAATGCTATTTAAAATATCCTTTTTCAATAATTGAACTTTCGTTGCAAAATTGCATTCCATATTTTTTCTTTTACTTACAGCTCATACAATTGCACTTCTCAGTCGTTTAATGTTATTATTTAAACAATTTCTTTGTGCTACAGGAATTATTTGATTTTTACAACTGATTTTTCTTTTAGTCAATGCTCGCAATTTGAAGTAGTAATTTCGTAGCAAATGATTTGTACACTCAATTTTATGCACAATAGGGTTAAATTTATAAGGTCTATTTTCCTGCAATTTCCTAGTCACACTGCTGTCACCATCACCCACCAAATATGCATATTTAATACCATACATTTCCATGCTTTGGTTGAAACCTTCTAAAATTATTTCAGCCTCCATACTTCCCGAAGATTTGTCCCAGTTTTTAAAAAAATTATGTGCTTTGGGTACAATGTTTCTACTTTCTGCTTTGCTACAAACACAGCAATATTTGTTTTTTATACCCATGTATAATTTTTTTCCTGTTCTATATCCCACAATACACTCTACACCTGACGCCGAATCGTAATTTACATTGTATAATCTTTTTGACCATGCACCATCTTTCTGCTATAACAGTTATTAGTGGACAACCATCTATCCAGCTATCAAGCTATCCAGCGCACTAAAGTGCACTTTCGTTATTCATCATGCCAAATATAAACATTTTATTATTTATAATAGTCACAGGTTTAGTCTGAAAAATCAAATTTCGAGCAGCATCCTCTTAACAGTTAAAATAATCAAATTATCTTAGCCTTCGAAAATAGAATAAAATTGTATAAAAACAAAATCTGTTTATAATGATTGTTATTTACCTTATTGGTATTTTATTGTAACGGTAATGGTATATAGTCGTGGGTCCGGGGAATATAGACGTGTATGTACATATATCCAAAAAATAATTTATATGAATTTGACTGTTACTTAGTTGTTACCTATTTTTTTTTTGATTTATTAAAAAAAATATATCTTAAAAACTACTGCTTTCATCAAGTTTTAGCAAAAGTACCTTTTTGTGTATTTTTGAATTGTTTGTATTATTTTGTTACCAAAAATGAAAAAATGTTAATAGGTAAAAAAATAATAATGTAAAACTTTCAAAGCCTCCTCAAATGAGACGCTTCTGGTTGAGATACAGAAACAAAACAAAGTGTAAATATGCATCTAAATAAATAGTATCCTGATACTAAGTTTCAAAATTTTAGTGCAACTAGTGTCAAAGTTACTTAAAAAAATGTGTCTCTTGTGGTGCACCTTCAAAGGGTTGTAACTCTGTAACGCAACGTTTCCGGATATGGGTTTTAACGTTTTTCGCTTTCTTTTGACCCGTTGTATCACCCATGAAAAATAAGAAAACTGTAAACGCTCTGTATATTTTGAAAAATATTTATAATAGAAATACTCGTAAATGCTGAATGCTACTTTCTGTTGAATGAATCATAGAAAGAAGTACGAGGGGATGGTAAACCAATCACAAAATAGACGATATGAGTGGGACGTACCATCAGTAAATTGTCTGCGAGTGACATCTAGTAGGGGAACTACACACTAAAATTGAATTAATTTTAAATTGTAATAACATTTTAACACATTAATAAATTATCATTTTTTAAATTGAAATCTTTTTTAAACAGCATATATTAATAACTTATTACGGTGCATTTCAAAATTTCGTGATCTAAACCATAAAAAAATATACTTTAAATTTAAGAACTTTGACTTTCATTTATTTTGGAATAATTAATAATAATACAAATATGGCTCTATAGCGCACTTTTTACAGGTTTGCTTATCCAGTGTGCAAAAGTAGAATGAAATCGGTACAATAATACAGTCTCCACATTGTACCAAAATTAGTAGATATCGGCAAATTGACCTATTTTAACAACATATTACTCCTTTATTTTAAATTATTTCATAAAAAAGGCTCTATAGCGAACTAAAGTGAACCTCCATAATTCATCATACCAAATTTCAATAATTTATTATTTATAATAAAGTCACAGGATTAGCCAGAAAAAGTCACAATACGAGCAGCAGCCTCTTAAATGAATAAAAGTTACATAGTGGGAGATTATGTCCTGGCCACATCAGATTTATCGATTTATGATTTTGTACTGCATACAGCGTATAAAAAAATGGGTACAAAATTTTGAAGGTATATAGATGATTCATCGGTTTGTTCTTTTTTAAAAACTCAATTATTTTAATTATGGAAATTTTTTTCAAACAAATTTTATTTTATATTAAAATGTCTATAAATTTGCAGTATAAGTTTTTCTACAGGGCGTTCCATTTTTACGCAATAGTATGTTACTTTATATTTTCAAATGGAACAACCTATATATTTGGCTTCTGTTCAATGTTTGTAATTTTTGCTAAATTAGTTTCACCTCTTTATATATGTACTAACTAAAGGTTCTTTAACACTGACACATCCTATAAATGCTATTTCTTTAAGACATCGAGACACGTCCACCGCCATTGGCAAGATTTTCAAATCTATAGCAGTTTTTTTTTAAATGTGCTATAGATTTTAGTTAATTTTATCTGTTTGCATAGTTGTTTTACGGAGTCTGCTGCATCTTGGCTTGTCATTTAATGATAAATAGATAGATACATATAGATAGATAGACAGATAGATTTATCTCATTTATATATTTACAATGTATTATTATATTTATACCCAATATTACTTAGATGAGTAGTTGCAGCTGGGTGCTTTTTTTCGCCTACATTTCTTCCGAGTATTTGTTGTTTTGATGAATCTTGATACCTTCATCTACTTCTTTTTTCTTTTTAGACTACATCGTTTTATCTCTTGTTTCATTTTAATTCATCTATTTAGTGATGACTTCCGTATTGTTTTTTTTTCTTGCTTACTTGGCTATCTTCTTTACTCTGTCGGGTAACGTCTTCTATATTTTTACTTTCATTTCATTCTCCATGCTTTATTTAATCCTCAATATTGTAATATTCAGTAAGTATTGTTTTCGTGCTTGATTCTCTATATTTTTATTTTCTTCTATTTTTTGTCATCTTTTTTAAATAGATTTATCCATGAAATCATTTGTCTTTAGTATTGTGTCTTTCATTATTTCTTTCCATCTTTTAGCATTGAGTTGTCACTTTCTGTCTTTTTTTGTCTTTCAGTAGGATTCAGTGTTCATTTTCTCTTTTTCTTTTGAGGATGTTTATTATAAACTCCTCTCCAGAGCCCATACTTCATCCAGAAGTTCTGTTAAACTTCTGATTTCTTTCATCTTGGAGCATTCATAGAATATGTACCAAATTGACACTTCTTTTGCTATCTACATTTTTTTCTTTTTTTCTGTTTTCCAAGATTTCATTCCCGCATCTGAAACGGGTAATTAATTTTATTCTTTCAGCCTTCGAGCTGTGTGAATATAGAGACGTAACATTCGTTTCTAGATGGTATAGAGGAAAATATGTAGATTCATTTATTCTGCCTAGTTGTTTGTGTCTGTATTTGTCATTAATGAATTTGTCAACTTATGTTTAGGAATAATTCTATTTACTTTGCTTTTTACGATTATTAGCATACATCTCACGAAAAATCTTTCCTCGTCGAGAAAGGCTTATTACTGATTCCGGTGACTGAATGTAGGTGTATTTCACCATTTCGATAAACAATAACCTAAATCAAAATTAAATCGTGAATTTGATGGCAAATATAAATAAACATGGTATAATGTAAACTCTAGACAACAACGTCGCTCGATATTTTTGAGCACGGACAATTTCTTTTGAGCGTATAAAATACAATAAATATATATTGTAACGTTTATTTATTTGGGTGAAGTGTAAAAATCAGAGAAATATTAATTAAAGTAAAAGTTTATTAAATGATAAATAATTAAGATAAAAACAATAAAAGTAATTAACACTATGATTAAATAATTATAAACTGTAATTAAAAGCTAAGAATATTATTAAATACTTATACACGAAGATTATTTATTTAAACAATATTTATTCCACTCGGTGGTCGAGCGTGTTGAAGCGGCGTGCCTGGCAGCGCTCAAAGCGACTTCACCGCTCGGACCCTGGGGTCGTGGGTTTGATTCCTATCAGGGGTTTAGATGTCTGTGAGTGTCTTCTAATACATTATAATAATATGTATGTAACAGAATTTGTAATACTATGATAAATAAATGTGTTATATAGGGCTATAACTACAAAAAGTTGAAAAGCCGACAAAATATTATTATTATTATTTATATAACTACATTTATTTATGTTCGCAACTCGTAGACTGTTTATTTATATCACCCACTGTTCATTGCTTGTTGCTACTATAAAACATAACGGGTTGACTGGTTTTGGTGACGGGTTTATATAGCGTGATGTCCTTCTGGAAATTTCCGATGCGACAATAACATTGAATACAAAGAATCAGCCCACCGGTTGTAATTAAACCAGTCTAGACGTATGGGTTTTACCCCGCCGAAGATTACGTCATCACTCGTGAACATTCTACTAGGGGCGGCGCTCGCATTCGGGCGCGTCGGGTGGGCGCGCGCTACACTGCGCTCTCCTTAAGACTGTTTCGTCCCGGATCTGTTCCCGATGACGAAATCTGCACGTATTACCCTTGGTGCATTTAGAAGTCTTGAAGAAGTGACAGTCAATGGTCTGCTGGAGTTCTTTCTTTTCATTAAGGTTAAAGCTGCAAACGAGAATTTCAACGCCGGTATAGCGGAAGAGGAACTCTAACATGTTTCTAACAATCCTCCAGTCCAAACTATCTAATCCAGTGCTTCTCCAAACTATCTAATGTAGCGGACCGGCATTTTTTGTCCCAATGTGTTGCGGAACGGTATCATATTCAGTTACAGTGAACTTTTCTGGAACTAAGTCTAGGGACTATTGGTAACATTTATATAAAACTAACCCAATTTTTATGCAGTTTGTAATAGATAATAAGAGGTTAAATTGGGTTTTTCAAGTTAATAATAAATCAAAAAATTAGTATTTTATTTATAAATGTCAAAATAATAATAATATTATTAACAAAATTTTAATGGGAAAGATGAGCCTGCTTATTTTTGAGCAGTTTTTCTATTAGTGGTTGAATTGATGATAGCACCACGCGAAATGGATCATGAATACTCATACTATTTCTATATTTTGTTTTAATTACAGTCATTATTGAAAATCCTAGATCACAGAGGTAAGTCGTGTAAAAAGGAAGTAGTTTCTTCATGGCAATGTCTGAGAGCTCAGGATATTCTGTTTTAACTTGTAACCAAAAAATAATATATAATTATTCATTTTTACGAGATTTTTTATTATAAAATCTCCAATCAACATTGTTTCATCAAACCTATAAATATAATCATTGCGTTTCAACGGTAAAGTGGCGGACTGGCAGCCTTTTGTTAACGGACCGGCACCGGTCCGCGGACCACCACTTTGAGAAGCGCTGATCTAGCCCACGGCCTAACTTTCGTGCTACTAGCTTCAAAATGTCATTCTCTAGCAGATGATCCTGCGATACGACGGTTTCTGGTAAGAGCGAAGTTTTGTAACCAGGTAGTAGGTATACCGGTGATGTTCTGTATTGCTATCCTTCAGTTGTAGCGTTTTCCCGACGGATGGACATTGGTTGGCCATTTTTTGTAGTCGTTTAATTTTGTCTTAAAGACTGAAGCTATGCCGCGTGACATCTTTAAGTCTTCTGTTACGCAGTGGCAGAGGGAATAATCTGAAGGTACGGTGAACAGGTCTCGATGTTCTTCTTTCGTTACGCCATACCGCGCCTTGTGCCCAGAGGAATACTTTTCCATGAAGTCTTCAAAAGTCGATTCCTGAACTATGATTCGATGAACCGTTGCTCCATGCTGGTCTTCATTGTTGTCACCGGCGAAAGGGGCTAGCCGATTAAAGTGTACAACTCTCGGTTTCCCGGTATGTGCTTTTCTAACTCTATATATTACGTCGTTTATACTTTTAACGACCTCATAAGGACCTTCTCAATTTCTTTGCAGATTTGGTGATAAACCGCGACGCCTTTGTGGATTATAAATCCACACTAAATCTTCAGGTTCGTACCCACCTTTTTCTGCCTTGATGTCATACTGGTCCTTCATTCGGCCGCTGGCAGCTTAAATGTTTGCGAGGACTTCTTAATGAATTTCGTCCATTTTTCTCCGTAAGTCCGTTACGTAACCTTCCCCGGCCAGATCTTCCCCAGGTTTACTGCTGAACACCAAGTCACATGCTAAGCGCAACTCACGCCCGAATAAGATGTTCGCCCTGTTGTTTCAGGCACGGATGAACGATAAGCCATCAGGAACAGATGAAGATGTCGGTCCCAGTCTCTTTGGTGGTTGGAGACTACCTTGAACAAGTATCGGTTAATCGTTCAGTTCATTCGTTTAACAATGCCATCAGACTGCGGATTTAATGCGGTTGTCCTCGTTTTATTAATTCCTAATATCTTATAGATATTTTGTAAAACGGCAGACTCGAAATTTCTTCCCTGGTCGGAATGAAGTTCACGTGGTACACCAAATCGGCATATGAATTCTTTCATTAATATTTCAGCGACCGTGGTGGCTTCCTGGTTGGGTAATGGATAGGCTTCAACCCACTTAGAGAAGTACTCCATGACAACAACGATGTACTTATTTCCGTCGTCACTTTCTGGAAATGGCCCAGCCACGTCAATCGCAATGCGCTCAAATGGACTTCCCACGTTGTATTGACGCATTGGAGCTCTTTGCCGTTTATGCGGACCGTTGCTTCCAGCGCAAACCGCACATTTCTTGCACCTGTCTTTAACATATTCCCATATAGGTTTGCTCTCTTCTGCTTTCCATTCCAGTAATATTTTTATAGTCGGGTATTTTCTTGGTCCTTGCGTAGTCCATCGGGCTGCCAAGCATCGTCGACTACTGCTATCCTGGCGACAGTGGAATGTTTTTCTTCTAGTCGTCTACAATGTTTGCATTCATCTTGGCAAGGCCTTCTGGACAATGCATCGGAATTACGATGGCTGGTACCTGTCCTGTGTTCGATTTTTAAATCGTATTCCTGTAGTCTCTCAATTCATCTAGCCACCTAACCTTCTGGATTCTTGAATTGTAGCAGCCATATTAAAGCAGCATGGCCAGTCCTTATCAAAAATCTTCTTCTGTATAAATATTTGTAGAAATGCTCCACGGATTTCACGACTAGCAAAAGTTCTTTTTTCTGGTGACACAATAACTCCTCCTCTCCGGTTTTGTCAAGGTCTTACTAAAGTAGGCAATTACCTTCTCATGTTCATCTTGTTTCTGGGAAAGAACGCCACCAGTTCCAATGTTTCTGGCATCTGTGTCTAGTATGAACTCTCCTTTAGGTAAAAGATAACTTAGGACAGGTGGGCTTGTTAAGGAATGTTTCAGTTCTTTAAACGCAACTTTACAGTCCATTTCCCAAATAAATCGTCCTTCTTCGGTAAGCCTTATCAGTGGCTTAGCTATGTTGCCGAATCCAGGTACATATCGTCAATAGTAAGTACACAAACCAAGGAAACTTCTAAGTCCGTGCTTGTCTCTAGGTACTGGCCAGTCTCTCACAGCCTTTATCTTCTCCGTGTCAACTGCAATACCCTTATTAGAAACCACGTGTCTCAAATAATGAACTTCTTTTTGGAACAGATGGCACTTCTTTGGACTGAGCTTCAAGTTAGTCTGTCTCAATCTTTGAAAAACCTCTTCCAAATTCTTCATGTGTTCCTCGAATATTTTTCCTACCACAATAATATCGTCGAGATAAACCAAACAGGTTTTTCAAGATAGCCCAGCCAATACGATTTCCATGAGTCGTTCAAACGTTGCAAGGACATTGCAGAGCCCAAGTGACATTACGGTAAATTGCCAGAGTCCGTTACCGATGGTGAAGGCTGTCTTCTTTTTGTCCTTTGTGTACAAATCTACTTGCCAGTATCCGCTCTTTGGATCCAGAGTGGAGAAAATCTTCGATCTAGCCAAAGTGTCTAGTGTCTCATCTATTCGGGGCGGAGGTTAGCTATCCTTCTTCGTCACGTTGTTAAGTTGACGATAATCGACGCAAAATCGTGTAGAACCATCCTTCTTCTTCACTAACACCATTGGTGAAGCCCATGGACTGCTTGTATGTTCGATTACACCTTCCATTTTCATGTCCTCAATAATTCTTTCAACTCCCCACGCTTCGCCAATGGCATTCTTCTATCTATTTTATGGTGAAGTATATTAGTTCTCCCTTTGGCTTTTTTGTCAAATTGGAGCACATCTTGGATATTTCCAATTAAATTCTTTGTCTTGGTTCTCTGGTCGGCGGTCAATTCTTGAAACGATGTTATATCTGGTTGATTAAAGTGTCCGGAACTTCTTGAGACGTGTTTTCATTGGCCTTTATAGTTCGAATAATCAAGGATACTGCCAAGTATTCTCCTACAATTGTTCCTCTTTTAAGAACAAACGGATAATTATTTATATTTATTATTCGAACTGGAATTACCTGGCTGGCTTTGACCAGTAAAAATAGTTCACCGCAATTCCAACAGCGGCGTTTCTTTCTTCCTGCAAACACTTCACTTGCGATTCGTCGCATCATCTCTTGTAGATCAGTGTTTTCATTTCTCTCGGCATCCATATTTCGCACTCGCGATTGATTACGTGAAGCTTGTTTGGCAGATTCATGTTCTAATGTATATGAGAGTGCGTCAATTAAAGTTTTTGGGCGCACCAATCGCAATACTTGCTGAGTTTCGCTGTCTCGAACTCCGTAGATGAAGAATTGCGTAGCCAGGCACTGCAAAACGCTATCGGGAGCTGTAGGATGTGCGAGACGACCTAAACGATCTACGTCGGCTTCAAATTCTTGAAGGCTTTCTTTTGAATTCTGGTACCGGTTTCTCAGTTGCGTCTGGTACACCTGCTCCAGGTGCGCATTGCCAAATCGCATATCCAATCGCTTGACTAGTTGGTCGTAGTCCTTTCGTTCTTCTTCCTTCAGCGTTTGTAGGATGTCGATAGCTTCTCCACGCAACGAGACCGTCAACGGTGTGGCCTTCTCCGTGGATGTCCAGTTATGTGCTATCTTTTAGTGTCCTGGAATTTTCTTCTAATTTATTTTCTAATTTTCTTCTGCCTTTCTAGAATTCTCCTCTAATTTTTTTTCTAATTTACCAAAGTCGGATGGGTCAAGTAAGTACTCGTCGGGATTTTCACTAGAATCAATTAATGCTTGCCGCAGTCTTTCTTGGAGCACTGACTTCTTTCCTGTTGTTTCCAAATCCCGTTCTTCTAGTTCTCCGTTGAGGTTACTTACTTCTAATTCACTTAATTTTATTTGCTTAGTCGCCATTGTATTTATTTTTATTTACACTTCACAGTTTAATAACAACCCTACAGCTGACACCAATTGTAACGTTTTATTTTTTGGGTGAACTGTAAAAATCAGAGAAATATAATTAATTAAAGTAAAAGTTTATTAAAAGATAAATAATTAAGATAAAGATAATAAAAGTAATTAACACTGATTAAATAATTATAAACACTAATTTAAGACTAAGAATATTATTAAATACTTAAACACTAAGATTATTTATTTAAACTATTTGTTTTACTATATTTATTTATACAACTACATTTATTTATGTTCACAACTCGTAGACTGTTTATTTATATCACCTACATTTATTGCTCGTTGCTTCTATAAAACATAATGTGTTGGCTAGTTTTGGCAACGGGTTTATATAGCGCGATGTCCTTCTGGAAATTTCCGATGCGACAATAACGTTGAATACAAAGAATCAGCCCACTGGATGTAATTGAACCAGATTAGACGTATGGGTTTTACCCCGCCGTGGTTTACGTCATCACTCGAGAACATTCTACCAGTGGCGGAGCTTGCATTAGGGCGCGTCGGGTGGGCGCGCTCTACAACATGTTAAAATTATATTATAATTATTATGTAATTAATATTCCCTACTGTAGTGTAAATAATATAGGTACTTAAATTTATTGTAAAAAAATCAATTAAAAAAAGCTTGGCTCAATACTTTTGCACGCGATTGTAGATACGTTATGGTATACTCCACGAAGAAGTCATTGCGCAACAATATTCCATTTATAGGTCAGAAATATATCAATATATATATATATATATATATATATATATATATATATATATATTATTAATTGTATAAATATTTTAACCCTCTTCGATATAAATCAACACAAAAATGCTAAAATACACGCCAATGTAAACGAACTATTTAAATTGCAAATTATTTCGTGTATAGAGTCGCAGTCTAAACAGTCTGTTGCAGATGTGAATCTCATGACAGTATGCTATTTGGTTACTAGGCAATGCTGTACAAGAGGCACAGCTAACTTCAACATTATTATCAATTGTTTAGTTGTCAATATAAACGTCAATATTGTGTTATGTATTTTTTGATCGTTTATGAAATTTATAGATATTCTTTTCAGACTCGTAGTTTTATTAACTCCAGCCACTGGCTCTCAGTAGGTTATGGGCCCAGAGAATTACGGATAAAGGAAAAACAGGTGAAATAGAAATCTATTTGGTTTTCTTCCCAATCTAATTTTTGCATAACGTGTGCATCTTTGTTTAGTCGCAACGAGAATGGCGGCAGGAGGTATTGCACGAATAGATGTTCTCAACCGAGCCAACTATGATACCTGGAAAATTCACATGGAGGTGTCGAAGAAATTGAGGCCCGAAAACACGATGCGCGTAATGACATTGAAAATGCGATGATTACTAAGAAATATACTCATAAAAATGTGAACATGAAAAAGAAAAGTTGGCCTGGCAGTAGAGCAAATGTCAAAATTAAATGTTATTGATTCCGAAAATTCGAACATAAAGCATCGGAGTGTTCGCGGAACGGTGTAAAACCAGAGCAGAACGCGAATACGGGTCATGTGTTGACAAGCGAAAAATATGTCCTCGTGCGGGCTGATCGCGATGAATTTTGGATAGCGGTTGCAGAAATGCAGGATTTTTCCGATATTCATTTAATTGAAACTGAGAGTCTGCACTTAGCAAATAACACGTCAACAAACATAATGGCACGGGGAACTGTAAATGTTCAAATAAATCAAAGTGAAGACGTTAAAACGATAAATTTGTCCGATACGTTACATGTTCCCGATTTACGAACGAATCTTGTGTCGGTTGGTAAAATCACAGACAAAGGTTATCGAGTAATTTTCGAAAAAGATTCAGCTAAAATAATTAACGACAATGGCGACGTGTTATTAACCGCGAATCGAATAAATGAACTATACTTCTTCAAAAGTAAGAGCGCGGAAAAGCGCATGGTGAGTTCTTCATTAGCGGCTAAAGAAATTTTATGGCTATGGCATCGACACATGGGACATCTGAACATCAAAGATGTGATTGGAGCAGCTCGAAACAGTACATTGAAAGATATCAACATCACCGATTCAGGGAAAAAAATTAGGGGAAAATGTCAAGAACTCCATTCCCGAAACAATTGAAGCGGTGCTCCAAAATTCTTGATCTGGTTCACTCAGATGTTTGCGGCCCGATGCGCATCGAATAAAATGGCAAAGCAAAGTATTTCATCACTTTTATAGATGACTATTCAGGATGGTGTGAAGTACGTTTCTTACACAGAAAAAACGAGGTTTGCACGGAATTTAAAAAGGTCAAGACATTGCTGGAAAAACAGAAAAGTGAGTCTTTAAATGTTTACAATCAGACAATAGAACTGAATATTTGAATAATGAATTTAATAATTTCATGAATTTTCATGGTATTCAACGACGATTGACCGTAGCTAACAATTTTGAACAGAATGGAAAAGCTGAGCGCAAGAATCGAACCTTGGTAGAGATGGCGAGGTACATGTTCATTCAAACCGGACTTCCAACATCATTTTGGGCGGAAGCCATTACGACTGCAAATTATATTAGAAATCGCTGCCCTTCATCATTAGACCGAAAAACTCCATACGAAATTTGGCATGAAAAGAAACCTGATATGAGTAATTTTAGGGAGTTTGGATGCAAAGTTTTGATTCTCGACAGAATTTCTCATCGAGGTAAATTTGAAGCCAAAACGAAGAACGGAATTTTTCTGGGCTATTCGAAGCAGTCGAAAGGCTATCGCGTATACGTACCTAAAGAACGTAAAGTGGAAGTGACGAGGGATGCCAAATTTCTGGAAGATGCATCTATTCCAATGACTGTTCTTTCAGAAGCCTCACCAGAACCGTCAGCAGTACAACATGAAGAAAAGAAGATCGACGTACCACTGACTTCTATTGAAGTACTCCCCGAAGAAGTCGTCACCGACAGGGATGAAGAGATAACTGATTCCTTATTTGAAGCAGAATCCGACGAAGATGATGGTAAAGCCAGATTTCAAGGAAAGGACCTGCAAGACTCGCACAAGAAGAAGTGCTCTTACGTGAAGTATCGATCCAAGAAGCAATTACAAGTCCAGATTCTTCTTAATGGTATGACGCAATGGCAGTAGAATTAAAGGGTATCACTTGGGATATAGTTGACCGTCCGAGAAACCGACAAGTAGTTGGCAGTAGAATGAGCCTGTGTAACAAATTTGGGCCGGATGTTTCACTGGAGCGTCGAAAAGCGCGGGTCGTTGCTCGAGAAATAGATTGATTTGACAGCTGCCTATTTGAATTGATTTCTAGACGAAGAAATATACATGGAAAGACAAGATTACGTCGTTAGAAGAGAAGCTCAGAAATTTTTCGATGATTTAAGACAGGGAGACAAGGTATGCCATCTCAAAAGAGCGCTCTGCGGTCTTCGATAAGCTGGACGTTAATGGTATAAGCGGATAGATTACGAATTGCGTCATTTTGGACTAAAGCCATTAAACTCCGACCCATGTGTATATCGTACAGGTCAAGGGGAGGATCTGTTGTTAGTCCTTCTTTACGTGGATGGCATCTTGATGTTTTCGCAAAAATTGAGTAACATCACAAAAATCAAGGAAGGCCTCATGAAGAATTTTTGCATCAAGGATTTGGGTAACGTTAAATGTTGCCTTGGACTGGAATTTGTACGCCGTAAATATGGATACTCGATTCATCAAAAGGGATTTATTAAAGATGTTCTTTCTCGATTGGGACTGTAAACCCGTCGTAATATCAATGGATGTCAACACGAAATTATCTCCGGATTTATTTTATTTTATAATCGAATATTGAAGATGACGCCTATTGCTGAACTTTGCCAATAAAGGTTATTATTATTATTATTATTATTATTATTATTATTATTATTATTATTATTATTATTATTATTATTATTATTATTATTATTATTATTATTATTATTATTATTATTATTATTATTATTATTATTATTATTATTATTATTATTATTATTATTATTATTATTATTATTATTATTATTATTATTATTATTATTATTATTATTATTATTATTATTATTATTATTATTATTATTATTATTATTATTATTATTATTATTATTATTATTATTATTATTATTATTATTATTATTATTATTATTATTATTATTATTATTATTATTATTATTATTATTATTATTATTATTATTATTATTATTATTATTATTATTATTATTATTATTTCCGCTCTTTTGTTTCTCACTACCTCAGGAATACTGGGTACCATTGACCTGCCTCTCAGCAATTGCTGGAGAGGCTAGGCGCGGACGATCAGGGCAGCCACCCAGGTGGTCGGGGTGACTTTGTGTAGTATGCCTACAGACGAGTACTCAGGGTGAGGTAACGGTGTACACACCTGGTACGGGTTTTCACCAAGTAACCAGGTGGAGGATGGCGAGAGGTGAGAACAGAGGGACCAGAGGGTGCGGCGAAGCCAGGCTGTAGCCCCTCATAGTCGCGCTTCTGTCGCAGCCAGGACCGAGGAGCTGGGCAGTGGGTGGGCACAATGGCAACACAACACTGATACCAGTATTCCGTGGTCATACTGGAGCGGGCCTCTGGAACCAGGTGGAAAAGACAGAGAGCCTGATGGGTGCGGCGAAACCATGCTGTATCCCCTAAATATCAAGTCTCTGCCATGCACAGGTGCCATCACCTCATGAGACTTATTATTATTATTGTTATTATTATTATTATTATTATTATTATTATTATTTTTGCCTATTTCTCTGTTTTTATCCAGGTAATAATCATACATACGGCCAGCGGCAAGTATGTACAATGGTTTAGTAAGTAAAATGTATTAAGTTACTGGTATATTATCCTAATTAAATTTTTCTTTTTCAGGTTCAATTCAGGACTCTCCCAGGACCCTTCTAACGATGCTGCTGGTATGGAGTAAAACAGCTCTCTGCATGGGTATGTACAGTGACTTTTGAAGTTGTAATGTTTCCAGACTTTTATGTAATTTTAGTGGGATTTCGCCGGTGCATCCCAAGACTACTGGTACTATTTGGACTCGATCCATCTTCCACATATTGCGGATCTCATCAGCTAATGGTAAATATTTATTAATTTTTCCCGCATAGCCTGTATTGACATTGGCACATAGTGGGACAGTTATATCGATTATGTATGTAATTTTCTCGTTCTTCAGCGTCATTACAATGTCAGGGATGTTGCACTCGATTGTTTTATCGGTAATTATTTTCCTATTCCAATAAAGCCTAGTTTTGTTATCTTCACAGATGTTAGGTGGATGGTATTTATAACAGGGGACGATCTCATTGTATTCCATATATTTCTTTCTTAGTTCTTGATGGACTATACCTGCTACCTTGTTATGTCTATCTAGGTATTGTTTCGGAGCTAAGACTGTGCACCCTGACATTATGTGGTCCAGGGTTTCCTCATAATCCCCACACATACGGCACTTTATGTTGGGTATTGCTTCTTTTATAATCCTTTTCCGGTAGCTGCGCGTTGGTATTACTTGATCTTGGATCGCAGTAACGAAGCCCTCAGTTTCATTAAAAAGTGCGCCAGTTCTAAGCCACGTTTCCGATGCTCTGGTGTCTATATGCTCTTGATGTATTTGTGCAATGTACTTGCCATGCAATGGTTTTGATTTCCATATAGTTTTTAATTCTTGCACAGTGAGGCATTTCTTAGAGCTTTGAAGTTGTTCTTCTGCTAGGCGTAAAGGTGTTAATCGCTTGTCTGCTTCTACTATTACCTTGTGCATCTTGGAGTCTTCTGCTTTTTCATGGAAATATTTTCTGAGGTTTTGGACCTGTGTCATATTTCGCAGTGGTATGCTAGGAATTCCTCTTCCTCCTTGATGCCACGGTAAGTGAAACCGTTCAATGGCGCTGTGGGGATGGTGTCCACGATTGTTACGGTACTCTTTCCTAGTTTTCCGATTCATCTCTTCCAGTTCTGTTTCGGTCCAGTTTAGTATACCAAAACTATAGGTGAGTACCGATGTAGCATATGTATTAATGGCTTTAGTAAGATTTCTGGCTGATAGACTAGATTTTAGTAATGCCTGGATTCTAGTAAGGTAGGTGTCTCGTAACATTTTTTTACAGGTCTTATCTTCAATCCCTTGAGCCTGAGCATAACCAAGGTAAGTATAGCTCTCATTTTCTAACATTCCTGTTATCTTTCCTTGGTTTTGAATATCAAATCCTGCACTTTCCTGCCATTTTCCATGTATCATTGTGCTTGTTTTACATTTGTTCAACCCAAATGTCATCTTTATGACCGGCGTGAAGTTAGCCCCGCCCAATCAAGCACCAACGTTCTTTATTGTCTTATTAGTTAGTGCATCGTTAGTGCTGTTTAGTGCACTATAGATGAACGTTAGTGCACATCGCATTATTGAGTAAATTATAAAAATTAGGGGTGGGCCAACTTCACATTAAATTTTAAGATTTAATTCATATGTAACATATCACTAGTTAGTGCATCGTTAGTGCTTTCTAATGAACCCAACAGTTTCGTTCGTGCTATTACCATACACTAGAAATTAAGAAAAAACTCCGGGTGGGCCAACTTCACATTAAATTTTAAGATTTAATTCATAGGTAACATATCACTAGTTAGTGCATCGTTAGTGCTTTCTAATGAACCCAACAGTTTCGTTCGTGCTATTACCAAACACTAGAAATTAAGAAAAAACTCCGGGTGGGCCAACTTCAAATCAAATTTTAAGATTTAATTCATATGTAACATATCACTAGTTAGTGCATCGTTAGTGCTTTCTAATGAACCCAACAGTTTCGTTCGTGCTATTACCATACACTAGAAATTAAGAAAAAACTCCGGGTGGGCCAACTTCACATTAAATTTTAAGATTTAATTCATAGGTAATATATCACTAGTTAGTGCATCGTTAGTGCTTTCTAATGAACCCAACAGTTTCGTTCGTGCTATTACCAAACACTAGAAATTAAGAAAAAACTCCGGGTAGGCCAACTTCAAATCAAATTTTAAGATTTAATTCATATGTACCATATCACTAGTTAGTGCATCGTTAGTGCTTTCTAATGAACCCAACAGTTTCGTTCGTGCTATTACCATACACTAGAAATTAAGAAAAAACTCCGGGTGGGCCAACTTCACATTAAATTTTAAGATTTAATTCATAGGTAACATATCACTAGTTAGTGCATCGTTAGTGCTTTCTAATGAACCCAACAGTTTCGTTCGTGCTATTACCAAACACTAGAAATTAAGAAAAAACTCCGGGTGGGCCAACTTCAAATCAAATTTTAAGATTTAATTCATATGTAACATATCACTAGTTAGTGCATCGTTAGTGCTTTCTAATGAACCCAACAGTTTCGTTCGTGCTATTACCAAACACTGGAAATTAAGAAAAAACTCCGGGTGGGCCAACTTCAAATTAAATTTTAAGATTTATTTCATATGTAACATATCACTAGTTAGTGCATCGTTAGTGCTTTCTAATGAACCCAACAGTTTCGTTCGTGCTATTACCATACACTAGAAATTAAGAAAAAACTCCGGGTGGGCCAACTTCAAATCAAATTTTAAGATTTAATTCATAGGTAACATATCACTAGTTAGTGCATCGTTAGTGCTTTCTAATGAACCCAACAGTTTCGTTCGTGCTATTACCAAACACTGGAAATTAAGAAAAAACTGCGGGTGGGCCAACTTCAAATCAAATTTTAAGATTTAATTCATATGTAACATATCACTAGTTAGTGCATCGTTAGTGCTTTCTAATGAACCCAACAGTTTCGTTCGTGCTATTACCATACACTAGAAATTAAGAAAAAACTGTGGGTGGGCCAACTTCAATCGAATTGAAACTCCTACAGTCCAAAGAGTTTTTTTCATATGCTTTATGCAAGTTAGATTCGATTGAGTTACGTCTAGACATACCGTATTCCGATTAGTTTCGTTCTACCCTTAAAGAATGACTTGAAATAAATCGGACTACCTCTAAAAATTTATTTCTATCACTTAAAAAATACACACTTTTGTTACTGTTTAAATAATAATAGTATTACATTATGAAAAGGTAAATAGTATTCCAAAAATATCAAGTATTTTAAACATATTTAAAGCAAATAAAAATAAATAAAAATACAATTCAATAATATAAATAAATAACGATACTATAAATATACAACAATACAGTTATTTATTAATAACAACTTCACGCAACTCTATATACACTTAGTTGATGCAATAATATGTTTATACAGTATACATAACTGCATGAGGTTTTACAATTTTGTTATTTCTAACTAGAAGACGATCTTTTCTAGTATCATCATATTCTTCCCAGCGACCATTTGCACGTCTGCAGAAGACGGTGTAATGGCCAACCCCTTGTGATATGACAGGTTCAACAAAATTCCAAACACATCTTATAGTATATGTTTTTTCTTGTAAAATTATTGAAACCGGAAAGTCCTTTAGTTGAAAACTTATGGGAATTTCAACATTATTGTTCACTAATGTACCAGGCAGATCTATGATTATGTGACCGTACAATCCAAGGTTTTGAATAGTCTCCACTTTTTCACTGCAATCATCGCCAGTACATATTGTTTGTTGCACAAATCTATTTAAGTTATCTTGAATTGCATTTGCTAACAATAATAAACTAGTGGATTTTAAACAATCTTTGTCAACCGTGAGAGCTGATAAATTTCTTTGTAACATGCTATAATTAGTTCCACAACTACCCGAAGAACATATTTTTTTTTCTATAGCTGAACATGGCATAAGTTTAGAAATTATATAACTTATATTGCAATTACAATCAATATATTTAATGCCTGTATGGAGATCTTTAGCCGAAAATATATCATTTAATAATTCACATCTCCATTTATAGACGCTTACATTTATCTTATTATTACAAATGGAATTAAGTATATTTTGTATATTTGTCGGAAAGTTTTGGACGTAATTTTTGTATGTATCACTGTCAGAAAATGCAGTTGCTACACCCTGCATAACACTATCAAAGGCACAAGTATTTGTAACGGAATATAATATTCCATTAACATTAATAGATTTTAGATCCATACTACAACCGTTACGTAATAAACCACATTTTATACTTTTCTTGAACGCCATTATATCGTCAGTACAATCATTGTTTGAAGTCAAGTAATATCCTTTACTTTTAATATTTTTGCTTTCTTGATCTTGACCTTTCCCTTGAAAATTCTCTACTGCGTTAAGTTCTTCGTTATATGTAGCAGGAAAACTCCACTCAGTGTCTGTTTTCTCTACAATAATAGTTTCATTACATTTTTCTATCTGTAAATCATTTTGCAATTTTTTTATGGTTTTGTCCTTTTTAAGTGCACTTTGAGATGAAGATATTATTATAGAACCCTCGATTAAATTTATATGTTGTATTAAAAAACTATCTACTGATTTAGATTCATATTGTAATTGAAGTTTCTTAAATTCGCTGAAATAACCTTCAACTGAAGCACTACTTGACGTCGTATCTCCATATTTGAAAAATGGCCTCATTATACCAGACCATAAGGGTAATTTTTCACATAAACAGCAAAACGGGTTTAAAAAGTCAGGCAAATAGTGCAAGTTATCTCTATCGCCATCATCAGATTTAAGGAATAATAATACGTCTTGTTTAATTTGTCGTACCCATTGTGTAAAAGATTCAGTTTCCGAATTATATATAAAATTTTCATCTTCACTGTTTGCTGTATTATCACCGTCATAGCTATCAATTAAAATAAGTTCGTTCAAATGAGTTTCCATTTCACCTATGATACCAGTTTTTTGACACTGCTTAAGCCATTTCTTTTTTTCCTCACAAATTGTCATGGTATTTGTAGAAATGGAATTGCCCTCAGTTTCACTCTGGCATATTATTATTGCACTTTGAATCAGATTTCTTGCTTCATGAATATCACTGCACTGAATAAGTAGTCCAATAGTTCGAATATATAACTCTTTATGTCTTTGCGTTTTCCCTTGAAAACATTTCCATTTTCGTACAAAATTGATAACATGTGCAACGTCTATTCTAATGTAGCAATTAGGTATTGCAGTGGTTCGATTATGAACAATTTGGTAGCACAAATTAACGTAATGTAAAATGGTTTTTTGTTCAGTAAACGCATTACTAATTGCACTTAGGAGAGCTAAAGAATAATCGCAAGTACATTCTCTAGGAACATTTGCGCCAGATCTAATCCATTCTTTTAACCAGTAAGATATACTGTTTGTGTCGTGTTTTTCCGATAACATTTGTACAACTGGAATTTGATTTTCGCTATTACATCCTGGTATATTTATCACCGCACAATATAAAAAAATATGTCCTGACAAATTGTTATCCGGGCGTAAAAATTTTCTTACAACATTACCAGTTGCATCTATTGCTAATTTTGGGTATTTAGTACTTTGACAATATTTACTATATACTCGTAATTGATTAACAGACCAGTAATGGAGGTAAAATTTATCTAAACTTACTTCCCTAATCGTACCTCTGTATTTTTCGCTATATTTAAGTAAATGTATTGCTTGAATAGGGTCTTCATGTAATCTCTCATTTGCCAGGTATTCGCTTTTTGCTTTACGAATTACCTGCATAGATGGAAAATGTGCGGGTTCATCGTCGAACAAAACAGTTTCAAACTTTTCAATTTCTAATTTACGGTATTTAGTGGTTGATATTCTCTGATTAATTAAACGCTTTACTGTGTCTTTTCTCATCTTTCCGGAAAAATTTCTTTTTCTTCCTGAATGTGGTACATTACAGTTGCCAGATATAACACATTCCATGATAATATCCTCATCTGGACGTGGTTCTCTATCTATTTTGCCAAATATTTTTGTTTTGCAATCAACACAACGTGCCCAAAATTTCAAAAATATATTAGAAGGATCTTTAGCAATTGTGGCTCGTTTGAAAGAAAGTGTACAAGGCAAATGCTTTTTTTTGAAAATTTCATCATTAAAAATATTTGTCCAAATACCGGGTTTTAGTCTTTCATAACTTTTAAGTTTTAGTATACGGTCATTGTCATTTCTGCGATAAGCAATAGTCTCCGGCTTAATAAGATTCCATTTATCGGATGATAATTTTATGTGAAATTTATGGCCTTCTACTTCTTCGCAAGACTCTTCAGAAGATTCATTGCTTGTTGTGTCTATTATAGTATTGTAATATGTTTTATCTTTTTCGTTTATATTTATAAAGTTTTTCCTAGCAAATGTATATATTGCCTTTGGTGTCATTGGTAAATTATTCATCAATTGAATATTGTACCACAATTCGGCGGAGGGCCCCGGAAATACTGGTTTAAAATAGGATTCGCTATGTTGTAAGATTTTGTATAAGATGTCTTGTGATACTGCTGCCTTTCTAGGCATTTTAGTCTAAAATAAAATAGTTATTTGTTATACTAAGCACTAAAATAGCAGATTTACAGCAGAGGATGCAAATTTTTACATTTTTAGAACATTGAGAATATTTTATGTGCAGCAACATTTTTCGTCAACCTAATAATAAACAATTTTCCAAGATTTAAATCGAAATTAATCACACTGTTTTATAAGTTACCATTTTAAATATATTATTAAATTTTCTTATAATGTACAAATAATTATAGTGTTTCAACTTGAACGAGATTTTGGGTACCTACTTAAAGTTACATAGACTAATACAGAATAAATATTAAATTTACATTTAGTATACGTACGAAATATTTGTGGCAATTACACGAGCCATAAAAACATAAAAAATAAATACACGTAAAAATACAAAGCAACTTACCGTTTTAATCTTAAATATTAATTTTGAATAAAAAATACAATAAGGCTTTCAATACTTATGTTATGCAACTTTGCAGAAATATGAAATATACTTGAGACTTCTGGGATTCCCAACAGTTACTCGCCAACACGCCAAAACAAAAAGCATTGCACACGGTACGGAGTATCGGTAGTGCGCATGTGTAACCTTTACACTGTTACCAATCAACGGTAATTTTAACAGATTTTTTTTCCATACATGCTAAAAATTCAAATACTTAAAAAGTGCCAAATTTATTTGGCATTTTTCTGCATCTACAGAAATATTAGAGCAATAACGGGAGCATCCACCCCAAATTTTTTTAAGTGGGACAGCAAAAGAATATCCATTTTGTGTACAAGTTTACAGTGTACCCTGTTTCAAAATATTCCGCATGGCTCGCACACAAAAAATTGTTTTAGATTTGGCTTGTGTACTGTATATTTGAACGTAAGGGACAAAATTTTCGAATAAGATTACAACTAGAAAATATCACAAATATTTCGTACGTATACTAAATGTAAATTTAATATTTATTCTATATTAGTCTATGTAACTTTAAGTAGGTACCCAAAATCTCGTTCAAGTTGAAACACTATAATTATTTGTACATTATAAGAAAATTTAATAATATATTTAAAATGGTAACTTATAAAACAGTGTGATTAATTTCGATTTAAATCTTGGAAAATTGTTTATTATTAGGTTGACGAAAAATGTTGCTGCACATAAAATATTCTCAATGTTCTAAAAATGTAAAAATTTGCATCCTCTGCTGTAAATCTGCTATTTTAGTGCTTAGTATAACAAATAACTATTTTATTTTAGACTAAAATTGCTAGAAAGGCAGCAGTATCACAAGACATCTTATACAAAATCTTACAACATAGCGAATCCTATTTTAAACCAGTATTTCCGGGGCCCTCCGCCGAATTGTGGTACAATATTCAATTGATGAATAATTTACCAATGACACCAAAGGCAATATATACATTTGCTAGGAAAAACTTTATAAATATAAACGAAAAAGATAAAACAGATTACAATACTATAATAGACACAACAAGCAATGAATCTTCTGAAGAGTCTTGCGAAGAAGTAGAAGGCCATAAATTTCACATAAAATTATCATCCGATAAATGGAATCTTATTAAGCCGGAGACTATTGCTTATCGCAGAAATGACAATGACCGTATACTAAAACTTAAAAGTTATGAAAGACTAAAACCCGGTATTTGGACAAATATTTTTAATGATGAAATTTTCAAAAAAAAGCATTTGCCTTGTACACTTTCTTTCAAACGAGCCACAATTGCTAAAGATCCTTCTAATATATTTTTGAAATTTTGGGCACGTTGTGTTGATTGCAAAACAAAAATATTTGGCAAAATAGATAGAGAACCACGTCCAGATGAGGATATTATCATGGAATGTGTTATATCTGGCAACTGTAATGTACCACATTCAGGAAGAAAAAGAAATTTTTCCGGAAAGATGAGAAAAGACACAGTAAAGCGTTTAATTAATCAGAGAATATCAACCACTAAATACCGTAAATTAGAAATTGAAAAGTTTGAAACTGTTTTGTTCGACGATGAACCCGCACATTTTCCATCTATGCAGGTAATTCGTAAAGCAAAAAGCGAATACCTGGCAAATGAGAGATTACATGAAGACCCTATTCAAGCAATACATTTACTTAAATATAGCGAAAAATACAGAGGTACGATTAGGGAAGTAAGTTTAGATAAATTTTACCTCCATTACTGGTCTGTTAATCAATTACGAGTATATAGTAAATATTGTCAAAGTACTAAATACCCAAAATTAGCAATAGATGCAACTGGTAATGTTGTAAGAAAATTTTTACGCCCGGATAACAATTTGTCAGGACATATTTTTTTATATTGTGCGGTGATAAATATACCAGGATGTAATAGCGAAAATCAAATTCCAGTTGTACAAATGTTATCGGAAAAACACGACACAAACAGTATATCTTACTGGTTAAAAGAATGGATTAGATCTGGCGCAAATGTTCCTAGAGAATGTACTTGCGATTATTCTTTAGCTCTCCTAAGTGCAATTAGTAATGCGTTTACTGAACAAAAAACCATTTTACATTACGTTAATTTGTGCTACCAAATTGTTCATAATCGAACCACTGCAATACCTAATTGCTACATTAGAATAGACGTTGCACATGTTATCAATTTTGTACGAAAATGGAAATGTTTTCAAGGGAAAACGCAAAGACATAAAGAGTTATATATTCGAACTATTGGACTACTTATTCAGTGCAGTGATATTCATGAAGCAAGAAATCTGATTCAAAGTGCAATAATAATATGCCAGAGTGAAACTGAGGGCAATTCCATTTCTACAAATACCATGACAATTTGTGAGGAAAAAAAGAAATGGCTTAAGCAGTGTCAAAAAACTGGTATCATAGGTGAAATGGAAACTCATTTGAACGAACTTATTTTAATTGATAGCTATGACGGTGATAATACAGCAAACAGTGAAGATGAAAATTTTATATATAATTCGGAAACTGAATCTTTTACACAATGGGTACGACAAATTAAACAAGACGTATTATTATTCCTTAAATCTGATGATGGCGATAGAGATAACTTGCACTATTTGCCTGACTTTTTAAACCCGTTTTGCTGTTTATGTGAAAAATTACCCTTATGGTCTGGTATAATGAGGCCATTTTTCAAATATGGAGATACGACGTCAAGTAGTGCTTCAGTTGAAGGTTATTTCAGCGAATTTAAGAAACTTCAATTACAATATGAATCTAAATCAGTAGATAGTTTTTTAATACAACATATAAATTTAATCGAGGGTTCTATGATAATATCTTCATCTCAAAGTGCACTTAAAAAGGACAAAACCATAAAAAAATTGCAAAATGATTTACAGATAGAAAAATGTAATGAAACTATTATTGTAGAGAAAACAGACACTGAGTGGAGTTTTCCTGCTACATATAACGAAGAACTTAACGCAGTAGAGAATTTTCAAGGGAAAGGTCAAGATCAAGAAAGCAAAAATATTAAAAGTAAAGGATATTACTTGACTTCAAACAATGATTGTACTGACGATATAATGGCGTTCAAGAAAAGTATAAAATGTGGTTTATTACGTAACGGTTGTAGTATGGATCTAAAATCTATTAATGTTAATGGAATATTATATTCCGTTACAAATACTTGTGCCTTTGATAGTGTTATGCAGGGTGTAGCAACTGCATTTTCTGACAGTGATACATACAAAAATTACGTCCAAAACTTTCCGACAAATATACAAAATATACTCAATTCCATTTGTAATAATAAGATAAATGTAAGCGTCTATAAATGGAGATGTGAATTATTAAATGATATATTTTCGGCTAAAGATCTCCATACAGGCATTAAATATATTGATTGTAATTGCAATATAAGTTATATAATTTCTAAACTTATGCCATGTTCAGCTATAGAAAAAAAAATATGTTCTTCGGGTAGTTGTGGAACTAATTATAGCATGTTACAAAGAAATTTATCAGCTCTCACGGTTGACAAAGATTGTTTAAAATCCACTAGTTTATTATTGTTAGCAAATGCAATTCAAGATAACTTAAATAGATTTGTGCAACAAACAATATGTACTGGCGATGATTGCAGTGAAAAAGTGGAGACTATTCAAAACCTTGGATTGTACGGTCACATAATCATAGATCTGCCTGGTACATTAGTGAACAATAATGTTGAAATTCCCATAAGTTTTCAACTAAAGGACTTTCCGGTTTCAATAATTTTACAAGAAAAAACATATACTATAAGATGTGTTTGGAATTTTGTTGAACCTGTCATATCACAAGGGGTTGGCCATTACACCGTCTTCTGCAGACGTGCAAATGGTCGCTGGGAAGAATATGATGATACTAGAAAAGATCGTCTTCTAGTTAGAAATAACAAAATTGTAAAACCTCATGCAGTTATGTATACTGTATAAACATATTATTGCATCAACTAAGTGTATATAGAGTTGCGTGAAGTTGTTATTAATAAATAACTGTATTGTTGTATATTTATAGTATCGTTATTTATTTATATTATTGAATTGTATTTTTATTTATTTTTATTTGCTTTAAATATGTTTAAAATACTTGATATTTTTGGAATACTATTTACCTTTTCATAATGTAATACTATTATTATTTAAACAGTAACAAAAGTGTGTATTTTTTAAGTGATAGAAATAAAATTTTTGAGGTAGTCCGATTTATTTCAAGTCATTCTTTAAGGGTAGAACGAAACTAATCGGAATACGGTATGTCTAGACGTAACTCAATCGAATCTAACTTGCATAAAGCATATGAAAAAAACTCTTTGGACTGTAGGAGTTTCAATTCGATTGAAGTTGGCCCACCCACAGTTTTTTCTTAATTTCTAGTGTATGGTAATAGCACGAACGAAACTGTTGGGTTCATTAGAAAGCACTAACGATGCACTAACTAGTGATATGTTACATATGAATTAAATCTTAAAATTTGATTTGAAGTTGGCCCACCCGCAGTTTTTTCTTAATTTCCAGTGTTTGGTAATAGCACGAACGAAACTGTTGGGTTCATTAGAAAGCACTAACGATGCTCTAACTAGTGATATGTTACCTATGAATTAAATCTTAAAATTTGATTTGAAGTTGGCCCACCCGGAGTTTTTTCTTAATTTCTAGTGTATGGTAATAGCACGAACGAAACTGTTGGGTTCATTAGAAAGCACTAACGATGCACTAACTAGTGATATGTTACATATGAAATAAATCTTAAAATTTAATTTGAAGTTGGCCCACCCGGAGTTTTTTCTTAATTTCCAGTGTTTGGTAATAGCACGAACGAAACTGTTGGGTTCATTAGAAAGCACTAACGATGCACTAACTAGTGATATGTTACATATGAATTAAATCTTAAAATTTGATTTGAAGTTGGCCCACCCGGAGTTTTTTCTTAATTTCTAGTGTTTGGTAATAGCACGAACGAAACTGTTGGGTTCATTAGAAAGCACTAACGATGCACTAACTAGTGATATGTTACATATGAATTAAATCTTAAAATTTGATTTGAAGTTGGCCCACCCGCAGTTTTTTCTTAATTTCCAGTGTTTGGTAATAGCACGAACGAAACTGTTGGGTTCATTAGAAAGCACTAACGATGCACTAACTAGTGATATGTTACCTATGAATTAAATCTTAAAATTTGATTTGAAGTTGGCCCACCCGGAGTTTTTTCTTAATTTCTAGTGTATGGTAATAGCACGAACGAAACTGTTGGGTTCATTAGAAAGCACTAACGATGCACTAACTAGTGATATGTTACATATGAAATAAATCTTAAAATTTAATTTGAAGTTGGCCCACCCGGAGTTTTTTCTTAATTTCCAGTGTTTGGTAATAGCACGAACGAAACTGTTGGGTTCATTAGAAAGCACTAACGATGCACTAACTAGTGATATGTTACATATGAATTAAATCTTAAAATTTGATTTGAAGTTGGCCCACCCGGAGTTTTTTCTTAATTTCTAGTGTTTGGTAATAGCACGAACGAAACTGTTGGGTTCATTAGAAAGCACTAACGATGCACTAACTAGTGATATGTTACATATGAATTAAATCTTAAAATTTGATTTGAAGTTGGCCCACCCGCAGTTTTTTCTTAATTTCCAGTGTTTGGTAATAGCACGAACGAAACTGTTGGGTTCATTAGAAAGCACTAACGATGCACTAACTAGTGATATGTTACCTATGAATTAAATCTTAAAATTTGATTTGAAGTTGGCCCACCCGGAGTTTTTTCTTAATTTCTAGTGTATGGTAATAGCACGAACGAAACTGTTGGGTTCATTAGAAAGCACTAACGATGCACTAACTAGTGATATGTTACATATGAAATAAATCTTAAAATTTAATTTGAAGTTGGCCCACCCGGAGTTTTTTCTTAATTTCCAGTGTTTGGTAATAGCACGAACGAAACTGTTGGGTTCATTAGAAAGCACTAACGATGCACTAACTAGTGATATGTTACATATGAATTAAATCTTAAAATTTGATTTGAAGTTGGCCCACCCGGAGTTTTTTCTTAATTTCTAGTGTTTGGTAATAGCACGAACGAAACTGTTGGGTTCATTAGAAAGCACTAACGATGCACTAACTAGTGATATGTTACCTATGAATTAAATCTTAAAATTTAATGTGAAGTTGGCCCACCCGGAGTTTTTTCTTAATTTCTAGTGTATGGTAATAGCACGAACGAAACTGTTGGGTTCATTAGAAAGCACTAACGATGCACTAACTAGTGATATGTTACATATGAATTAAATCTTAAAATTTAATGTGAAGTTGGCCCACCCCTAATTTTTATAATTTACTCAATAATGCGATGTGCACTAACGTTCATCTATAGTGCACTAAACAGCACTAACGATGCACTAACTAATAAGACAAAAAAGAACGTTGGTGCTTGATTGGGCGGGGCTAACTTCACGCCGGTATCTTTATGTCTGTGCTGAATGTTCCTACATTTTTTAACATTTTCCCCATTTCTTCCTTTTTCTTTGCGAAGAGTTTCAAGTCATCCATATACCAGAGGTGGGTGAAGTTTTGGTTTTCTATGGTGTAACCCTTGTGTTGACGGTTTAATAATGATGTTAATGGTTTTATGCAGAGACAAAACCATAGTGGACTAAGGGCATCACCTTGGAAGATGCCTCTACGTATTGGTATATGGCCAGCATCGATTGTTCCATTTGGTGTATTCATCATAAGGGTCGTATTCCAGTTCTTCATGGCATGTTGTAGGAATTGTATGATATGGTCTTCTATTTTGTATAGTTTTAGTACCTCTACTAACCATGTATGTGGTACACAATCATACGCTTTTTTGTAGTCTATATAAGCAGTGTATAATGACTCCTTCCTTTTCTTAGCATGATTGGTGATGACTGAATCAAACACCAGTTGTTCTTTGCAACCCTGCGAGCCCTTGCGGCAACCTTTTTGCTCTTCATCTAATATTTTATTATTTTTTAGGTGTTCATAGATTTTTTCCGAGATTATAGCGGTAAGTATTTTATAACTCGTTGATAGACAGGTAATTGGTCTGTACGCCGCCGGATCTGGGGACAAGGTTTCTGTCTTTGGTAACAGGAAAGTATTACCACTGGTTAAAAATGTTGGCATAAGTTCTGGATTTTGCAAGATTTCTGTATAACATTTCGCCAGTTGTCTGTGAGTTGATGGTAAGTATTTTATCCAGAAGTTCTGCACCTTATCGGGACCTGGTGCTTTCCAGTTTTGTGTTTTCCTTATCGCTTTTTCTACTTCTGCCTTACTGATCTCCCATGTTAACATGGTTCTAAGGTTGCTGTTGTGCGCCTTTTCCTCGTAGTACCATTTGTTTTGTGTGTGTTTAACTGGATTGCTCCAGATATCCTTCCAGTACTTTCTGGTTTCATTGGATGTAGGTGGTGATCCTTCTTCAATATCCATTTTCTTCTGCAGGCTTCTGTAGAAAATTTTCTCGTTCGCAGCAAACATATGGTTGTGTTGTCTGCGGGTGTTACTTTGTTTGTGCCTTTTTAGTCTGGCACTCATTGCAGCTAACTTCTGTTTTAATAGGTCTAATACTTCTATTGATGTAGGGTTTTCTTGAGATTTGTGTTTATTAGCAATTTCAGTGGCAGCTTTGTTGACTTTCGCAGAAGCTTGTGGTTTAGTGCTTTGGCATAAAATGCCAATTTCTTTTCTAAGTCCACTGATTTTGTTAACCATTCTTCTCTCCCATGCGGGTGTGTTACATTTCTTCTTTTCCTTTGTAGGCCTCTTGTTGGTACTTCCTATTTTCTGTCCATGCAGTTCTAATGTTGTTACCGCACCAACATAAATCAGTGTGTGTAGTTCTGTGAGTGGTATCTCTTCACTTAGTCTTTTGCCTATTACTGCATCTACGCTCTTTATTACTTCGCTTGTTTCACCATTGTTCTTTAGTTTAGGAAGCCGAGGTCTAAAATTTGGGTCCATCCCTTCGTATTTTAGCAACTGACGGAGAAATTCTTCATCAACCGGGTTGTCTTCAACTGTAATTTGTTCTTCAGGAGTTGGTGTTTCGTCTTCTACATAAGTCTGGATTCCCAGCTCTATCGCCACTTCATTCTTAATTCTCTTTATTGTTTCAGCAGGTAACCGGCTGTTGCAGAATATGGAACGTCTCTGGTCTATAATATTCTGCACTGTTTTTCCTCTTAATTCTGGATACTTTGTCGTCACTAGTCTATGAAGTTCTTTAGTGAATGGCCCTTTGTATGTCTCTAAATTTGTAATTTTATAGTAGCATCGGACCACGTACTCATTGATTTCATCATTCCAGATGGTCCTCTGTCTACTGCGGGAAGAACTAGTGGGCTGAACAACTGGTTCAGCAACACTTAACTCCTCTACAGGCGTCTGGGGTTGTTGTGAGCGCCTGGTTCGTTGTCCGGGGACATTGCGTGGGGGGTCGTTTGCAGGTATGGCATCACGACGGTTCCGACCCGGGTCCTGCTGTCCCGGCCCGCCAGAGTATCTGTTCCTTCTTGTATTGACAGGAGCGTTTAGAAAGGTCACACTGTTTCGGGGTGCTAGCCCTAGCAGCGGTATGTGTGGGGCTGTCACACGTAGCTCAGAGATCCGTGGGGACGCTACTTCCCAATGGTGCGGGCACCAACTCCTCGTGGCTCGGGGACCCGGGGACGCCACTCCCCATGCAGGTTCCAACATAAGGAACCCACCCCCTGGGGGTTTATTATTATTATTATTATTATTATTATTATTATTATTATTATTATTATTATTATTATTATTATTATTATTATTATTATTATTATTATTATTATTATTATTATTATTATTATTATTATTATTATTATTAAAAATTCTAGCTTTGACATTAACACAATCTCCCGTTTAATTTAATTTTTATTCATGTAAATACTTAAAATTAAATTAAATTTAAATACCAGCTTCGATCCCGACCGACGCTAAATATTTCGAATTTTAAATGGCACAAAAATGACCCCTGTGTTACACTCTCCACCCCAGCAATGAGTGCCCGTGAGGTAAACGCTATCACGGTACAAATATGTCATAATTGTTACCGAAATCTGTGTACAAAGCAGATTGGTACACACAGCAATGGGTAATATGCAGTGACGATATATCTATTTTATATATTTATATACTTACCTATATTTCTACATATTTACTTATGCTGGTAACTGTATTATGTTCCTTTCCATATAATTATTGTTCTATTTACTATTTTCTTTTTAAGACGTTACTATTATTATTTGAAATGATTAATTTGTTGACAGTGACATATATCTGTCAGTTACATGCATTTGAAATCTAAACTGTGTAACCATGGAGTTACGGTTAAAGCGTAGGCTCCGGGATTAAAATTATAGATTATTTTATAAATTTATCCATAAAATCGATAGAAAAAGTATTAATGCAAACCTGTAGAAAATTTAATAATCTTTAATTTTTATATAGGTAACATAAATCTCAAAAAAATAACATTTAAAGGTATTTTTCGAAGAAAAACTATTTTGAGCTTCCAGTAAAGTGCCATTTCCGGTTATCTGATTTATACCAAAATCAAATGGCTTCTTTCCATATAAGATCAAGGTAGAAATACAAGGTTTCAAATTTCTCTGATCGATAGTATTTCTGTTAAAGCGTAAAGAGGATCCACACACGCATGCACGCACACGCACACACACATACACACAAACACACACACACATACACACAAACACACACAGAGAGACACACACATACACACACACATCATCATTATCATCATCATCATCATCATCATCGTGAAAATATTGAAATTGGATTCTAGGGACCTTTAAACGTGGTCATTTACCAAAATCTCGATATGCGATTTTTAACACGATCCCTATACCTCCCTATACCAAGGATATCGGGAGGTAAAAACTGTAAAATTTATATTTTTGCCTATATCTAGTGATCTATGCAATTTTTCTTCAATAACGAGACACTAAAATTGTCTCCTAATTAGGCAATTTTTATCGAAATTTACTGACTTCGTATATTTTATAGTTACCGAGATCCCCATGAAGGGCACATTTTTTGAAACAAATATAATGTAGCAAACGGCAAACACCCCAAGTCATTTCAATATTTATTTTAAAACTCATATTTAATAATGGTGGCAAATATATATTATGATAAAAGAATTGCATAAAAAAATTATAAAAAGAATAAATTACTACACTCTGCATACATACCATAAGATAAAATTACAAATTTTAAAACAGATCAAATATTAGAAAACATACGAATGTTTCTATGAACAATAAGATCTTTTTATTCTATTATAATAAATATTTAAACAAGCATAAGTACAAATATCCATCGTAATATTATCATTTACATACGCGTGGTTTTCCTAAATAAATTCTTTTATTAATATTCTGTAATCTTTTTCCGCACGGCACAAAAACTTCAGTAGTATTTAAGAAAATTCGTCAGCGCATCTCAGCAAGTAATTAGATCGCGGATCTAGAATATAGAAGCATTTAAATTCCTACCAGCGTGTGAGTCAGTACAATCAGCGAATAAGCGAAGTTAAAAATTAATCAACATGCGGACTCCATCGATTTCTACAAACAAAGCATTGAAAACTACGGGTAATCGACTCTACCAGTATTTAGCTACGCTAACAAGTAAGTAACAACTGTAATTATTTAGATATCTTTTTATAGTATTTTTGTTAAATTATTAAATAAATAAAAACATTTCATTATCTTCCAAGAAGTTGGAAATAATTTGAAAAATATGGATTCCATAAAATATACAATGATCTTTCTGTTAATTATATGTACAGGTGGAACAAATTCGTGTTCCTTATATGAAAAACTTTATTATTATGCACGCTATTGAAAATTTATATAGGTCTGTATGGGCTGAATTTCTGAGACAACATTAATAGGCATCACATTCTATCATCCTTTGTTTTTGAGCTACAGGCTAAAACCTATAACTTGATTTTCGCTTATTTTGAAAATACTCCATAAAAATAAAATATTTAGATAATTTTTATACCGTTTTTTACGTAGAATAACGTGGTCTAATTAGTTTTTCCAAAATTTAATAATTCTTGAGATATAACACAACCATAATATTTTTATATTGGAACAAAGGCTGAAAATAGTTTCTTCTTTTTTTATGATTTATAAGACTACATTCGTTTTTTAAACACGAATAATACATGAATTATTCTTTTTTTGGGGTGAATTAGTTGAAATTTATTATGATACAGATCATCACTTGTTTATTTTTACTGTTTTCTTTATCTTTACACATTATATATATATATATATATATATATATATATATATATATATATATATATATATATATATATATATATATATATATACAGGGTGTCCCTTAACTTGGTGCACAAACTTTAAGGGCATATAATACTGATCAAAATGAGTAAAAAAAGCTCAGTCAAAATGTGTCCGATCTTTAATAGTTTCCCAGATATAACGCAGTGAAAAATGAGTTTTTACGAGATTTACCTTTGCTATCTCGAAAACTATAAGAATTACGATTTTGATTAATTGAGACTTTTTGTTTACCTTTGAGAGGTAATCTTAGATGGCCTTTTGTTATTTTATAAAAATCAAAAGTGAAATGTTGTGGCGACCTTGGTCAATATTTAATTTTCATATAACTACGTAACTATAAGAAATTGAGAAAAATGTTTCATATAAAATTTTATTGTTTTTTATAGTCTTTTTACTGACATAGACAAAATTTTATTCGATCGCTATCTTTGTCAGTTTTTCTTAGATTTTTCGCTTTTCTCGGAAACAGTTGAAGATCATTCCTATGTTGATGAAGCTTTTTTATTCATTTTGGTCAGTACTATATGCCCTTAAAGTTTTTGCTCGAAGTTAAGGGACACCCTGTATATATATATATATATATATATATATATATATATATATATATATATATATATATATATATATATGTATATTTATGTATGTGTGTGTACTGCAGATTGCATATTGAACCACATTTTTCGAATGTGTGAATAGCGGAAAAAAAATAATTAACTAATCCTAAAATAATTGACTAAAAATAATTTTGAGAATTTAATTAATAGATATAGAATCAAAATAAACAAATTATGATCTGTAATTAATACTTCTAATTTATATCTTAATAATGTCATATTTTTCACCCGAAAAATTAATAATTCATGTTTTATTTATGTTTAAAACAAAATAATGTAGACTTGGTATATATCATTGAAAAGCTTAGAAAACAAGGAAAAAGATGAGACTATTTTCATCATATGTCCCCATTTAAAAAATATTATGCTTGTGTTATATCACGAGAATTATAAGTTTTAAAAAAATCCAATTTGACCACGTAATTCTACGTAAAAAGCCATATAAAAATTATGTAAACATTGTTTCTTTATATTTCATAATAAGCGAGAGAAGTAGGTATCAAAATAAGCGAAAATCAAGTTTTAGCCTGTAGCTCAAAACCAAAAGACGATAGAAAATTCCTGTGATGCCTACTAATGTTGTTTCAAAAAGTTGGCCCATAAAGACCTACATCAATTTTCAGTAACGTATATAATAAGAAAGTTTTTCATATAAGGAACTCGAATTTGTTCCATCTTATACAGCATGTTTAATTTTCGATTCTTTTAAGATATCTGGGGTTATAAAACCGTTTGAACATTTCAGGGTCAACTTTTCGAAAAAAGTTTAATAATCAGCACAGAAATTTTCTATCTTCATTAGTTTTTGGACTATAGGCAAAAACTCATTTTACGCTCATTTCGAATGTAACTCATATCTTATTTAAAGATAATTAGGTAAAAAATATTTGGACAAATATCGTTCCGGTTTTTTCGTAAAATAAAATAGCGTAATTAGATTTTTTGAAAATTTAATAATTTTGGAGATATAACACAAACTTATGATTTTTTTTAAATACAGGGCATTATTTAAGTAAGCGTACAACGCTTAACCGTTGGTAGGTGGACTAACCCCACAGGTAATTAATCTGGCAATGTCAATTTACGTCATAGTTCAAAATTTTGTAAAAAAACGATCAATGTGTTCTCTGGAAAAAATGTCAATAACATAAGATCATTAGCGTCCCGGCAGATAGTAAGTATTGGAAACAACACAAACGTTCCATACCATTATGTTCCGTTTCTCTTCACTTCAAGTTTCCATTCGTGTGCACTCGGTACGATATTCTTTGGATAAAACTCTTAACTGGTAGTTTGACTGACTGTTAGTTATCTTGCCGTTAAAGAACATTTATCTTACTGGTAACTTGTAACCATTTGTGGAACAACGCAAACTGAAGTTATAAATAGAATAATTTTTAACCGAATGTTTAACTATAGATGGAACAACCGACCCTTAACCACGTTTTTCTATTTGTACCAAAGCATAAATAATAATTTAATTAAAATAATTATCTGAGAATAATTTTAAGAACATATTTAATAGATATAGAATTGAAATAACAATTAATTGATTTTGTCATTTGTTTCTCAATAATTTTTTCACTCCAATAAATTAATAATTCATATTCTATTCATATTTAAAAAAAATCTGATGTGGACACCACATGACTTCCTTGTACGATTATTAAACTATACATATTTTTTTAATAAATAAATTACAAAATATTAATTTTAACTTCAAAACAGTAAAATATATAACGACCATAAAGGAAATTTTTAAAGAGAGTTTTGATTACAACAAAGAAATATTTGATTACAACAATGAATATGACTAATTTCACAATAAAAATATAATATTTGTTAGTGTACGAATAATAAAATTGCACGTATTTAACTTAATTTGACATGAACATTTTTTTGTCCTAATCCATAGCTAGCTTTGTTACAAAAACAAAAAAGTATATAATTTTTAAATTTACATATCTCGCTTATACAAAGGGCAAAATTTAATAATACTTGATGTGCTAGACGCAGAAATTAATTCTCTATTTGAAGCATTTATTTCTAAAATCAAAATAAAATCATTTTATTCAAGAAAAACTGTTAACAACTTCAAGTAATGTACCACTTCCGGTTAGCCTATTTTAACCAAAATCTATTATGTTATTTCGATTGACATAAAAGTCTTGTATACCAAATTTGAAATGTTTTGGATTATATTTTAAAACAGTTTTTCATTAAAATCTATTATAGGCTTCATGTAAAGTGCCACTTCTGGAAATTGTGTAATAACCAGAAAGGGAGGTGCACAACTAGATGTTATAGGAGTCCTAAATACAAAATTTCAACTTTCTACGGCTTACCGTTTTTGAATTATGCGAGATACGTACGTACGTACAGACATCACGACGAAATTAGTCAAAATGGATTCAAGGATGATCAAAATGGATATTTCCGCTGAAATCTGAAAACCGAATTTTTTCGCGATTACAATACTTCCTTTACTTACTTACAAGGAAGTAAAAAGAATGTGGATATGTTACACTGAAAAGCGTATGAGACATAAAACAAACAAAAAGGAGGTTCCTATTTAAAAAATCATAAACTTGTATTATATCCCGACAATTATTAAGTTTTCAAAAAATCTAATTAAGCCGAATTATTCTATGCAAAAAGGCACAAAATTTGTTTAAATAATTTTTCTTTATGTCATGATAATAATATAAGAGATATTTTTAAAATGAGCTAAAAACTAGGTTTTACCTGCAGTTAAAAAAACAATTGAAGATAGAAAATTTCTGAGATAACTTTTAATTTTTCTCGAAAAGTTGACCTTGGAATGTGCAAACGATTTTACTATTTATAGCGTCAATATTACCCGAGATACCTTTAAAAAATGAAAATGATATTTTTATATGTTTTGGCAGTTTTTATGCAATTGATTTTAATATATACCGCTGTACATACGAGATTAACACGAGATATCAGCTTTTTGCAAACTGTAGCCCCGCATTTTTATTGACAACCATGGTTGTGGTATCAAGAAAGATATAAATTACAACTGTCACCATACATGTAACTTATGTAATATTTTGGTACCATAAACTAATTATCAAATTTATTTAATTTTGTAGCAATATCCAAGGCATTTTTGAACGAAAAGATTGACAAATATTAATCATTTTATTTGTCAGAATTCGTTAGCTATGATTTCTTTTGTTATATATTTTCTTTCTAATTAGACAATGCTTGACCAAAATAAAATTAATAAAATTATATATTATAGTTTATAACGAATTTTGACCCATAAAATGTCAAACATTTGTTTATCTGTTTGTTCAAATACCATAGCTATTGCTATTAATAGAAAATTGAATAAATTATGAATTTAATAATCGTGTATTATATAATTTACATATGTATTTGTATTTAATGCAAAAAAAGTATCTACCACAACCATTGTTGTCACTCAAAACAGGGGGCAACAGTTTGCAAAAAACTGATTTCCCATATTAATTTCATATGTACACCTTGAAAAATAAGCACGTTTTAGGGTCCATATAATACGATTTTACCATTTTTACGATGATGTGTGTATGTATGTGTGTCTGTGTGTGTGTGTGTGTGTGTGTGTGTTTGTGTGTGTGTGACGAAAGTTTTCGGCTTCAATGCCACAATTCCAAAAATTATATTTTTTGCGTATTCCTCAAGTTTACATCCAAAAGAAGAGGTGATTAGATTTTGGTTATAATTGGTCAACCGGAAGTACTCTCATTTGAAGATTTTAACAGTTTTTCTTGAAAAAACTCAATTAAATATAACTATAACTTAAATAATATATTATTATCAATACCATTTGATTGCATTTTATACTTCATATTCAATAGATATAGAGTTAAAGAATTATAAAGATATTAAATTTCATAAATCAGCCAGCTATGCTAACCATGGAAACTGTTAATATATTCATATAGTTCAAATTGACAGATGCCAGTATCAATGAAAAGTAAATGAATGTGGCAGAGATTAGGATGTTGGGGAAGACACGGAAAGATACGGTAAGGAATGAAAGAATAAGGAAAATTTTAAATCAAAACTTATGACATTTGTCAGTTATGGACATAATTAATAGCTATCATTCTGATACGGGCCCCCATATGTTTGCCAAGGTCAGAAAAGTCACGTGACTGCCCGCGCCCTATGGAATTTGTACATAATACACATGATTGACGGAAGGTAATGTGCTGGCCATCAGATTTTCTGTTTCGTTATTTATTATAAGCAAAAATAACGTTTCAAATCAAATTAGAAGCATAGTCGACCGTTCTTTTAAACAGTTGTTTCGGTAATGAAACAAAATCAGAAACAACGAAGTGAAAAATATAAATGTCATTGATTTCAAGGAAATATTTGCACATATTAGTGAAAATGGAAGACATTGAAAATGCTGCAGTGCAGTGCAAGATTTACTCCCCCAGAAGTCCAAAATTTTATATGAAAAGTGTACTATTAGCATATTTTGCTGAAAGATCGGAAACTTATAAACCGTCTACTCTATGGAGTCATTATTCTATGACAAGGACGTCTCGCAATTAATAAGAACATTCTGATCAATACATTTCCAAAACTAATTGCATTCTAGTGGGTTCAAACCGAAGAAATCTAAAATTCTTTGTAAAGACGATTGTTTAAAGGTAGTTTTAATTCTGTGAGTGGCAGGAGCGTGTCGAAGGGAAGAATTATGCATGTTGCTTACTTCAGACATAGAAGATGCAGGAAACGTTTTAATAATAAAATTAAGAGAAACAAAAACAAACTTCGACAGAAAATTCACAGTAATAAATGATGAAGAAAATTCATTAAATTAGGTAAAAAATTATAGAAAATATTCCAATTTGCTACTAAAACATGTTACCCATCAGCGATTTTTTTTTATGTTACAAAACTGGGAAATGTTCGACGCCACCAGTTGGAAAAAAATCGTTCGGCTCATTCCCCATGATAAGCGCGTTATTTGCAACTTCGTGGGGATGAAACTTATACTGGTCATTGCTTCAGGCGAACATCAACAACGCTACTTGCTGATATAGGAGGTGATATTTTAACTTTGAAACGCCATGGAGGATGGCAGTCATCTAAAATTCCTGAGAGTTACGTTGAAGACTCTGTAAATAATAAAATTGAAATCGCCAAAAAAATGTTACTAACTGAAACTGAATGTTGCAAAAGTGGCGCTCAAAGTGATAGTTCACAAAATGTGATTTCCGCAATTGAGAATTGTATTAATTGTAATATAACATTAAATATTAATAAAATGTAATGTATTGTATTTATCGTATATATTGTTTATTGTTGACCGGGCGGAAAAGTAGTTGGGCAGAAAAGTGCACTTTTCGGCCCTAGGGCTAGAAATAGTATCATTATAAACGTCAAACAGAGTCAATAGAGTAACATTTACGCCCGATTGTGCGCAAAAAAACAGTTTTTTGCAGCCAAAGGTTCTATATTAATTTATAGAAAAAATAATTGGGAAAAAAAATTACAATTTTTTTAATACCAAACACGTTACATTTATATTTCATATAAAGCCACAAAATAAATTTAAAAATTTGTGAAAGTAAGAAAAAAAAATTGTTGTAGACAGCCAATACCTTCCGTCAATCCTTTGTATTATGTATAAATTTCCATACATAAATTTTCTTGCAAAAGTTTCTAAATTTTCAGTGAAATTATTTCATTCACATACTATGCAAATTGCACTTTATACTGACTTATTCTTCTTTAGCTTTTCCCATTCGTTAGGGGTCGCTATTTTTTATTTTCTACTTCCACTCATTTCTGTTTTGCGTGTCGTTCTCATTCATTTCCTTTTCTCACAAGTCTTCCGCAATACAGTCCTTCCATTTTGTCTTTGGTCTTCCTCTGTTTTTGCAACCTTCTATTACTAAGCTATTTATTCTTCTTCCAATGTATTCTTCATTTCTCCTCATGACATGTTCAAACCAATGTAATCGTCTCCCTTGTATCTTTCTAGAACCTTGTAACACTACAGTTATTTTCTTACCGTATCTTCCCGTGTCTTCCCCAACATCTACTTTGACATCCTCATCTCTGCCACTTTCATTTACTGTTTATTGATACTGACATCTGTCAATTTGAACTATCTGAATATAATAACAGTTTCCATGGTTAGCATAGCTGGCTGATTTATGAAATTTAATATCTTTATAATTCTTTAACTCTATATCTATTGAATATGAAGTATAAAATGCAATCAAATCGTATAGAGAATAATATATTCTTTAAGTTATAATAACGTTAAATATCAATAAATCATATTTAACAGTTAAATCTTCAAATGAGGCTACTTCCGGTTCACCAATTATAATCAAAATATAATCACTTGTTCTTCTGGAGGAATAAGAAAAAAATTATAATTTTTGGAATCGTGGTATAGAATTTATGCGATCCGAAACTTTCGTCACACACAGACAGACGGACACACAGGCACACAGACACACAGATACACAGACATCATCGTAAAATTGGTAAAATCGTATTATAGGGACCCTAAAACATGCTTATTCTCTAAAAACTCATCATTGAATTTTTTGACTAAAGACAATACCTTCCTTACCTAAAGGTGACGGAAGGTAATTAATTAACCATGAAACTGACAGTAACAAAAACATGAAGAAATACCAAAGTAATAGTAATTTTAACAAATAAAATGCAAATACACGTTTATTAATGAGCTGCCTTAAGCCAACAACTGTTTTGATTCTATATGATCAATTTGTTATTACAGCCTACCTGACATGGCTTACCAGGATAATTATTCATAATTTTCTCACGTTTTTTGTAATTTATTTTTTCAATAAAAATTGAATTCAAGTACATCGTTGAATTCGTAATTTTATGTAGATTCCAAATATATAAAGATATATAGTGTCCCATTTGAAATATGAAAGTTAATGTCACTTCCGGTTAATGCCATTATTTATGAGCCCCGAAGCCTGGTTTACAAACATATCAATAAAATTAAAAAATAATTAGGAATCCGTTTGTCAGTTTCACCCTGATTTCTTGCAAGTATTAAAGAACATAACGAGGGTGGATTGAAAAGTTTCCGGAATGACATGAACAAAAAATATTTAACATGGGCTACATTTTATTTTTGTACATAGTCCCCTCTGATGTCAATAAACTTGGTCCAGCGTTTTCTAACTTTTCGAAATAAAGCATTTACTGCATAGATGGTTTCTTCGTTGGATCGGAATATCTTTCCGGCGTTGAACGTTGTGAGTTTTGGGAAAAGATGGAAATCGGGGGCCAAATCAGTCGATTACGGTGGATAGGGGACGATTTCAAACCTCAGTTCGTTCAATTTTTGTTGAAAAATTCGACTTAAATAAGCTGGCATATTGTCGTGATGAAACAAGATCTTTTACGTTGCCATTCCTGTGCGTTTTTCTTTAATTACTACTTTCAGCTGGTCTAAAAGTGGGGCGTAGCATTGTCCAATCACAGTTCTTTTTAGCAAGATAATCAACTAGAAAAATACCTTTGGCATCTCAATAGACTGACGCCATCAGCTTTCCTGCCAACTGAATTAACTTCGCTTTCTTTGGGGAATCTTGAAATTTTGAATGAAAAATTATGACATTTGATATCTATACACATAATTACTAGCTGTCATTCTGACACGGGTCCCTATATTTGCTTGTCAAGGAGAACAAAGTCACATTACTGCTCGCATTCCATAGAATGAATTTAAAATTTTAAAATCTAAATATAAAGAGTAGGTATAAGTACAATTTTTGGTGTAGAGTGTATAGGTACATACAAAAAATGTTAAATACAATACTTATGTAACCAAAAATGAAAGTGGCGAGAGGTATTGTGCTGGCCACAACAGATTTTTTTTCTGCTGATTTTTAGTAGATGTTATCCATTCATGCTTTATGATAGATTTTGAATTCATTCTATAATTTATTTGGAATCTCTTGCTACATTATATTTGTACATAGACTAAATTGTAGATATGGAACTAATATTGAAGAATTAATGTAGTATTAATTCGAATCTTCTAATAAATGGATTTTTCCTCTATGTTTTACCACTCGTGCTTGTACAACATGAACTACATTATTTTAAATTGTACTTTATATCAAATGTAATTTCCAAATCAATATTTTGTTGAATTATATCAATTCTGCATTAGTTTTCTTATTTTTAATACATATTTTTCGCATATTCAAGAACAATTAGTTTTCATTATTCCAAAAAAGATATCTCAAACATTAAACATTTCTTGATGTAACCGACTTTAATTTTCTTTTTAATTTTTTACCAATGAGCCCATTTTATTATAAAGAGAAATTGCATTCAAAACATAAAGATAAAATTTGTATTCTTTAATACTAGTATGTATAACATTTATTTATTTACAGATATAATAATTTGTTAACGGAGAGTTCCACTTTCTGTTTCACCAATTATAACTAAAATCTAATCAACTCTTCAACATAATGTATGCTGAACTTTTCCCTCGACTTTTCCTCAAATAAACATTATTATTATTATTATTATTATCTCTTTATTTCACAAACTACTAATACATATATTACATTACAAAATGAAAATACAAATTATTGTTGGTCCCGATATTCTGGATAAATATGTATTATTATTATTATTATTATTATTATTACTATTTTATAAAGAAATGGATGTACATCGTATAATAGGATGTGAAATACGAAAAATTATAATTTTTGGAATAGTAATATGTATTGGAGAATCAAACACGAAAAAAAATCATGTACAAATAAGGGCGGGTACACACTTGAGCAAGAATGCGGATGAGGCAAGTCGCGGCAACATGAGGCAGTAAGTGCTGACGCTGTCCGAGGCGAACTAATACGTTCGCCGAATAGCCTCGGAACATCAATGTGAGGAAACGTTCCATATCATTCTGTACGTGCTCCGTTTGCACGTTTTCTTGTACATTGAATGTTTGTATCATAGTTTAATATAAAATTAATCTTTTATCATGAGTACCATATTTTAATACAAACAAATTATATGGTCATGATACAAAAAAGGCAACAAGTTATTTTCTTTTGTGTATTTATCGTTTTATGAAAAAATAATCGAATTTGAAATATTTCATAAAAGAAAAATTATAGCGCAAAAGAAAAAAATCTGATGTGGCCAGCACATAACCTCTCGCCGTATATTTTACCTGGCTGTATGCATAAAGCAAAGAATATTTTTGTAAATACAAATAATATATTCATATAAATCTATGACGTATAAACTTCTTTATTATTCAATAATAGCATGTCTCAAAATGAAGATATTTTACCATAAATTATGTTACAATAAATTACAAAGTAGAGTTTACCATATATAAATATTAGGCTGGTAACAGCAATTTTCAATTCGAACAACGTTGTTTACTTTCTCTTCATATTCTTCTAGTAAAAACATTAATTTTGGGCGGTCTAAAATGTATATATGGATTGTGTATCTATTCTTACATATCTTCTTTTACATTTTATTTTTTCATACATGTTATATCTAAATAACACTAATTCCCTTTAATAAAGTGACGGATAGATTGCACTCCGATTATTCTTATATCGATGTGTAATTTTGTCAATATTTACAACTTACTTGAGAAGAATTTGATAGCTTTTTCGCAATTCAAAGTTACTCTGTGCTCTAGTCTATAGTACTGGTGTACATTGTCCCATAATGTTTGAAACAAATTTAAGTCCTTCAACCTAGACTTGTCATCTCCATAATAGTCACAGATCAAGAACTAAGGGATTCTCCAAGTACATTTTTAATTCATTACTCATTATTTCTGACACTGACATTTATCTGTCAGTTACAAATAATTTAAATTATCAACTATTTTTCATGGCATTCTTTCGGCTGTCAAATTTATTACAACAGATTATTTTATATATTATACTTCTTTTATCTCTAAATCTATGGAATATATAATAAAATATTTAAATGTATCAGATAGAGAATTTAATTTTCTTTAATATTACCACGAAAAATTTTCAAAAAATAATATTTAGAAGATTTTTTTTCAAGAATCTTCTACTTCCGGTTGTCCAATTATTACCAAAACCTTTTCAGATCTTCCCATGAATGTCCGATTGGGAAATACGTTGTTAAACAAATTTTAAGTCTTATAGTTTTTGAGTAACCGTCCTTCCAACATCCCACACACACACATACACACACACACACACACATCCACACACACACACACACACACACAGACATCATCGTAAAAATGTTAAAATCGGATTGTAGGGACCTTAAAACGTGCTTATTCAATAAAATCTGGATATGCGATTTTTAGCATGAATGCAATACCTCTCTTAGCGAGAGGTAAAAATCTGATGTGGCCAGCACATAACCTCTCGCCGTATATTTTACCTGGCTGTATGCATAAAGCAAAGAATATTTTTATAAATACAAATAATATATTCATATAAATCTATGACGTATAAACTTCTTTATTATTCAATAATAGCATGTCTCAACATAAAGATATTTACCATAAATTATGTTACAATAAATTACAAAGTAGAGTACTATATATAAATATTAGGCTGGTAACAGCAATTTTCAATTCGAACAACTTTGTTTACTTTCTCTTCATATTCTTCTAGTAAAAACATTAATTTTGGGCGGTCTAAAATGTATATATCTGGATTGTGCATCTATTCTTATATATCTTCTTTTACATTTTATTTTTTCATACTTGTTATATCTAAATAACCTTAATTCCCTTTAATAAAGTGACGGATAGATTGCACTCCGATTATTCTTATATCGATGTGTAATTTTGTCAATATTTACAACTTACTTGAGAAGAATTTGATAGCTTTTTCGCAATTCAAAGTTACTCTAGTCTACAGTACTGGTGTACATTGTCCCATAATGTTTGAAACAAATTTAAGTCCTTCAACCTAGACTTGTCATCTCCATAATAGTCACAGATCAAGAATTAAGGGATTCTCCAAATACATTTTTCTTTCATTACTCATTATTTCTGACACTGACATTTATCTGTCAGTTACAAATAATTTAAATTTGCAACTATTTTTCATGGCATCCTTTCGGTTGTAAAATTAATTACAACATTATTTTATATATTATATTCCTTTTATCTCTAAATCTATAAAATATGTATAAAAATATTTAAATGTATCAGAAAGAGAATTTATTTTTCTTTAATATTATCAAGAAAAATTTTCAAAAAATAATATTTAGAAGATTTTTTTTCAAGAATCTTCTACTTCCGGTTGTCCAATTGTTACCAAAACCTTTTCAGATCTTCCCATGAATGTCCGATTGGGAAATACGTTGTTAAACAAATTTTAAGTCTTATAGTTTTTGAGTAACCGTCCTTCCAACATCCCACACACACACATCCACACACACACACACACACACACACACACACACACACACACACACACACACACACAGACATCATCGTAAAAATGTTAAAATCGGATTGTAGGGACCTTAAAACGTGCTTATTCAATAAAATCTGGATATGCGATTTTTAGCATGAATCCAATACCTCTCTTAGCGAGAGGTAAAAGTTGTATATTGAATATCTTATCTCTGATATAATTTAAAAGAAATGTAAAATATTTTTTATACTCATGCACTGAAATGTGTTGTTTCGCGTCGCCTAAGCCGGGAAATTTTGGATAAAACATTCTCCTATTTCTAAAGCATTTCTCAAAGAACTATATTTATAATAAAAAAGTATAGTTTCTCAAACACTCGTTCGTTTAATAATAATAAGGGAAAATGGTAGTGTACTGATTTATTTTAAAATGATGAATTTAGTGCATTTGGTTCACAATGTTGGCAACAATTTCTGCTCGGTGGGAGTCGACAAAACAGAGCATTGGGGAAGTCGGTAATACATAACCAACAAATATAATGTAAATTGTAACAAAACAAAATTTACCAAGTTTATTAAGTTTAATTTTGCTGTATAGTTGGTAATTAATAAACAGTTATTTAAGTACCGTGATTAACACTGCATTACATCAAAATAAACATTAAAATCATTGGAATTTAAATTTGACACATCACTCGAAAATTAGCTACAAAGCAGTGTAATATTATATAAGGTTTTAATTAATAAAATTATTTGTACAAAAATTACTAATTATTAGTTTTACACTTTTCGTACAAAAAATATTGTACAAACCGCGTGCGTGAACTTGGTTCCCGGAATCGTTCTATGGCAGCGCTCGCAATCTCGCGCCGCCAAACACTCATCCAAGTGTTTTCGCACTTGGTACGTAAATAACTATTCCCGATATTCTACCAAACTCTTAAATTTGTCATTAACTTGTCGGCTAAACATCATTTAGTAAAAATGTACTGTTTACGTTATGTTTTACATCTCTTTAAATATAGGTAATTAATTTTGATGACCACCAGACCACCAACGCTTATTACTTCCTTTTTTTGTTTTTAAGTATTTTAATTATAATATTTTATTTATATTTCTTTATTAATATTCATTACTAAACATATACTTTCGCTTTTTTAACTAATTTCTACTAATTTTCACCGATGGCTTGGCAAACAGAGGGAATAAATGGAACAGGGACGTCCTCGGACGACGCTAAAAATTTGTTATCCGAGGCATGCAATTATAACTATTATTAATCATTTAAAATCTAAATTTTAATAAACGATATATATATATATATATATATATATATATATATATATATATATATATATATATTATACACCTGTCTTTGTAGCAGATTTATTTGTTAATATTGATCTATGTTTATATAATTTCTTATTTTATATTTAAAATCAGCAAGACTAGATCTTTAAACTATAAAGCAAACAAGTTAATTGTCTTGATTGACTCAACATTGTCGTATGTAGAATTTTCGCGAAGGAAATTAATACAAGTTACACAATACAATTGAAACAGTCTTTGACATTACGTCACGAATTATGATTAGAATAATATATTTGTTTGTAAATAAAAATGTATTTTTTTAATAATGGAAATTTCCGTCAAGTTATTGTCATACATAAGCTTTATTTTTACTAATGAAGACTTATTGGCGTATATTTACTTCACGAGAATATTATAATTAGTACATAAATAAATAAATAAATAAATTAATAGAATGTAAAATAGTGCAAACTTTTAACAAACTGTTTTTTTTTCATAATAGTATTTTATGTATTTGGAACGAAAAGTGAATCTTTAAGGTATGAAAAAATTGTTTACGGCCGAGACGGGCAGCTGATGCCGTAATTACTTGTGAGTATTTTAAATACACTTTTCATCTGTGATACATTATTTTTTTTTAAAGATGCTCGATCAAGGTCATCTACGACTTGTATAAACTAAGATTTTAGCTCTGCCCATTCTGTCAAATTCAGTAGTGTCGTTTACATAGTTTTTATGAGGGTACATAAGATACTACTGTTATTTTATTATTTTAAAAATATATGTTACAGTAAAAGTGTAAAAGCATTCAAAATTCAAAAATAAGTCACCTTGTAAGTTTATAGTAAATGTACAACCAAATATATGAAAAATATGATATTGACACAATGTCAGTGTCAATGGTACTGATAGAAAATAACGTTATTCGTACGGCTATGAATCAAGGTAATATATCTAAATTAATAAATAAATTTGTGTTACAGCGAATGTATTGTCAACATGAGCATCGTTTTAAAATGAAATGTCCTAACTTATTCGAAGCTATGAATTTTTGAAAGACAAGCGTGTTATATCCATCCTTATCGCACACGTTTGTAGCCTTTCCAAATGAGAAATAAATGTATGCCAATTTGTTAATTCGTTTCTGATACAGATGACCTTGATCGGACATCTTAAAAAAAACTATACATACATAATGTTATGTCGTACTGGTTTCTATTTATTAAATTATTAAAAGAAATATGCACCAATTTGTAGCAATATAATTTTTTTATAAGTAGGCGCTATTGTTCGAAAATCCTAGCAAAATTTTGGCATATTAAAATGAATTTTTTTCTGGTTTCGTTAACATTCTTATCGCTATAATTGATGAAAAATACATTCCTTGAGATACTTTGGATAAAGCTTCTGAGCTGAAGAACAATTGAAAAGTGATTTCCCCAAACGTATTGTCATAATTTTAGAGAATTTATTTTGTTCAGTTTTTCAAACACTATTCAATAGGTATACTGACTTTTTTCAAACGGACCTACATGTGCAATTTATGTACTAAACTTACAGTTTCACTAATAGGTTCACTGTCATTTTAAACTAAAAACATAGCGCAAATTCACCTAACAATAACTTACTACGTTTTGGAAAATCAGTCATCAATTTAATGTAATGTAAAGGATTCAGTATAAAAGTAAAATTTTAAAGTCCTAGAACATTAAAATGATATTTTAAAGTTCTAAGACTTAATGTTTCACTTTTTGTTTTATAAATCGTTCAAAAAACTTTGCTTTAAAAACCAATATGACATAAATGCATTTTCACCACGGCGAATATTATTTCGTTCCAGTGCCAATAATATGGTTTGAAAGAATTTCAGCACGTAATAATAGGATTTTCAAAGGCAACGGCTTTTGAAAAAATAAGCAATGCATATAAATTGTAGTATAAAGTATATTGATACAAAATAAAAATTATGATAAATTATACAGTACTTATAAATGAATTTTAAGTTTAAAACACGAACAAGAAAACTGTGGTTAAAGTTTATTGTTGTATCAAATATAAAAAAAACGACAACAAAGTAATAAATTTTCCCGCGTTATATTTTCTTTAACTAAATTCACTTGACACAGCTGTGTCAACTGTTTCTATCTCATTAGCATTATATCGTCAAGCTTTATCTCTCAATTAGTCCACGCGGTGACGTCATAGCATATTGTAAAATTCTATTGCATTTTCCTCCAATTCTATTACCTACTTAAATTTGAGCAAAATAAAAAAATCTGATGTGGCCAGCACATAACCTCTAGCCATTTCCATTTTATGTTACATAAATAAATAATAAATAATCATCACGGCATATTACCCATTGCTGGGTGCGCCAATCTGCTTTGTACGCAGATATCGGTAAATGATGAAATATTTGTACCATTTGAGCGCTTACCAGGCGTCACCTCACGGGCACTCATTGCTGTCGTGGAAAGTGCACCACAGGGGTTAATTTTGTGCCATTAAAATTCGAAGTAATTTTTGGCGTCGGTCGGCATCGAATCCGGGTCATAATTAACGAATTTAACATTTCTTGTACAAGTAATTTAAATTGGATCTATTCTTTCGTTCTCTTCTAATATATTCAAAATTATTTATATTCACTGACGGTATTAGCGGTATTTCTTAAGGATAATATGTAGCATTAACATTAATATACCTATATTTTCTTCTACTAATATATTCAAAATTCTTTATATTCACTGACGGTATTAGCGGTATTTCTTAAGGATAATATGTAATATTAATATACCTATAATTTTAAATATTTAATTAATAATACAATAAGAAATTTTAAATGTACTTACTTGCCAGAAAAAGCTTTCTGTAATGTTAATAAAACTGTTGACTCTTGACACTGACATTTTGCATTTATCTGTCAATTATAAACATTTAAATATCTCAACTGGTTTCCATGGAGTTGTTTGAGCAGCGAGATTTAATACAACAGATTATTCCATATTATTATATAATATATCTCTAAATCTATAGAAGATATAATAAAAAATTTAAATGTATCAGATTGAGAATTTAAAGATCTTTATTATTGTTTTAACAAATTTTCAAAAAATAATATTTAAAATATTTTTTTTAAGAAACTACCACTTCCGGTTGTTGCCAAAACCTATTCAACTCTTCCTATTAATGTTAGATTGAGGAATCCGTAGTTAAAGAGGTCTTTAGTTGTATAGAATTTGAGAAATCATACCTCCAACATCCTAACACACACACATCCACACACACATCCACACACACACCACACACATACACACACACACACACACATCCACACGCACACACACGCACACATATACACACATAGGGAGACATCATCGTAAAAATGTTAAAATCGTATTCTAGGGACTTTAAAACGTGCTTATTCAATAAAATGTGGATATGCGAGAGGTAAAAAATACGGATCAAATATTTCCTTATGCACAGTAACAAATAAATATCTGACGTGGCCAATACAATACCTGCCGTTTAATTTAATTTTTATTCATGTAAATACTCAAAATTATAATAAATTTAAATACCGGGTTCGCTCCTGACCGACGCCAAATATTTCGAATTTTAAAAGGCACAAAAATGACCCCTGTGGTGCACTGTCACCGCCAGCAATAAGTGCTCGTGAGGTGACACCTGGTAAACAACCGCACGGTACAAATATGTCATCATCGTTTCCGAAATCTGTGTACAAAGCAGATTGGCAGACCCAGCAATGGGTAATATGCAGTGATGATATATTTATTTTATTTATTTATATGCTTGACGTTTTATTACGTCAGTGTCAGAATAATTATTGTCAAAATATATACTAATAATTTGACGTATAAAACGTTACGCTATTGTTCGTCTCTTGTTTCTAATTCCATGGCTAATACTATTAAATTGTAATTCCGTGAATTTTCAAATTTTATTTCTGCAGTTATGCAGTAGCCAAAAATGAATTATTTTTATTAATTCGAATATAGAAATTTGCTGTACAACATCCATTTGAAACTTGTTGTTTAAAATAATTAGGGGAGCAATGCGTACGGAAAACTGATTTCCCATGTTAAACGCCTATGTTTCACTTTCCGTGATACACCCAGTGTAATATATCATCACGGCATATTACCCATTGCTGGGTGAGCCAATCTACTTTGTACACAGATGTTATTAATAATGATGACATATTTGTCCCGTGCGGGCGTTTACCAGGCGTCACTTCATGCTAATCTGGGGAACCGGGTTCGATTCCGACCGACGCCAAATATTTCGAATTTTAAATGGCACAAAATTGACCCCTTTGGTGCACTCTCCACGCCAGCAATAAGTGTTTGTGAGGTGACACCTGGTAAACGCTCTCACGGTACAGATATGTCATCATCGTTACCGAAATATGTATACAAAACAGATTGGCAGACCCAGCAAAGGATAATATGTCGTGATGATATATTTATTTTATTTATTTATATACTTACCTATAGATTCATTGCTGACGTGGAAAGTGCACCACAGTAAATTTTGTGCCATTTGAAATTCTAAAATATTTGGCGTCGGTCGAAGTCGATCCCGGTTCCCCAGATTCGCGTGAAATGACGCATGTTAAATGCCCGCACGGTACTTATATGTCATTATTAGTACTGACATCTGTGTACAAAGCAGATTGGCTCACTCAGAAATGGATAATATGCCGTGATGATATATTATATATTTTTATTTTCTCACCTATATTCCTACCTATTTACTTATGCTGGAAACTGTATTAAGTTCCTTTCCAAATTATTGTTGTTCCATATACTATTTTCTTTTTAAAATGTTACTATTATTATTTGAAATGATTTGTTTGTTGACAGTGACATATATCTGTCAGTTACATACATTTGAGTTCTGAACTGTGTAACCATGGAATTGTGTTTAAAACGCAGGCTCCGGGATTAAAATTATAAATAATTTTAGGAAATTATCCATACAATATATTCAAAAAGTATTGATGCAAACTGGTAGAAAATTTAAAAAAGTTTAATTTTTATAATAACATATCTCGAAAAAATAACATTAAAAGTATTTTAAAACGAAGAACTATTTTGAGCTGCCAGTAAAGTGCCATTTCTGGTTATTTGATTTATTCCAAAATTTAACGGCATCTTTCCATATAAGAGTAAGGTAGAAATACAAGGTTTCAAAATTTTCTGAACGACAGAATTTGAGTTAGAGCGTAAAGAGGATCATACACACGCACACACACACACACACACACACACACACACACACACACACACACACACAAAGAGAGAGAGAGACATCATCGTGAAAATGTTAAAATTAGATTTTAGGGACCTTAAAATGTGGTCATTTACCAAAATCTCGATATGCGATTTTTAGCACGATCCCTATACCTCCCTTACCAAGGGTAGCGGGAGGTAAAAAATGGCTCATATAGCAGTTTTATTATTTTAAATATATTATTTTATGGCAGATGTAGATATTTTTTATAAAATCTGGTTTACAAGATACGACTATCAACTTTTATTTTTTAAATAGCAACCTATAATTATTTTACTAAACAAAACACAAGTAGACACAGATTTCATTAAGGCATTTGACCTAGTTAATCATCATTTACTAATATTTAAATTGAAAACTTGATTTATTGGGCCTATTCTACAGTGGTTTTCAAGTTACTTATCTGATAGAGTTCAATATATTAACAATAAAAAGTTTACCTCCAATGAAATTAAAGTTTTATCAGGTGTATCTCAAGATTCCCATATGGGACCATTAATTTTCAATATTTTTATCAACGATATTACTTTGCGTAAGTTCTTCTTGCGAGAGACTCATATTAATAAATTAATTTACTTAATCCCTCTGTTATTAATAATAACCTGGCTAATGAAAATACTACCATTACTACAATTGTTTCTTATTCAAAAAACAATATCAATGGTATACTAGATAGTATATGTGAAAATAATTTTACGTTATGCTCCTTGAGTAGACGAATAAATTATGTTAATAAACTTATGCTATATTTCTAACGACAAGGGAGATATCGAAGACGGCGATTTCGGTGACTCAGCCTGTATATAAATGGTGCCTTATAATTACATTTATCTTAATTTTATTAAATGTAAGTATATTGATTTTTCTAGACAAAAACAAACAATGATTAAAACTTATTCATCAAATGGAGTAAATCTTGAAATAGTTAAGCCGATTAGAGTTTTGGGGTGATTTTTGATTCTAGGAGGACTTTTGATGAGTTTACTATTAACAAATTTCAATACTAGATTTCATCAGATGTACATGCCAAGATTTCCATTCAGTTTCAACCATTAAAATTTTATATTTACTTTTAGTTCGTCCCATTTTGTTATTTGTGTCTATTATATTGTCGCCATATTTTCAACTGCATAATATAAAAAGATTTGAGACAGTTCAACATAAATTTTTCAGAATTGCGGCAACAAGAATGAATCTTCCAGACCCCTTCATTGAAAATAATTACTCCAATATATCTTTCTATGCTAAACATCCCATCTTTAAAATCATTGCGTGAATCAAACAATGCAAAATTCATTTATAAACTTTGTAATAACATCATAGATAGCCCTGCGTTACTAAATGAATTGAGATTTAAAGTTCCTTTCAGAAATTCTAGATAAAAGCGCTAAATTGTTTTAAGCTCTATACACAGGAAATAACCCCTTAACGAGAATGTGTAACACCATTAATGATATTGATATATTTAGTATGAAAATGATCTTGCTAAAGTTACAAATAATATGTTATTTTGTTATATGGTAAAATGTATTACTCAGATTTATATTTACTTTTCGTGTTATTTAATTTTATAAAATTGGCCATATATGTCCGTGTAGTAGAAATAAATTGTCTTCATATTTGAAAAATTATTTAAGAAGTGCAATGGCGAAAGAAAAGCTTAATACGATTTAGCTCTCTTAATAATAGATATTCTTACTACGAGTGCTATGAAATAAAGACATTTACGCTTTCATTTGTTATCGCTCGCTCGCCAAATAAAAAATATTTTTATTTAATTATTTACAATACTTGTATTAAAATAGATTGTATACTTTTGACAATTTTTAATATTAATTCCTGAACTCAAAATTATATTACATAAATTTTTCGTTACTTCCTGCTTGTCTGATATTTTAGAAATATCGATATATAGAATGAACGTAGAAAAAATAATGTTACGAGCATCGAGTGTCATTGTCGCTTTCGCTAATATCAGTTTACGCTCTTAATCCATAAATAACTATGCACACTAAGTGAATTAAGATAAGGTTTATTCATAAGAAAAACGTTTAGTCCCTGAGCCAATAAATAATCATTAATAACTCAAATAGTTTTTACAATATTCTATTCAATTTTGACGAAATAATGGGTCGTATTACGAACGCACTTTTATAATAAAAGCACTTTTATGGAGCGCTCTTTTACATTATAGTCTTATGAGTAGTATGTTCCATAAAAACGATTTTATCATAAAAGTATATAAGTATAAGTAATATAAAATTATTTGACACAACATGGTCATTCTCAGTAGTGCCAACGTATAGTATGAAAATAAACTACAATTATATCAAATAATTGTATATTCCGTAAAAGGCATAATGATTGACTTAGAAATAATTGTAAATATCATTAATATATGCATTACTTAATACTAGTACTTTTTATTAAAAGTAAATAACACCCAATAATTTCTAAAAGTTATATTTCAGTTTATAAGGTTTTTTTTAGGTTGATGACGTGTGTCTTCTGCCTAATCATTTTTCACTACATCTATAAAACTAAAACATATTTAACCTAACCTTGCATTATTTAACGTTCTACTAGAAAGGTTTCTTTGTGTATACAAACAGAGGAAAATATAGTAATTATTGGCGCTCTAACCTCTTTCCCCGAGCTTTCCAAGTATGATTCTGTACGTTAGATTAGGTTATTGTTGTTATATTTAGCTAAATATAACAAGTTTAACATCAATAACCTAACATGACGGACATAAGTCATGATTAGAGCACCAGAAATTACTAAATTTTTATTTATTTATTCACAAAAACAAACCTTTTGCACGACCAAAATTCATTTTTGAGATGAGTTAGTACATCGATAGCGTGGGTCTAGGCACTTTGTTTATTAAATCTAATAAAAATAACAGTAGCATACCAAAGACTATGAGTTATGGGAAAATATTGCCGATAAAGGTAATGATAATATGATAAATAGTGATGTAAACGATGGCCAAATCAGTTACAATTCTTATTCGAATGTTTGTGACGTAAACGGCACCTACCTTTGCTGGCTAGCCGATCACTACACACAGATCACTGTGTCCGGTGCTGTAATGTCGTAAGCGAGGGTCGTGGGTCGTGATTACTTAAGGGAGCAGGAGTGAAAACAAAAAGGGCGCCACTGGCGCTAATGGTAGTGGCAGAATGAGATGTGGACGCCAGACCACCGGTGATACTCGAATGAAAAATTTTGAGAGAAATAAAATTGGAACAAATTTATTGCCGGCTACAATTAATACAAAAAAATACAGTTGTAGAAAAAATTCTGTGTCAGGACACCAAAAAAAAGGAGTCAGTAAATGCAAAAGTTTTTTACAAAATACCAAAAAATAAAAAGAATACTCAGCTATGCAGGATGGGAGGCTTCAGCTGGGCCGGAGTAGCCTAAGCCCGCCTGGGGTGAGCAGCTGGCGGAGGCGGCAGTGGCAGACGGCAAACGTAAGGCCGGCGAAGGGCTCGGCCGTAGGGACTCGCACAGGGGCTCTAGCGGTAGCGTTGTGTAGCTGGGGCTCGAGATCACACTTGGAAACGGAGCGAGAAGTGGTCCAGGCTAGGCCCTAAATGGAGGACCACCTTTTGGCTAGTATATCTCTTAGCTCGAGGCGAAGGTCTCTCAGGAGCCGCGCCTGGGGTTCCTGTTGTCGTTGGAAGTCCGTCTGCCAAAATCCAGGAAGACTTCCTACTCTACCACCAGGTGTTCTTAACCACTCCGAGCCGGGGCGAACAAAAATAAAAGCTGAGAAAAAAAATATACCGGCAGAAAACTGATCCTTTTTTAACAAAAGAAATTATATGTATTTTTCTTGTGAAGTCAGGTCAAAAGGACAAGCTCTAAGGAAACTATAAAAAAACTAAAGGTCCAAAAAATTGACCGCAAAAAAGTATTTAAAAAAATATTTACTAACTGTCTTCACAAAAAAAAAAACTAGTGTGGCTCGGCAAAATGTTTACAAGACAATACATATAAAAAAATTATAGCGCCTAAAATGATGAATGAAATGGTTTACAATCGGTTGCAGTCGTGGACTGCCTACTCATACAATATTTAGCTAAGGCGATGAAAACGAAATGGGGTTGAAATGATTGCGACACTTTGATGAAAAGACGCAAAGCGCAACCGGCAGTGGAATGAGCTGTAGAAACGCAATGCGCTGTTGCTAGCCAACAGAATCTACGCAGACCTTGCCAAAGTTATGGTCCACTACGGAAAATATATAGAAAACAAAAGTAGAAGTTCCTGTAGTAACCAAAAAAAAAACTACGTTACCAAACAAATTGAGTAAAGGACTTTGGCTCGGTTTGTTGCAAAAGCAAGAATAAAATTCGCGAACGCGACCGTAAGAACTGCTGGAAGAGCTGCTATCACTCACTCATTCATTCACCTTTCATTCCAAAAGGTTGGTTAGGAAGGTGTGGTTGTCTGTGTCAGCATGTATGAGTAAGTGTGTATATGACCCAAATTGTTAGTATTCCCAATGAGTGAGGATGAATATGATTTCGTGGCTGAAAGTGAGGTGAAGTTATGGGGGATTGATCTGCGCAAAAAGGGGGCGTAAACAAAAGGAAATAGTTAAGCTGAATTACTAAAGTATTGGTGGTATACAAAAAAAATAAAAAATTGAAGTGTCTCCGTCGACACAAAAAACCGGTGGAGGCTAGGTTGGCTCTCCAGCAATATTTAAGCAGAAATTACTAAGAGGGATAATCGCAAATTTGAGGTGCCTCAACTTGGGCACAGGGAAGACCTAACGAACAGGATAATGTTCGCTAATAATGGGAATGAATGTTTAAGCTGAACTACTGATATTAAAAAATATACAAAAGTTGAAGTGCCTCTTTTTTGGGCACAGGGGGCCTAACGAACTAGGTTGGGTTCGCTAATGAAACGGAATGAGTTTAAGAATGCCCGGGCCAAAAAAGAAGTTTATATAAATTTTGAATAAAAAAAGCCTAAATGTGGGAAAATATCCCTAGTTGTTACTATATGGATTTTGAATATAAAAGTATTACACAAAAAAGGGGCCACAGGCTCGGATGCGGCCCGTGAAAGCACGTGTTCGCACCACGCTGCAGCGCAGTTACCGTGAACCAAACAGGTTCACTAGTAATCCACTGTGGACTAGAAATTTAGAAAAATATATTACTTACAAAGGACAAGCAATCGTCCCACGACTTCTCCAAAGCGCAAACCAAAACAAATCGTGAGATTTAATAGAAAATTCACACAGCCATGCAGCAGCTTGATGCCAACAACCTCGCACCTTCACAGTCCGGACCAAAGAGAGTGGTAACCCAGCTTACAAAAACGTGGGTGCACGCTATATCGTCTCGAAGCAAAAACATTTAAATATAAGTACCAAAAATATAAGTCAAAAGTGAGAAAACAACTCAGAACGTACTTACAGTAAAGTAACCAATATCCTACGAAATATCTAGAACGGTAAAAGACCAAACTTCGTAGAATAAGAACCAAAAAATAGACAACAGAGCGTGCACTTGCTCACGCCTTCGTAGCTGGGCACCACGAGAGGTTCAAACCGAAAAGACTTGTTCTAAAACCAGCACTCACGAACAAAATCTCACAAGAAAGTAAGAAAGAGAAACGAACAGGGGTGTACAATCTAAAAAAATAGAAAATAAACAGGAGTGTAAAAATAGCCGTTACATGTTTCTTTTGAAAAGGATGATGTTTTCAAAATTTTATCTGAACCTGATATTAATAAGGGTGTCGGTTCGGATTCTTCAAGAACTGCTCTTAATCACTCTGTTATCCTCTAATGTTAATATTTAAGAAATCATTAAGGGAGAGACAATTTGGAAGAAAGCGTACGTTGTACCTATTTTAAAAGGTGTTAATAAAAACTGTACGGAGAATTATCGTCCAGTAACAAAACTTTGTATTTTTGAAAACAATTTCGAAAAAATATTTTATAAAGTACTATTTTCTATAGTGAAAAGTCAAATAGTTTATGGGCAGCATGATTTTTATCCTGGTCGATCAGTTGAGACTAATTTGCTTGTTTATACTAAATATATTTTAAGATCGATGGATGAACGTATTCAGGTGTACTCTATATACAGTGACTTCAGCAAAGTCTTTGTTAAAATCAACCATAATATTTTAATTAGGAAATTTGCCGTTGTTGGTCTATTTTGCAGCTTATTACACTGATTCGTCGTACTTAACGGGAAGAAGTCAATGTGTTATACTTAATGGCTTTTAGTCTCATTTTGAAGATATTCCCTCCGGGGTCCCTCAATGTTCACATCTCGGTCCACTTCTTTTCAATATATTTATTATTATCATCTCTCAGTGCTTCACAGATTGTAATTTCTTATTATATGCTCGTGCGGAACATCGTGCGTTTTTCTTATGAATTAAATGAATCAAATATTGAAGCAATATCCCAAATAAAAGATCTAGGAGTTATTTTGGATCATTTTTGATATTCATGCAGATAATATAATAATAACAAAAAAATACAGAATGTTAGGTTTCTTAATTAGATCTTCACGATATTTAAAAACCCTCAAACCATGAACACTTTACATAGACAGGTTGTTCATTTTGAGTGGTGCACTATTGCTATCTCGGCAACTATAAGAGCTACGAGGTCGACTAAATTAGCAAACAACTTCTATATTATAAGACTACTAAAATGAGCGAAAGAGGAATTACTTTAGACCAGTGGTTCTCAAAATACGGGGTGAAACTTTCTTATTTTAAATGAGAACCTATTTTTTTATTTGCTTATTCGATTTAGTATTTTTTTCTGAATTCAACGATATTCATATGCAATACCCTAATATTACAAAATATTTGAGAAAAATGCAAAATTAAAAATGTATCATTTTATTTAAATATGCCTGTACAAAGAGTGCTGTGGAAGAAAAATAAATCAATTGCAGAAATAATTGCAAAAACTGTAATATTTTTTTAAAATTTGTGAATAATTATTAGTTAATAAACAAGATACAATACAAAATTGCCACCATTGACATAAATACAAAGTTCTAATTTTCTTAATTTCTCACTAATCGCAATGATCTTCCGTCAACATTATTAAGAACAAATTCAATATTATTTCATAATTTGTTTAAATTATTATGAACGGTGTCATAAATTTTATCCTTTAAATATCGCCATAAGTAAAGATCTAAGGGGCTTAAATTGGGAGATCTGGCAGGCCACGGAATAGGACCGTTAGTAGCTTTCCATTTAAAATAAGAAAGTTGCACCCCGTATTTTGAGAACCACTGGTCTAAAAAAATCTTGCTTCGCTCTTTTTAATAGTCTTATAATATAGAAATTGTTTGCTAATTTAACCAACCTCGTAGCTCTGACAGTTCTCGAGATAGCAATAGTGTACAACTTAAAATGAACAACATGTACATATATCGTTAGTATGTTCACAGTTAGAATTTGCAACGGTTTGTTGATCACTAAAATATCAAGTATAAATAAAAAGAATAGAGAGAATTCACGAAAAGTTTATTAAATATTTGAGGACTCGATTTCCAAATTACATACCAAATTTAATAAGTTTCGAAATAAGAAGGCTATTTTTTGATTTATTAATTATTTTTAAAAATGTTAACAATTACATTCATTGCCATCTTTTATTAAATTAAATATTGTTTCGTTTACCGAATTCCACAACAACTCTTGATCTATTCATATTAGAAATGAATAAGACTAATTCAGCGTTAAATGTCCCACTAATAATAATTTTTTGTAACTCTGGTGGTTTTCCCGATTTATTTTCACATAATCGTATTAAAAATAAGAAACAATTAAAAAATTTCATAAAATCTTTATAAGGTTTCTGTTGGTTTCTGTAAATGTATATGTGGATAATCTGTACACAAACAAAATATTTACATGCGTTTATTTATATGTGTTTAATATTATTAATTTTTATTGTTAATATTAAACTACTATATTTTGTAAAATATTTTGATAAAAATAAGCCAATAGTTCTATAAGGCCCCGTGGGTTCTGTTTCTTCGTTACTACATGAAATAAATAAAAATTAATAGCATACAAAAAATAGTACTTATCTTTAGTATGATCTACATTATTCATATGTCAAAAAACAATTATTAATTACAAATTTCAATTGATAATTTATTATGTTTTAAAAAGAGCTTTAAAAAAACACGAAAAACAACTGAATCACTCTATGTATTTCTCATATTTGACGCATACAACGTTACTTTGACATATCTCAATAAAAACATATTGACTGGTAATATTTACTCTTAATCAGGGTTAATTAAGTATGCCTATACTAATTGAAATACATAATTCAGTTGTTTTTTAACAACGTATTTTTAAATATTGGGTGACTAAAATTATGTGTAAATACGTACTACCATTCTAAGTATACTACTAACTAATTTGGTAATATATATATACTTTGCAATTAAAAATATGTTATACTTAATTTCAGGTTCTTTGGGCATTATCACCTGCGGTATGCACTATGGCTGGGCATCCCCGTCTTTACCTCAATTGTTGTCTGCAGATTCTCTTATACCCATCACAAACGAAGAGGGATCTTGGTTAGCCGTGATCCCGATGCTAGCAGCCATCGTAGGCGCCTGTATCGCAGGAAAGTTGCTTGATTCCATAGGACGAAAAGCGACAATCTTACTCATCGCACCGCCATATTTCGCTTCTTGGATCTTGATTGGCATTGCTACCTCTACAACTTGGTTGTATGTCTCAAGAGTTTTAGCTGGTTTGGCAGATGGAATAACTTTTACTGCTGTTCCAATGTATGTTGGTGAAATTGCAGACAAAGAAATAAGAGGAATGCTTGGAACAAGTCAATCTGTAACACTAATAACAGGAATTTTATTCATAAATGTTATTGGAACATATTTTTCAGTTTACACTACTGCTTTAATTGTTTCATCTTTGCCCTTACTAATGTTCGTTACATTTATTTGGATGCCTGAATCACCTTATTATTTAATATTGAAGAATCAAAGACATGCAGCCATAATAACTTTAAAGAAACTACGGGGAACGGAAAATGTGGCAAGCGAAATCGACATCATTTCTGATTCTATTTTATTAGAGAAATCTGGTAGCATTCTGGATTTAGTCAGAGTTAAAAGCAATAGAAAGGCTTTACTAATTATGATTGGTTTAAGAACAGTTCAACAATTAAGCGGAATTTCTGCTTTTACTATTTATACTAAAATGATTTTCCAACAAGCCGGTGATTTTATAGATGCTGATATGTCTACAATTATTTATTCTACAGTTCAGTTAATCGTTTCAACTTTCTCATGTATAGTAGTTGATACAACTGGGCGTAGACCATTGTTAATTATTTCTACAATTGGATCTGCTTTTGCATTGATTGCAGAAGGATTATATTTTTATTTGAAAAATGAAGTAGAGTTTGACGTTTCCGATTTAGGATGGCTGCCAGTAACAGCTCTAATTGGTTACATTATTATTTATAGTTTAGGTTTAGGTACCATTCCCATACTTATGCTGGGAGAAGTATTTGCAACCAACGTCAAAGCTCATGCTCTATGTTTTATGGATATTTACTTTTCTGTTTTGGCAACTATTGTAGCTAAATTTTATCAATTTATGATGGATGGCTATGGAATTTTTGTACCATTTTGGGTGTTCACAGGTTTTTGTATGCTTGGCTTAATATTTATAATTTTGTGCATACCAGAAACAAAAGGTAAATCATTGGAAGAAATTCAGTTGTACATGAAAGGTGAAGAGGACCTAAATGATGATGAAATGCCGCATTGAAAATATATTTTCATTTCATTTAAGACAAATTAGTTATATTTATATTATAACAATAAGACTGAATCTCTACTTATATAAGTTGTTATTAATAATTCAACTACAAGTACTGATTGGGAAATAACACTCTTAAAGATAAATACAAAAGATAACTAAATGCATTAAAAGTACCTACTTCCAAATATAATAATTCAAATGTGTCAAAAATAAGCTTAAATGTATGAAATAAAAATTATGATACTACATATCCATACTTAAATAATAACTATTTCAAAATCTTATAAAACTCCCGAGGTGACTTCCGATCAATACTACATGAATGTAAAGGAGATAGACGATTTTTGATTGTTTCTCTCGTATGATAAAGTTTTTATGTAGGTACTTAATCTTGCCTTTCTTTTACTGTATACGCTAAAGATGACCGGAGTTGTAGACAGTGCTATTGTCTACAATATAATACATTTATGTGAATGTAAAATACTATAAAGACAGTATTTTTTACAATGTATATTTATAAAAAAAATAAAGAATTTATTTCTACTTATTTGTTTCATTTACATTTTACATATTATCCCTAAAATTAAGTAATTATCTTTTTGCCCAGTCTTACACAACATATACATAACACATACCTACATAACAAGAGCTAAAACTCAAAACCATAATATTTTTTTTATATAAATTTTACAGTAAAATATTAATAATTGATATAAGTGATAAGAAAAATATAGATAACTAGGAGATATATTAAATATTAAGTTAAAAAAAATCCCTACACTATACATAACTAATTATTTATATCTTTTCAAAAAGTAATGCAGAAATACAATTATATTAAATGATAAGGACGAAGCATTAAAATTAGATAAGTATCTTTGCAGGAAAATTTTGAAATATACAGATGTCACTGAAAAACGGGCCACTTGAAATAACTTTTTATTAATAATTATTTTTTAATTCTCTTTTTATATTTGTCGACTAGGCGTAGGGCGCCACAAATCATGGTATTTGGCATGATGGTAGCGCCCCCGGTTATCCGGAAGTGAGACTAACTTCCATATTTCAAATGAGACACAGTATATATTTTTACATATTTGGAATCTACATAAAATTATGAATTCAACGATATTTTCGAAGTGCATTTTTATTGAAGAAATAAATTGCAAAAACGTACGAGCGAATTATGAATAATTAACTTGCTAAGGTATATCAGGCAGGCTGTGAAAACAGTTGAGATATTATTGATTAGTATTTAAGTTAATTGTGTAAATAGTAAACTATTTTTGAAGATTCTATATTTTTTTACATAAAAATTATCAATTTGTTATCACAACCTAATTGATATGGCTTACCAGGTTAATTATACATAAATTCTTTTGCGTTTTTGTCACATGATTGCTAGATTATAACTACAACATATATCTTCAATAAAAGTTCACTTCTAGCGCTACCACAATGCCAAATTCCATGATTTTTGTGCTCCTAAGCCTAGTTTAAAAATATATCAAGTATAATTCTAAATAAAAGAAGTATATTGAGTGACCCGTTTTTCAATGTCAGCCTGTATAATTAAAATAAGAAATCAAAAATAAAGTTTGGTATATAACGCATTACACAACAGTAGGTACCTACTGTTACAACGAAATATAAATATAAAACGTATTACCTACAAAGAGTTAGTTAAAAGACTTGGATCATGCAAATGAAAACGTTAAGTAGATTTTAAAAATCTAGTATGTATACTCGTACGTATTTATGTTTTTATTATAGGTATAATTAGATTTTACTTTATAATAGGGATGTGTCCTGTTTGTAAAAAAATATTTTTTTATTATCCTTTATTTCACAGATACAGGTTATTATAATGTGCAATATATACACACACAAATTTGTATTTTTCTGATGTAATCTGAGTGGTATGGAGTTTACTTCCTGCTCCGGGATTTACACTCCTTCCAGCTGCGTACCAAGCAGCTCATGTAAGGGTGTTAAGTGATTGTTTTTCGTATGATATGTGCAGTACCGTATATTGCAGTTTTTTGAATTTCCATTGCGTCATGTTTACCAGGGATTTTTTCTATAGTTTTTTAAAATTCTGCATTCACAAATTCCTGTCCCTCCCACGATTATTGGAATTATAAATGTTTTTGTCTTCCACATTCTACTAATTTCAATACTTAAATCTTAATATTTTAGCAGCTTTTCAAAAAAAATTGATATTATATTTTCGTCTGCCGGAACTAAAACATCCAAAAAATAGGTAATTTTTTCTGTTTTTATTATTATGTCCGATCTATTGGCTAACACAGTTCTGTCAGTTTGTATTCCAAAATCATACAAAATTGTAACTTTATTGTCTGCACTAGTTATTAATTTTGCAGGGTTATGATTATACCATTTTTCAGTTAACTTTCTACATTTATAATGTTTGCATAAATTATAATGAATGAGAGTGCAAATTTTATTATGTCTTTTAACATATTCATTTTTAGCAAGTTCCGAATATGAAGATATTATGTGATCATTTTTACATACTCTACAATATTTATCTTGTCTATTTCGATGTTATTTATTTGCAATACCTTGTAGTTAATGCCTGTTCCTGAGCTGCTGTTATAAGACTCTCAGTTTCACCTTTAATAGTACCTCTTTTTAACCATTTCTATGATTGTTCTTTGTCTATTTTTAAATTTTCCATTTGTCTAAATATTTGTCCGTGCATAGATTGATTCTTCCAAATATTGCATAATCTTGTTTGACATTGTATTTTTATGTGTGTAGCTGTCCTCCTTTCTTTCGGCTGAGTTTGTTGTGTTTTTCAATTTAATCTTCCACATTTTCTACGATATCTTCTTCGTTACTTTCAGAACTTGTTACCCTTCTATATATTTTTCTTCTATTTTCTTTGATATTTTTAAAAGAGATCTGTTCTGTGAAAGGCCCATTTCATATTTTTTAATGTTGTTTATTATTGGATCACGGTTACTGTTTGTTCTAAAGTAAAAACTTAACTGAAACATTGTTGCATAGTAAGCTGCTTATATCTGTTGAAGTCCTCTTCCTCCCATTTTTCTTTTTACAAATAATCTTTCATCATCCTTCCTATCAACCTTAATTTCTTCTAGTGTCCAATGTACTATACCAAAACTGTATCGGATTATTGGGACAGCTAATGCTCCTATGGCTTGGAAGATGAGTATTTAATATTTTTTTATATTATTATTATTATTATATACAAATTCAAAGCTAAACGGCATGAATTAAATATGTAAATAAAATAGGATATAGATTAACCAAGCACCTTACTGTTATATCCTGCAATAGGTGGTCGAATAAGATACAGTTTATAACAAAATATTTATTATTTCAAGAATCATTTACAATATATTTTACATTTATGACAGTTGTGTATTTTATGTCTTGTTGTTAAGATCATTTTTTTTTTTATTTTATATCTATAATCAAGTCGCCAACATCTCTCCTTTTAAAAAATCTGATGTGGCCAGCACAATACCTTCCGTCAATCCTGTGTATTATGTACAAAATCCATACATAAATTTTCTTACTAACGATTCTAAATTTTTGGTATTATGTGATTCCCTTTCTCGGCAACTGAATTCCATACTCCTGATAACAAAAAAATAATAATAAGAAATTATGATATTTTGAATGAAAAATTATAACACTTGTCAGTTATGGACATAATTAATTGCTGTCATTTTGACACGGGTCCCCATATCTGCTTGCCAAAGTCAGCAAAGTGATGTCACTACACGCGCCCTATACATAAATTTTCTTGCAAAAGATCCTATATTCCCAGTAAAGTTATTTCATAAACAAACTATGCAAATTGCACTAGACACTGACATCTTCTTCTTTAGTTTTTCCCATTCGTTAGGGGGTCGCTATTTTTTATTTTCTTCTTCCACTCATTTTTGTTTTCCGTGTCGTCCTCATTCAGTTCCTTTTCTCTCAAGTCTTCTGCAATACAGTCTTTTCATCTTATATTTGGTCTTCCTATGTTTCTTTCACCTTCTATTAATATATTCATCTCTCCTCATAACATGTTCAAACCAATGTAATCGTCTCTCTTATATCTAGAAACTTCAACACTAGAGTTACTTCCCTTTTTCTTTCATTGATTTACATTTTATTGATACTGACATCTGTCAATTTGAATTACCTGAATATATTAGCAGTTTCCATGGTTAAGTTAGCATAGCTGGCTGAATAATGAAATTTATATCAAATTTATTATCTTTATTCTTCTTTAACTCATATCTGTTGAATAACAAATATAAAATGCAATCAAATCGTATAGATAATAATATATTCTTTAAGTTATAATAACATTTAACTGAGTTTGCCAAGAAAAACTATTCAAATCTTCAAATGAGGGTACTTCCGGTTGACCAATTATAACCAAAATCTAAACATATCTGCATATGGTTGTAAGGAAGAGGAATACGCAAGAATTGTAATTTTTGGAATTCTAGTATTGGAGATATCGTGTCCGAAACGGCGGGGATACACACACACATACACACACACATACACACACACGCACACACGAACACACACACACACACACATACAGACATCATCGTAAAAATAGTAAAATCGTATTGTAAAGACCCTAAAACGTGCTTATTCAATGAAAACTAACCACCGAATTTTTTGACCAAAGACAATACCTTCCTTACCTAGAGGTGACGGAAGGTAAAAATGACGTAGTCATTACGACGACGAATGGGAAGATTCCTGTTTCTTCTTGGACGTTCTTCTATTATATTGGTTGCTAATTGTTGCTGTGAAATCTGGTCATTTGAATCATTGTTATGAGTAAAAGTTTCATATATAGATTTGACAGTAACATCTTCATCGATAACCGGATTATCTTCATTTAATGTAATATTAAATTCTCCCAATAACATATCCTAACTTAATTGTGGATTAGGATTATCGTGTGAATTGTCATATCTTTTTACCTCTCGCTAAGAGAGGTATTGGATTCATGCTAAAAATCGCATATTCAGATTTTATTGAATAAGCACGTTTTAACATTTTTACGATGATGTCTGTGTGCGTGTGTGTGTTTGTTTAACAACGTATTTCCCAATCGGACATTCATGGAAAGATCTGAAAAGGTTTTGGTAACAATTGGACAACCGGGAGTATCTTCTAAATATTATTTTTTGAAAAATTTTCTTGGTAATATTAAAGAAAATTAAATTCTCTATCTGATGCATTTAAATATTTTATTATACAGGGTGAGTCATCGAAATCGCCGTCTTCGATATCTCCCTTGTCGTTAGAAATACAGCATAAGTTTATTAACAGAATTTGTTCGTCTACTCAAGGAGCGTAACGTAAAATTATTTTCACATATACAGGCTGTTGCATTTCGGCTCGGCAAGAATTGTTTCTCTTTTTTTAAATAGAACATCCTATATATTTTTATATATTTTGAATTGTATTTTATTCACCTATACGAACATATCAATTTTGTTTAAGTTTTTTACGGCGTTGCCAAGTTATTCCGTTTTTTCTCTAAAAAAGACCGAATACACGCATTGCTTTATATAACTGTAATTATACTCTATGTTCTGGCATATTTTATTTTAAATGTAATTATACAGGATGTTCAATAAAGCGAATCAAATGTGCTCAATTTCAAATTACTATAACTCGTCATTTTCAAATGGAACACCCTATATTTTATTATTCAGTTGTGTGTATTTTTGTATTATCTTCATATGTTTTAAGGGTATCCTATGGCTAAAACCAATAATTTCGGAGATTTTCACCATTTTTCTCTAAATTTATATATTCAATTAAAAATTAATTCTAGTATACCATGGATATTGTTTTTTGAATAAGAAACAATTGCAATACTGACAATAGTTTCATTAGCCAGGTTATTATTAATAACAGTAGGATTAAGTAAATTAATTTATTAATATGAATCTCTCGTAAGAAGAACTTACGAATATGATGTACGCACTTGGAGAAGCGGAAAGAAACTCTCTTTTGACATCAAGAATTTATGCACAACGGTTTCCGGGAAGACGACATCCAAATCCGCGTTCTTTTGAGAAACTAAGGGAAAGGTTTAAAAGAACCGGTCATGTTCAATACGAAAAAATCTGATGTGGCCAGCACATAACCTCTCGCCGTATATTTTACCTGGCTGTATGCATAAAGCAAAGAATATTTTTATAAATACAAATAATATATTCATATAAATCTATGACGTATAAACTTCTTTATTATTCAATAATAGCATGTCTCAACATAAAGATATTTACCATAAATTATGTTACAATAAATGACAAAGTAGAGTTTACCATATATAAATATTAGGCTGGTAACAGCAATTTTCAATTCGAACAACTTTGTTTACTTTCTCTTCATATTCTTCTAGTAGAAACATTAATTTTGGGCGGTCTAAAATGTATATATCTGGATTGTGCATCTATTCTTATATATCTTCTTTTACATTTTATTTTTTCATACTTGTTATATCTAAATAACCTTAATTCCCTTTAATAAAGTGACGGATAGATTGCACTCCGATTATTCTTATATCGATGTGTAATTTTGTCAATATTTACAACTTACTTGAGAAGAATTTGATAGCTTTTTCGCAATTCAAAGTTACTCTAGTCTACAGTACTGGTGTACATTGTCCCATAATGTTTGAAACAAATTTAAGTCCTTCAACCTAGACTTGTCATCTCCATAATAGTCACAGATCAAGAATTAAGGGATTCTCCAAATACATTTTTCTTTCATTACTCATTATTTCTGACACTGACATTTATCTGTCAGTTACAAATAATTTAAATTTGCAACTATTTTTCATGGCATCCTATCGGTTGTAAAATTAATTACAACATTATTTTATATATGATATTCCTTTTATCTCTAAATCTATAAAATATGTATAAAAATATTTAAATGTATCAGAAAGAGAATTTATTTTTCTTTAATATTATCAAGAAAAATTTTCAAAAAATAATATTTAGAAGATTTTTTTTCAAGAATCTTCTACTTCCGGTTGTCCAATTGTTACCAAAACCTTTTCAGATCTTCCCATGAATGTCCGATTGGGAAATACGTTGTTAAACAAATTTTAAGTCTTATAGTTTTTGAGTAACCGTCCTTCCAACATCCCACACACACACATCCACACACACACACACACACACACACACACACACACACACACAGACATCATCGTAAAAATGTTAAAATCGGATTGTAGGGACCTTAAAACGTGCTTATTCAATACAATCTGGATATGCGATTTTTAGCATGAATCCAATACCTCTCTTAGCGAGAGGTAAAATGTTAAAATCGGATTGTAGGGACCTTAAAACGTGCTTATTCAATACAATCTGGATATGCGATTTTTAGCATGAATCCAATACCTCTCTTAGCGAGAGGTAAAAAGAGGGTTTCTTTCCGCTTCTGCAATAATAAAACGTGATAAAACATCCGCATAACCAAACGAATCAGTTGAAATGTACCGTATTTCAAAATCATACCTCATTAATGTTAAAGCGCAACATTGTAATCTATTAGCCGCATAAATAGGAATACCTTTTTTGTTTCCAAAAATGTGAAGCAATGGTTTTTATGGTCTGTTTCCAACGTGAATTTGCGAGATAACATTTTGTGGAATTTTGTGACTGCAAATACCAAACCTAGTGCTTTTTTTCAATTTGGCTATATTTTTGTTCAGCTTTTGTCATTTGTCAACGTTCTAGATGAGTGGAAAATTGCTTTTCTCCGACCATCTGGATATTCATGGAAGATAGCTGCACCAAATCCACGATTGCTTGCATCTGCTGCTACAATAATTGGTAACATTGGGTTAAAATGTGTTAACAACAGATCAGTTTGTAAAATATTTTTGATTTTGTTAAATGCTACGTAACAAGCCTCTGGCCATTTAAATTCCACATTTTTGTGTAAAAAATGGTCTATTGGGTTTCTGATTTGTTGTAATTTATGAACAAATTTACCATAATAATTGACTGCTTCCTAAGAATGCAAGAACTTCTGAAATATTTGATGGAACAGGCATATCTTTAATTACTTGAATTTTTGCTGGATCTGGTGTTAGGCCACTTAATGATACGCATGAAAAATTGACATTTCTCCGATTTTAGGACGAACCCATAGTCAGATATTCGCTGAAATAGTTTTTTTAAAATGAGTAAAGTGTTCAATTTCATTCGTGCTAGCCACTATTAAGTCATCCAGATATGCACTAACATATGGAAGATGTGCAATCATTGCATCAATGATTTTCTGAAATTCGCTTGGTGCAGATTTTACACCAAATGGGAGACGCAAATATTTATATAATCCACGATGAGTAGTTACTACTAATAAATCTTGTGATTTTTCTTCTACTTCGAGTTGAAAATATGCATCAGAAAAATCAATGCAAGAGAATAACGATTTACATTTTTGCAAATGTATCGTCTGTAATGGAATCGGGTTGATTTGATTCCAAAGCATTATTAAGACCTGTTGAATAATCAGCGCAAATCCTAATTTTACCATTTGGTTTGCTGACTACTACAATTGGTGCTGCCCAAGATGAAAAATCTGCAGGTGCAATAATTCCTAGATTTTCTAATCTTTGTATTTCACCATCTATTTTTGGTAATACGGCATATGATACTGGTCGTTTCTTCATATAAACTGGCTTTGCGTCAGGTTTCAAATGTAATTTTACTTTAGTTTTTGTGCATGTGTCTCTGAAAATTTTAGGATTTTTTTTTATTAGTTGCTGTGTATATTCGTCTGCTAATGACGATGATGATGTGACTGAATTGCAAATTGAATTTAGTGGAATTGACTACAAATTAAATAAATTAAACATTTTATTCCAAATAAATTCAAATTTGGAATTTTTGTAACTTAACAAGTTCCTTGATTCGTAACTCGATTCAATTTGATGTCACATTGGAATTCGTCCGTAATTTCCAAACGATGATCTGTAGCACTATTATCTGTAAAGGCTGTAGGTGTTTTAATTGGTTTACCAATTTGTTACCATGTTTCATCAGTGATAATTGTTATGTCTCTTGCTGTGTCAAGTTGCAGTTGTATTAGGTGATTGTTGATTTCTACATTCACAAATTTTCGATCATCAACGTAATTTACTTTGTTAACTATATCAGTGATAACTTGTGATTTAGCATTATAATCATTTCTCTTTACCTGATTGTTATATGTTTTGTGTTTATTGTTTGCTTTTACTCTTGATGCGCTTGTATAATACCCTTCTTTATGTCCAACTTGATTACATTCCTTGCATTTATTATTTCGAAAATTGCATCCTTTTGAAAAATGCATTTGTCCACAATACCAACATGGATATTTAGGCTTGTTCTCTCTTTTTACTTCATTGAATTTCTTTTTCTGATATTGCTTTTGATGATATTGTACTTTGTTAACATTTGGTTTCGATGTATTTTTAACTAACGCTGTATCCATTGTAATTGAAACTAAACTTTGACATTCGCTAATAAGTGTGTTTAATGTTACTAGAGTATTTTCGTTAGATTTTTCCAACATTTGTAGCAATCTAGTGCGTGCTTCAAAATCTTTTGGTGATTTCAAACCACAGATAAAAATTAAACATTTGAAATGTTCTATTGATAATTTACCAATTTCAAATTCTTCACATGCACGATTGACAACACCAGCGTATGTAACGTAATCATCATATTCTTTCTTTTTAATTTGTAAGCAATTAAATCTTTTACTGAAAATTGTTGTTTGTGGACATAACTTTTGTTTAAGACATTCTACCGTTGTCTTCAATTTATTTTCTTTTGGTGTTTTAGGTAAAATGTAATTTACATATTTAGTGTGTGACTTTTGATCTAACTTTCGTAATAACAACCGTACTTTAGCTGCAACAACTAAATTATGTGTTCTTCGTGCCGTTCATACCATTTATCGAATGTTAATCCATTATCTGGATCATATATAAACTGTTGCATGCTACTTGCTAGCGATTCGATTATAAATTCTATATTATTAACTATAGGACTTTTATTTGGTTTTTCATCATCATAATTCTGCAAATAATTGGTGATGCTGTTTCTGATTTTCCTGAATTTGCAGTAAAACTTTTTCTAAAATTTGTTCTGTCATAATTATTACAATTTGTTATATTACCAATATTCTCGTCGGCAATTTGTTATACCCTGCAATAGGTGGTCGAATAAGATACAGTTTATTTCAAAAATTATTTACAATATATTTTACATTTATGACAGTTGTGCATTTTATTTCTTGTTGTTATGATCATTGTTTTTATTTTATATCTATAATCAAGTTGCCAACACTTACTATTCTATTTCTAATTACTAAATAATGAAATTAGCCATCAGAATCTCTAATTTATCATCAAATTATTTCAATACGAACATCTGTTTATTTATTCACCAGAAAATGTAATTAGTAATAGCATTGATCTTTTATACTCAGATTCGCCATTTATATGAGTTTATTGGCAGACATAATATAGTTCCCACACTGCCGAAATTTGTTTCTACTAACCATGAAATTAATTCCGCGTTGTTGGTGATGGAATTTGACCTGCTCACTTCACACTTGAAATTGACATGAATTGGTTTTGCTTTGTGTGATTGTGCACGCCTGTATCGTGCAAGTATCCTGCTTGCCTGTAAATTAAGGCACTTGCCATTTAGGTACTCAATTTTGTCGGGGATATATTAAAAATAGATTTAATTATAAAATGTATTAATTGTAAATGAAAAATTATTTATTATTCCAAAAAACAATAAATCTTCAATAAAATACATAAAACATAGTAACAAAATATTTACTTAACATATGAAAAATATGTGAAACTTACATTGATTATATTATTAAAATTTAGTAGAAATAATCTAATGTGGCCAGCATAATACCTTCCGTCAATCCTGTGTATTATGCATAAATTCCACACATAAATTTTCTTGAAAAGATTCTAAATTCCCAGTAAAATTATTTCATAAACAAACTATGCAAATTGCACTTGACACTGAAGTCTTTTTTTTTTCTTCTTTAGCTTTTCCCATTCGTTTCGGGCCGCTACTTTTTTTTATTTTCTTCTTCCACTCATTTCTGTTTTACGTGTCGTTCTTATTCAGTTCCTTTTCTCTCAACTCTTCCGCAATACAGTCCTTCCAACTTATCTTTGGTCTTCCTTTGTTTCTTCAAGCTTCTATTTCTAAGCTATTCATTCTTTTTCCAATACATTCCCCATCTCTCCTCATGACATGTTCAAACCAATGTAATTGTCTCTCTTGTATCTTTCCAAAAACTTCTAACACTAAAGTTATTTCCCTTATTCATTAATTCCTTATCGTATCTCTCCGTGTCTTCCCCAGTATCTATCTCTACATCCACATCTCTGTCACATTCATTTACATTTCATTAGGTGCGTTCAATAAGCCCCGGGAAAACAAGCAGTCGGAATTAAAATTTGTTGAACGACTTTGCTAGCCTAGCGTTTGCTTGATTTGCTCGTAAGCAATCCAAGCGCCAAATTTCTCGCTTGTCTTGCTAACTTATGAAATATAATGGCGGGAAATGCAAATTATACATACATGAATTTAACTTGTACTGTTTCTATCTCATTTTATTGTGTGTTTATATCAATCTAAAGCGTACAATAGTCCGCGATTCTTGTCCATTTGTTCCCGAAGGTAAGTATCATCCCACACTTAACATAACTCTAGGATTTTCTACTAATTTTCAAAATTCATCAATAAATTATACACCCTCAGTAGTATACCTAGGCTGGTTCTGCAACAAAATGGTCTACTGCGCAGGTTTCTGCGCAGGTTTTACCCCCACCCCAGCCCCTACCTCGGCCCCCGACCCAAACCCCGGCCGCCGCTTCGGCGGATCTTGCATTAGCTGAAAATAGATTAACATCTGGCATGCACGTGTTCAAGTCACTGACCTTGCATCAGCTAAAAATAGACCAACATCTGGCATGCACGTGTTCAATTTAATGACTTGCATTAGCTGAAAATAGATCAACATCTGGCATGCACGTGTTCAAGTCACTGACCTTGCATCCGCTAAAAATAGACCAACATCTGGCATGCACGTGTTCAATTTAATGACCTTGCATTAGCTGAAAATAGATCAACATCTGGCATGCACGTGTTCAAGTCACTGACCTTGCATCAGCTAAAAATAGACCAACATCTGGCATGCACGTGTTCAAGTCACTGACCTTGCATCAGCTAAAAATAGACCAACATCTGGCATGCACGCGTTCAAGTCAATGACCCTGCATTAGCTAAAAATAGACCAACATCTGGCATGTCCGTGTTACAGCAAACAGGATGTGGTTATGAATCATGGTCTAAAAATAGACCAACATCTGGCATCCACGTGTTTTAGAAAAACCCCGACCCAAACCCCGGCCGCCGCTTCGGCGGATCTTGCATTAGCTGAAAATAGATTAACATCTGGCATGCACGTGTTCAAGTCACTGACCTTGCATCAGCTAAAAATAGACCAACATCTGGCATGCACGTGTTCAATTTAATGACTTGCATTAGCTGAAAATAGATCAACATCTGGCATGCACGTGTTCAAGTTACTGACCTTGCATCCGCTAAAAATAGACCAACATCTGGCATGCACGTATTCAAGTTAATGACCTTGCATTAGCTGAAAATAGATCAACATCTGGCATGCACGTGTTCAAGTCACTGACCTTGCATCAGCTAAAAATAGACCAACATCTGGCATGCACGTGTTCAAGTCACTGACCTTGCATCAGCTAAAAATAGACCAACATCTGGCATGCACGCGTTCAAGTCAATGACCCTGCATTAGCTAAAAATAGACCAACATCTGGCATGTCCGTGTTACAGCAAACAGGATGTGGTTATGAATCATGGTCTAAAAATAGACCAACATCTGGCATCCACGTGTTCTAGAAAAACTGGTTGGAACCGGATGTGGTGATTAGTCATGCTCTAAAAATAGACCAGCATTTGACATGCACGTGTTCTAGAAATACTGGTTTGAATATAAACACAAGCGTAGAATTTTCATTTCAGTTGTTTTTAACATGGCTTCCGCTTGTGAACTTAGTGACTAAGTGGTTAAAAATATATCAAATGCAATTAAAATTATTAAAACTTTTAATGAAGCTGAAGTCTGGCGCAAGCACGTAAATAAACTTATCTTGATGATATCAAGATATATTAAAAAGGGTGTTACGTCAAACAAGGATGTAAACGTGAGCAAGCTGGAAGCGAATTTGGCACTTTTGAAGTACTATCGTGAACAGCTTAAACGGTTAAAAACAGCGACTTTAAAAACTGGATCCGGTACCGGTGGAACATTAACAAAAATATCAAACCTCGTGTGGCAGGAAGTGGAATCCCGATTTGTAAGCAGAATCAGGACAGGAATTATCGTCAACAGCACCTTTAAGGATCCAAAATTATTTCTGGAAAAATGCTTAAGAATTTTCAAGAATAAAATTAATGCAGCACGGCGGGTATCAATGATCAAGGTAAATGTAGTATTCAGTGCCGAATTCATTTTGCCACATACTGGAACCGTGGAAATAAAAACATTCAACACGAGAAATGAGGTCATTAGCAACATTACCAATCTAGATGACTGGTACAAAACTTACATACTGGAAAATCTTTTAACAAAACTGGAAGAATTCCAGGAACGTGATTCAGGCTGGGCATTATCCGAAATTTTACACTTGAAGGTTCACATTAACAAATACCAACCAATATCCGGGAGTTCATACATTGATTTACCTCCCGACATTAAACTGAAAAAGGCGGTAGTTAATGTGAAAAACGATGACAATTATTGCTTTTTGTGGGCTGTAGTATCAGCACTATACCCAGCACACAGGTCAGAGAATGTTAATCGCACATTATCTTACCCCCACTACTCTAAAGTGTTGAAGTATGAGGGTTTGAGGTTTCCACTACAACTAAGGGATGTTCCAAAATTTGAGGACTTGAACAACTTATCAATAAACGTTTACACGTTGCAAAAGGCTGGAAAGAAACATAAAGTTGTCCCACTAGCACTTAGTGAAAAAAACTTTGAAAAATGCATCCACCTTTTAATGATAATGGAATCTGAAGAAGAGGGGGTAGAAGAAGAGGATAATGATAATGAAAAAATGGATGTGGATCAGGTTAATTTTAAGGAGTTAAGGAATAATGTCAACCACCACTACATGTGGATAAAAAATTTGTCACGCCTGTTAAGCAAACAGCTTTCAAAACATAATAAACGAACTTGGTTGTGTGACAGGTGCCTCAACCATTTTAATACTGAAAAAAATTTAAATAAACATAAGGAAATGTGTAAATTAAAAAATAAATGTTTAGTTAAATTACCATGTGAATGCGAAAAGTATTTGCAATTTAAGAATTTCCACCATCAGGAAAAAGTTCCTTTTGTATATTAATACGCTGATTTAGAGAGCATACTAAAAAAAGTGGAAGGTAAAAAAAGGTGTAATACCGAATACGTGCAGAAACACATACCATGCAGCATCGCATTCTACCTGAAATGCTCCTATGATGATTCATTGTCATTTTTCGCAATTACACGTGGTAAGAACTGTATACGCTGGTTTTCCGAGAAATTACATATCGCTGCACAATATGTAGACGGTATTTTGAAGAGAATTGCACCAATGCAGCCAACATGTGAGGAAGAACAAATTTTTTTAACTGCAACCCACTGTCACATTTGCAAAAAAATATTGCTGAATAATCAAATTAAAGTTCGAGATCACTGCCACCTGACAGGGAAATTTAGAGGTGCAGCACACCAGTGGTGCAATTTAAACTTACGGGATTCTCACACCATACCTGTGATTTTTCATAATTTAAGCGGGTACGATGCTCACTTCATAATAAAAAGCGTTGTCAAGGATATTCCTGGTAGGATAAATCTACTGCCCATAAACAAAGAGCGGTATATTTCATTTACAAAGCATGTGAGTGAAACAAAAGTTAACTTACGCTTCATTGACTCGTTCCGGTTCATGGCGAGCAGCATTGATAAACTGTCATCTTACTTAAGTGACAAAGATAAACCTCTAACCCGAAAACATTGTGCTAGTGATGACGAATTTCACCTGCTCACTAGGAAAGGTGTTTTCCCCTATAAATACCTAGACACTTGGGAGAAACTTGATGAAGTGCAGTTACCAGCAAAAGAGGAGTTTTATAGTTCACTGCGAGGCGAAGGGGTCAGCAACGAAGACTATCAACATGCCTGTAACGTGAGGAACCAATTTCATGTTAAAAACTTGGGTGAATACAGCGATTTGTACCTGAAAACTGATGTATTATTATTAGCCGATGTGTTTGAAAACTTTCGCGCTAACTGCATGGAGTCATATAAACTTGACGCTTTACACTACTACACAGCACCAGGACTTGCGTTTGACGCAATGCTAAAGTGCACAGATGTAAAATTAGAATTACTGACTGATGTGGATAAAATAATGTTTTTCGAACGAGGAATGCGTGGTGGCTTGTCACAGTGTTCCAATAGATACGCGAAAGCTAACAATAGATATATGGGTGAATTACATAATCCAACTTTAGATGAATCATGCATTATGTACTTTGATGTAAATAATTTGTATGGAGCCGCGATGAGTCAATACCTACCGTACGGAAAATTTGAGTGGGTAGAAGAGCAGGATTTTTACTCATTTGATTTAATGAATATTAGCGATACATCTGATATTGGATACTGCTTTGAAGTAGATTTGGAGTACCCAGCTGAGTTACATGAGCAGCATAAAGACTTACCATTGTGCCCTGAACACTTTACACCTCCAACATCAAAATATTCAAAACTAATTGCAAACTTGTATTCAAAATCAAAATATGTAATTCATTACCGCAATTTAAAACAGTGTTTACAATTAGGACTAAAAGTAACCAAAATACACCGAGTATTGAAGTTTAATCAGAGTGCGTGGCTCAAACATATAGACTTAAACACTGAGTTGAGAAAACGATTGGAAAATGAATTTAAAAAAAACTTTTATAAATTAATGAACAACGCAGTGTTTGGAAAAACTATGGAAAATGTTCGAAAATATGAAGATATCAAGCTCGTAAGGAAGTGGTGTGGACGTAATGGGGTAAAATCATACATTTCTCAGCCAAATTTTCATAGTTGCACAGTATTTGATGGTGATATAGCCCTTATTGAAATGAATAGACTAAGTGTTAAATTTAATAAACCGATATATGTAGGATTTTCAATATTAGATATTTCCAAAACCTATATTTATGATTTTCATTATAATTACATAAAAAGGGAATTAGGTGAAAAGGTGAAATTACTATACACAGATACAGACAGTTTAATTTATTATTTTTCAAACATAAATATTTATGACATTATAAAACGTGACATTTACAAATATGATACATCTGACTATGACAAAAACAATATTTACAACATACCGCTGGTTAACAAAAAAGTAATTGGTCTCATGAAAGACGAGAACAATGGTCAAATAATGACTGAATTTATCGGTTTGAAATCGAAAATGTACACTTACAAGGTAGTAGGAAAACCTGTTACAAAAAAAATTAAAGGAATAACTGGCACTACAGTAAAAACAATTACTTTTGAGGATTATTACAACTGTTTGTTTGGAAATACTACTGTAATAAAAAATCAGTTTTGTATACGTTCAAAATATCATGACGTGTACACTACAAAACAAAGAAAATTAGCGCTAAGTCCACATGATGACAAGCGTGTTGTAAATTATTTATATACAGACACAATACCCTGGGGATATGTTCACCAGTAATTTTAAGTTGAAATTAAAATATAAGTATGTAAACTAGGTAAATATATGTAAGTTAAAACTAATTTATAATGTAAATTTTTTAGAATAAATATAATTTCAATAAAAATAATGTCTTTTAATTATGTCCACATTTTTTATACAACACTTACTATTTAGTACTGCACAACCACATAATCTTCAACTACAGGTGGAGGTTGACATACATGGCACGCTTCCCGCGGTAACTCAATTCCTAAAGATGTTTCGCAGGAGTCGCAGTATGTGCAGCGATCCTGATAATTACGAGACCAGGTCACATGTTCCCATCCCGCTGCCCACAGAGGAACCGCCAGCCTGTATTGTAGCATACAGTTGTAACACATCCACAACTTTTTATATGACCCATCTGCGATGAGGAATGTGGTTACGTAGCCGGTGTTGATAATGCAAATTTTTGTGTCGTCTTCCACGACACGCAGCTGTTCATTGTAATAAACACCGTCATCTGACATATAGCCCTCATCCTCTTCGTGCGAATCAAAATGTTGGTTTACTACAGCAACATTCGCTACGAGAATGTCTAGATCGTTGTTAACAGCCATTTTTATTATTATGCAAAAATTTGTTACTGAAGTTTTGTTTTAAACAACTGTTTTATATATAAAAAGTAGTGCAGTAAAATTAGCATTAAACCTCCCGCTGGTAGAACTATGCTTTGGTCTTAGCAAATATTGCAAAGTTATTTTAAGACAAAAATAATGGTTTGTTTTTATGTAAGTTTATTTAATTAAATGTAGTTATACAAAAAGGAATGTAGTTATACAAAAGGAAAGGAATACGGGGAGAGTGTATAACACGGGCTACTTTTGCGTAATTTAAAATTTAAAAAATTTGGTGTCGATCGGGATAAGTGTAATTTTATAATTTAGTCATAGGGTTCTAAAAAGGTTCTAAGCAAATTTAAGCTGGTAAGTGACGTTATTTCTTAAATTAAACGTTGATATTTTTATTTTTACTGTTATTTATTTTTAAATTTTAAAAATACAGATTTTTACAAAAATATAGTTATTTATAAAAACATCTTAGAAAATACTTATTTTAAACTTACATATTTTATGAATTTTACTTTAGACTTATATACTATAGCCTAATTACAAAACACGTACAATACTAGTTGAAGGGGAATATTTTACAATTCTGTCATGTAATATGAGGCAGTACGCTGTAGTATTCGCAGGTACATTAGTGGAAGTTTCAAACTCTAATCGAATGTCTACAGCACCAGTTTTCAAAATTTCGTTTTGATGGGTACAGTCAATTACAACTATGGGTGCAACATTTATAAATTCTTTTGGTGTTAGTATCGGTTCGTTTGTTTTACCATAGTATGATGATTGGAACTGCGCATACATATCATAAAGGATAGCAAAACAGTTTTTGTTAAAATTCAAATTTAAATTATCATACGGGTACATTTCAGAATTAAGGTACAACTTTATATTAGTTAAATTACAGCTATCAAATGAACTGCCAGACATTCCAATTGTATTTTTTCTATTAGTTTGAAATTCAACAATTACAAAGCGAGGTTTTTCTAGTTGTGATGAAGTTTTGATAGCCCACGTGTGACGTTGGGTTTGTTGAAGTACCGGATACTCCATTAATTCCCAGCTACGGAATGCAATTTCTAGTTCGACATTTTTTTGAATTAAATTGAACAACATGAGGCGTTCTGCATCAGCAACAGAAATATGTGGAATTTTCCATTGCACTTTACTTATTTCAAGTTTTAGTTTATCCATACTGACTACAGCACTAACTAAGGCATTTTCATCTGTATTGCTGCGTATAAGAACGAGTTCTTGTCGTAAATTCATTACAATTCTCCGGAAATCTTCAGAAAATCCGAGCAGCATTCGTAACGGCATACATACGTTAAAATACCCATTACTATCTAATATGCTAGTTAGCTCTGAACTTCCATACCAACCAGCATTCATAAGTGCAGTGCTCTCATTTTTGTTATATGAAACGTATGATTTCAAGGTGGATGAGATACCAGGATTTCGCACCCTGTCCACAACTATACCATTAATTTCATATCGAATTTCTTCAAATAAATGTGCTACACCTTTATTTTAGTCCCATCTTTATTAGTTACTTGTCCTTCAATGTAGATTAAGCTGTTCCATGGAAGCGTGTAGGCGTCCTGTTGTTGAATTGGAATTCGAATTTCATCATTGTTATTAAAGGTGGTAGCCGAGTAGGGTTGATGGGTATGTTTTTCAGCATTAACTATAGAATTGTCTTCAAGAGCTGCCTCGGTAACGGTTAAGATATTAGCATCCATTTTCTTTAATGCACAGTATGTAATTTTTACACTTTAATATTGATTCAAATTTAATTCTAATCCAAATTATAATTGTTGTCCTTTTCTTTTTTGCGCCTTTTTGATTTTCTTTCGCAATTTTGAAACGTTAACGTTGTAACCAAGTGATTCAAGAAATTTGCGGTTGGATGGTGTTAACACCTCAAAGGTTTCTTGTAGACTAACCAATCGGTTAGCAGGTAATTTGTAATTATTAGTAATTTTTGGTTGATTGTATTTAATTACCATTGTGCGCAACTTTTTTTAAATGTAGTCTTAACGTGATGACCTCTTCTCTAAAATTGATTAAATCACCGTTCTGGTCGAGTATTTGTACTACAATTGAACTTATTCGGTGAGTATTTATTGGCATATATATGGCATGTTGAGGGCTCTCTATTATTTTCTCACCTGGCTCAGTGTTGGGAAAAAATTGATGAACAATATGGGTTGGTGCGCTGTTATTATACGAACCTGAGGATATGTTACAGTGCACACATATAGAGTTAACTTTAAGAATGTCTATTGGATAATCAGCTATGTGAAATGTATTTGCGGATAATAAACGAGGTTTGAATCCTAATAAATCTCTAAATGTATCATTCGGTCGGAAATCAACGTCTACGCTAGCCAGCAATTCAACCTTTAATGTATTTCTATTTGCTTTAATTATTAATTTATTTTTATCTTTCACGTCCTTTTGAAGGATCTGAATTACCTTACTTAAGTAAGTTTTTATATCTTTAATTTCATATGATCCTGTTTCTAACGATACTTTATGGCTGCCGAAATAAAAACAATTGTTTACACCCTTCTCAATATTTGGGATAGAATTGTATGATTCAAAATTTATCAAACCGACTACATATTCCTCATCATCCAAATCGATAGGAGGATTTATATCAGCTGTTAATATGGAGCTGCGTCCTGTTAGGGTAAATGTGTATGACATGATTTCTTAACAAGCACTAAAGTAATCGTTAATATTTACTCTACTTTATACAAAAAATGTAAACATAAATGTCCACAATTTTCCTCGTTGTATGTTTGAAAAACATCATGATTATATTTAATACTATTATTTTTGTTATTACTTTTAAAATACTTAATTACTTCACGCGGTGGTTACCAAAACTATCAAAATAATTTATAAATTTATCATATTTTTTGTATGCAACCCAATCAGTACCAGGATTTTCGACATTATCTAAATTTATAACCCCCATTTCAAATTTACCTATTTTTGCAGGCAATTTATTACGCATAAAAACTCCACGGAAATATGGTAAGTGTTTTGCATACTCAAGTATGTCAATATTGGTTAGTGCACGTTTTGGTAACTTCAATTTTATTAGTTTTTTGTCTTTGCCTGTGATTTTAGATACATTCCCGAACCCTTTTTTTGCGTTTTTGTTGGTGCCCTCAGATACATACCAAAACCCCTTTTGTGAGGCTGCAAATATAAGCCTTTACCCATAGAAATTGCTTCCATTGTTTTATTATGACGTTGACTTTCAGCCAATTGCTCTTTTGCACCTTTAATATCACTCACAGCTTTTGCAATACCAGCAGCTCCACCACTTAAAGCTCCAAGCGCACTTAGTGCAGCAAAAATAGGTATTAATGGTAAAATACCCCCCGATTTTGGAATAGGTACAATTCTAGGTATTCTAATTTGTCGTTTGATTTGCTTTACTGAATTAAAAGCTACCCTAGTTGCGTTTTTTAAGTCTTTGGCTTTACTTGTTCGCAATGCTAATCGAGCACGTTTTACAACATTTTTGAAAGGTAACGCCTTTCCCATTCTTTTTGTTCCACAACCCATTCCCAATTTAATTTTTGCACTCATAGCTGATTTTACGCCAAGAGATGCAAATTTTTCACCCAAAGATGCGTCTGAAGATTTCAATCGTTGAAAACCCTGTTCTGCTAGAATTCGGTCTGCTTTGTGGCGATCCTTAATACTTTTACTGTGAGAATATGCTATGTCGTGCTGCATACATGCTTCATCCAGTTTATTTACACCTTTGTCACACTGTTGAAGCCTCTTCTCCAAACGAGTACCAGGTCCACAATAGTTATACCCAGGTATATGAAGTTCTACGGGGAGTTTATTTATAAGTTTATTTAAAATTCCTGCACCCCGTTTATGATGTGTCACCTTTCGCGCACGCATTACAAATGAGCTATAAAATATATGTGCAGTTTATTTATACATCAGTATTGGTTTAACCATCATGAAAGTTATAAAACAACCTTTAACTTTAAACGTTAAGAACTGTGATCTTGAATTTAAACAAACTGTCCGGCACAGTAAATTACTACCATCCTGCATAAGATGTATTATAACAGGACCATCCGGTTGTGGTAAAACTAACCTCATAATTACATTAATTGAACATCCCAATGGTTTAAGTTTTGAACATGTAAAAATTTATTCAAAACCTCTAAGTCAACCCAAATACGAGTATTTGGAGCAACTATTGAAATCAATACCTGGAATTACATTTAGTGCTTATGGTAGCAGTGATAACGTAATTTCGCCTGAAAACGTTGAGCGGAATACAATATTTCTTTTTGATGATGTCAGCTGTGATAAACAAAATGTTATGCGAGACTATTTTTGTATGGGACGTCATAAATTAGTTGACTGTTTTTATTTATGTCAGACGTATACACGAATTCCAAAACATTTAATTCGTGACAACGCAAATCTTATAATTCTTTTTAAGCAGGATGAAATGAATCTCAAACATGTGTACACAGATCATGTGGGAACAGATATGATGTACAACCAGTTCAGAGATATATGCTCATTTTGTTGGTGTGATAATTATGAATTTCTTGTGATTAACAAAGAGTGTGAACTAAATAACGGTCGGTACAGAAAAGGGTTTGATCACTTTATAATTTTCAATAAATAGCTAAACAAATTTCACTTACACACCATTTCTTATTAGCATTCTTTAGAGGTAACAGCTATAGTTATTTTAGTCGTTTTCGACCCGTTTTAGCCGTTTTGATTCGTTTTTAGCCGTTTTGACCCGTTTTGACCCGTTTTAAGCCGTTATTTATTTGTATTAGACCTGTTTTTCAGACTGTTTTAGCTGGTTTATTTTTGTTATCAAGTATGAACAAAGATCTTAAAGAAAAATTAATAAAAGCTCGTAAGGCTGTCAAAAGAAAATTGCAAGCTTTAAAAAAGGGTACTATAGAAAAGGAAATTGAACTTGAAAAATCATATCATCCGATAACAAAAAAGTTAAAAGATTTATCAAGTAAACTTTATGATATTGGTAATATTAAGCAGGAGCGTATTAAAACCAAACCGAAAACAAAAAAAGCTAATTTGGAGCATATAAAAGAAATAAAAAAATCTGACAATAAACCTAAAGAAAAGGTGGGGGATTTACCATCATTTATTGACACCGAAACGGAAAAAGCTAATTTGGAGCATATAAAAGAAATAAAAAAATCTGACAATAAACCCAAAGAAAAGGTGAGGGATTTACCATCATTTATTGACACCGAAATTATTGCAGAACATGAACCTCAAGAACAAGAAGAAGAAGATACTTATAATGTGCAAGATGTTACGGCTGATTTATCTAGAGAAGTATTTGATGAATACCTGGAGCAATATGCTCCACTACCTCGAGAATATATTGAAAATATGTACTCTGAATCATCTGACTATGATCACAATACTGGTATTAAACATGACCCCATTACTGATAAGTTTACAATTGGAAATACATATATTGATTTTGATGGTAATGATTTAATTCTTAACGTTGATGGTGCGCAAAAAATAAGGTATATTGGAACTCCTGGTCTATATGAATTAATTTTTAAAAAAAATCCTATAGGGTTTAAAGAAAGTGATCAAAAAAATTATCATGATATATTAAAAAGAACAAATGCGCATAGGCGGGGTAATACATCAACAGGTCAAATTTTAGGAAATCGATCTGAAAAGTATAAAAACATTATTAAACCAATTTTGCTGCAAAAGAATGGTAAAGGTTTACATATGACTTATAATCAAAATCCTATAAATTATGTACACTGGGATAATCCCAACGAGCTGGTAGAGAGGTTAAAATTGTTGCTGGCATCACAGGCAGCCGGTAACAATAACCACAATAATGAAATAGTTTCAATAATAGAAGAGTTAAAAGAGGCAAATATCATATATTAACCTCAGTATCAAAATGCCCATCAACAAGTTTGGACATCATTCCACCAAGTATAGAGCTTATGATGAGGATGATGATTATGACGACGCTGATACATTTAATTTACATGACAAACGAATTGTAAATATAAGTGTTCCCGTTAATGATAATGATGCTGTAAACAAAAAGTATGTGGAAGAAGCTTTAAATAAGATTGTTAAAAAGCTTGATGAACATACAAGTTCTACATATAATTTAATAACAGAACTGCAAACACACAAATTATTAAAAAAGTATCACACGATAATGAGGAGCTATATAATCATTTGAAGCTGGAGCAACCATCTAAAAAAAAGTCACAGTCTGCTGCAAAACCAGTTAGAGTGAGTCAGGCTGTGAAACCTAGTGCTAGTTCATAAGAAGAATCATCATCATTATAACAAGCAGATATTATGTGTAAGGTTAAACGTGATATTGTTAACGTGCTACATAAGCCAGCAAGAATTAATTTTAAGCGTAGACATGTTATTGTAAAAGGTTTGGATGAGACATTTCAAGCAGATCTGGTGGAAATGCTACCATATGCGAAAGTAAATAAAGGCTATCGGTATATACTTGTAGTAATTGATATTTTTTCCAAATATGTATGGGTTGAACCAGTAAAAAATAAAACAGGAGGTGATGTTTCAAAAGCAATGCAAACAATTTTTAAACGTAACAATCGCATACCAAAAAACTTGCATACTGATATGGGTAAAGAATTTTATAATAACAATTTTCAAAAATTAATGAAAAAAAACAATATTAAACATTATTCTACATTTAGCACTAAAAAGGCAAGCATAGTTGAACGTGTCAACCGCACACTTAAATCGTTAATGTGGAAGGAATTTAGCTTTCAAGGCTCCTATAAATGGTTAAATATTTTGCAAAGTATTGTAAATAAGTACAATAATACAAAACATAAAACAATTAAAATGAAGCCAACTGATGTTACCAAAAGTAATGAAAAACAGCTTTTGTACTCAGCTTATAATCACATTAAAGTTGTTAATTTAAAAAATATAAAGTTCAAAGTTGGAGACCGTGTAAGAATAAGCAAACATCGTGGTGACTTTGAAAAAGGGTACACACCAAACTGGAGTAATGAAATATTTGTAGTTGCAAGTGTAAAATCTAGTAATCCCACAACATATGAGCTTAAGGATTATCAAAATCAACCCATTCGGGGATTATTCGACACCGAGGAATTACAAAAAGTAAAACATTCCGATGTTTTTTTAGTGGAAAAAGTATTGAAACGAAAAGCTGATATGGTTTATGTAAAATGGCTTGGATTTAGTAGTGCCCATAACAGCTGGGTACATAAAAGCGCAGTAGAATAAGTATTTTTACTCATTTCAGTTTCACTGTTCATGCATTGCGTTTCAAAAATGACTTCAGTCATCGTTGATTTACAAGGTTTTAATATAATTGAAAATAATGAATTTATATGTAAGGAAATTGCCGTAATTAATATTGAAAGCAAATTATGTGTATCGAAAAATTTTAATCCACCTTATTCTTGGTCTAATTTAAGCAGTAGAACAAAGCGAAATGTAGCTTGGTTAACTAAATATTTTCATAATTTAGAGTGGTGTTGTGGTGAGGTTCCGTACTCTAACGTTAGTCAAACAATTCAAAAGTTGCTAAATTCCGCTGACATTAATACTATATATGTTAAAGGTTTAGAAAAAAAACATTGGTTGGAAACGTTTGTACAGAAAAAAATAATTAATTTAGATGATACCGAATGTCCAGCATTATCTCAGCTACGTGAACCAATTGCGGTGGAATATTGTAATTTACATCTTAATAATTGTGCCGTTCGAAATGTTTATTTATTACTAAAATGGTTCAACAATAAATTTAATGTATTTAATGCATTCAAAACTTTTTATAATCATGGTGGTATATTACATTTTATGTGTGAAGAAGAAATAGCTAAACTATCAATGGAATTTATTATGGTGTATGCTGAAAAACAAATTGAGGACCAATGGTATAAGTTTCCCAAAACTTGGCAAATCAATGAAGAATTTCAAAAGTACAGATGTTGCTTTGAACATTCAACAAATTTTAATGAGGATCAAGCTGGAGGAAAATATCCGCTAATAAAAGAATGCATGCAGTGTAATAATATATAATGTATTATAAATATTATTTGTATTTTTTTAAATAAATAAAATTTATATTTATTTTATAGTTTTATTTACTATGCATGTAAAAAGGTTATGTTAAAATTAAACTCATTTTACATTAAATTCATGTTTATTGAAAGATATAATTATACACACATCACATATAACATTTTTACATAGTAGTGTTACATTTATTCTGAAAAAAATTCTAAATTATTCATTTTTCCTAGTTTTCCCTTGAACTGGACGTGTAGTTTTTCATTTTCGGCCTCTTGATTTAAATTATTTAACTCTTTTTGGGATATTTTATTGAACTGTTCAGTTACTTATAGTTGACTGTGAGCTGTACAAGAATTTTGATTTATTTTATACTCTAATGTTGGTGCAAAAAAAAAACATTATCGGTCTATTTTCAGCACATAAGTCATTGTCATAACCAGTTTTTTTTTTTGGAACACGTGCAAACCAGATGTAGGTCTATTTTTAGAGCATGATTCATCATCACATCCGGTTCATACCAGTTCTAACAAGTTTCTTAACTATTTTTAGAGCATGACATTATGTTTAAGTTGTTAAAACTTTTACACACATTTTTTACTTCTCATTACATATTAATATCATGTTTTAATTTTTTTAACTTTTTTTGATGTACATTTACTGCTTTTATATATTCACCCAGCTTTTTGAGGTTTTGTTGTTGCTGTTGTTTTTGTTGGTTTTTATTAGCTTTAGTTTTCATTTTAAACGTTAAAATAAGTTTATAATCATATAATTACAATAATCACACTGACATAAAGGTAAGTTGTAGTATTTAGATGTGTTTATTATGTGTTTATATAAAGGTGAATAGCCATCTGAATCAAATCCTTCAGTAATAAGCATATTTTCCACTTCACATACATTTGCAACGTCACATATGGTCCAGTTGAAGTGATCTAAGAAAATTAGTTTATAAGTTATAATATGCACTTCATAATGTTCCTCTTCAGTGAAAAAAATTATTTTTAACAATTTAACTTCTTCTTCATTCTCTTCTAATATGGAAAATGATATCCGCATATAGTAATTCTCGTTATAAATTTCAATTTTATTGTCGATGTGTACCAAAAAACATTCGTTGTACAGCAATTCAATTGCAAAATGTGGATCTGTAATTTCATTCTTAATATACTTAAACTTTACTATGAGCAAAAGTTGGATTTTATCCCTTTTATACACTGAAGAACACGTGCATGTCAAATGTTGGTCTATTTTTAAAGTATAACTAATTACTGTGTTTTTCTAAAACACATGCAAGCTAGAGCATGACTAACCACCACATCCGGTTCCAACCAGTTTTTCTAGAACACGTGGATGCCAGATGTTGGTCTATTTTTAGACCATGATTCATAACCACATCCTGTTTGCTGTAACACGGACATGCCAGATGTTGGTCTATTTTTAGCTAATGCAGGGTCATTGACTTGAACGCGTGCCTGCCAGATGTTGGTCTATTTTTAGCTGATGCAAGGTCAGTGACTTGAACACGTGCATGCCAGATGTTGGTCTATTTTTAGCTGATGCAAGGTCAGTGACTTGAACACGTGCATGCCAGATGTTGATCTATTTTCAGCTAATGCAAGGTCATTAAATTAAACACGTGCATGCCAGATGTTGGTCTATTTTTAGCTGATGCAAGGTCAGTGACTTGAACACGTGCATGCCAGATGTTGATCTATTTTCAGCTAATGCAAGGTCATTAAATTGAACACGTGCATGCCATATGTTGGTCTATTTTTAGCTGATGCAAGGTCAGTGACTTGAACACGTGCATGCCAGATGTTAATCTATTTTCAGCTAATGCAAGATCCGCCGAAGCGGCGGCCGGGGTTTGGGTCGGGGGCCGAGGTAGGGGCTGGGGTGGGGGTAAAACCTGCGCAGAAACCTGCGCAGTAGACCATTTTGTTGCAGAACCAGCCTAGGTATACTACTACCCTCATATAATTTTCGAGCTGCAAATTTTGAACATTGGAACAGCTGTTAAACAATACTGATTGGGATACATTGTTAATTTTCACTGACATAAATGAAGCATTTAATGAATTTTATAAGATCTTGTACTCTATTTACGATAAATGTATTCCGAAAACTGTCAAGACAATGTCTTCATACCCTCCATGGTTTTCTAAATATATTATCAAAGATATAAAACTTAAAGAAAAAAAATCATAAATTATTCAAACAATCACACGACTTACACTATTTCAATTTGTACAAACAATTAAGAGCAAAAATAAAAAAAGATATAAAATTAGCTTATTTCTCGTACATATCAGACGTTGAGAATAATATTTCGAAAGATCCTAGGAAAATATGGAGTCATTTAAACAATCTGAAAAGGAATACTCGTGTGCCTGGTGCAATGTATATTAATTATAAACACTTAAGTTCCACTCAAACTGTTGTACAAGGGTTCGCGGACTACTTTTTTTCTGTCTATACTGTTCCAAGCTCTTCTACTCTTCGTCCACATGCTCCATGCACTTCTTTCTTAGAACCTGTCACTATTAAATCTTTATCTGAAGATGACATACGCATTTCAATTAACAAATTAAAACCTTCGCGTAATCCCGGCCCTGATTTCCTGCCTGCGTACATTATTACAGGATGCCGAGAACTATTTATCAAGCCCTTCTTTATTCTCTTTAACCTATCTATTTCCACAAACACTTTTCCTTCTATCCTAAAAACTACTTATATCACGCCCATATTAAAATCAGGTGATATAGACAATATAAAATATTACCGTCCTATTGCCATTTGTCACAATGTGGAATGCAGATGACAAATAAACGTTTCTAATTAATAGTTTCAATAATAATATTTCAAATCTGTTTATCTATTTAAGTTATAAATGTCAAAATTTAGTTTAGAAATTCTTATCATATTATGACAGCTGCATCTGGGTTCACATTGTCATACTATATCATGGGTAATTGGTATCCAAACGTTGTCGTTGTGTTTATGCTTTGACATTTATTGGTAGACAATTAAGTCTTAAAATTATTAAGCCTACGTGCACTAGACACAGGACAATATGGATGCCGTATTTTTCCTACCCCCCTCTAAAAGATACTAAGTATTTCCATCAAATCGAAAGAGGTTTCTGTCTTGTGCTTTCGACCTGATCAGACGTGCCTTTGTTTTGAAATTTAAGTTAATTAAACTTTACGTTTAGTCGTTTATTTTATAAACTAGTAATTTTGTTTTATTTTTCATTAGTTTTATTTTATATTCGTAAATTTATATATTTTTATCCTTTATTTATATATTAAATTCTTTTCATTAAATTTATTTGGAACTTTACAATAATTATTTATTTTGGAACCCGATAACTTTGTCAAGTGGAGTGTTCGATAGTGCGTCGATTCCGCAGAACATAAGCTGTTGAGCCAGGCCGCCTACGGTAAGTGTTGTTTATCAATAAGTATTTCCACACGTCAACCTAACCGCCTGACACATAAACCTCGCACCCCGAAGCTCGTGTTACAGTGGCGCAGTCTTGGTAAGGATATTTGGAAGTAAAATTCGAAGTTTACTTCTAATACTCCCATAAAGAACCGTTGGTTTGTGTGTTAGAAAATAGATTATTTGTAGTTTTCTGGTCTAGTCGTCTTTGTATAATTTAATAAAAATGTCACGTCCTGAATCTCCTACTACTACAACCGTTACATACACTACTTCCACGGTACCAGTAACCGTTACAAGTCCTGTGGTGACTACATCTGTGTTTAGTACACATGGAGTAATACGAGTTAACCCTGTAGCCAGTACAGCGAATTATAATTACCGTGAACCACAGTATAATCCGTATCGTCTCCCGACATATCCCTTTCCTACGCATATGCCCAGCTATGTTCCAAGCTATGTTCTTCCGGGTTTACCAGCACCTGCATTAACCCCCGCTGTTCCAAACCCACTTTACCAATATCCCAATATTCCACCTAACGCAACTGCACCGCCACCCTTTCTAAGAACCCAAGTTCAAGCCCCTGCAAGCCCAACCATCCCGGAAGTAGTGTCAGATTTTCAAAACGAAATGCCAGTATTTACGGATCCTAGCGCATTGACAGCCATTAATTCAATTATGGCATACGCCGGAGGATCAGATTTACAGCCATTTTTAACAACCGTAAATGTTGTAGCGGGTGCCTGTAAATGGAACGATAGACAGAAAACTGTAGCAATCTCTATGAAACTCATTGGAAAAGCTCGAGACTTATACTATGCACTTCCGACTCATAAACGACCTGAAAATTTTGAAAACATGACAAAATGGTTAAATTTAATGTTTGGTAAACGACAAACAACAACCGGAGACGAATCTAATTTCAAAAAACTGATTAAACAAAAAGATGAATCTCTGCGCGAATTTGCGATGCGATTAGAAACTGAAGTCGAAAAAGTTTAACCGACTGCTTTGATAACGGGTGAACAAGCAATGCGCATGCAATTCCGGCGAGATTATTTGGTAATTAATCAATTTTTGAATGGAATTAGCACTCGTCTCGCGAATGAAATCTGTCGTTACAAACAATTTGATACATTAGACGAAGCTTTGCCATACGCAGAGTTGTGCGACCAAACACTCGCACGCATGGTGAAACAAACGTTAGCGGACTCATTACGAAACCCCGTACGTACTTTAGAAATAACAGCGACGAAAGACAGACAGACAGAATCACGGAAGACGGGTACTCAACCAACAAAATATCAGAAAACAATTAGTGAGTACCCAAAGATGAAAGGTAGATGTTTTAATTGTGGTGAAAAGTCGCACGGTTACCTAAAATGTCCGAAAGAAAAGCAAGCATTTTGTTTTTCTTGCTTAACAGGACATCGGGCAAAGACAAGCGCATGTCCTTTAAACGCGAACACTGTCTCAGAGACGACCCAAAGGGAGGTAGTATAAGTAAAATTCATGTAGTTCCGTGGGTCGCTGAGTTCGAGAACGATACAGCAAAATTTATAATTCTGGAAATAAATAACCGACCATATAAATTTCTTTTAGATTCTGGTTCAGCTGTTTCGCTTATTAAAAGTAAATTAAATTCAGAACTTAAAGTCAAAAATTCAGAGGCCGATGAACAATTGGTGGATATTTCAGGTAATATTTTGTTATGTGAAGGACTCGTAAACTTAAAATTATTAGCTGGAAATTTGACACTGGATCACTCTTTTTTTGTATGCTCCGAAGGTTTATTTTATGAGGCCGACGGGCTCATAGGCGTAGACTTCTTAGATAAATACGGGGCGTTAATGGATTTTAAAAATAAAAACATAGTTATACAAAATTGCAAAATTCCGTTTATTGTAAATAAGAATGATGAAAATTTAGTTGCATTTATTAATAATTTTAACAATGAAGACACAGTTGAAACTTGTGTAAACGATCTCGAACTCATAGGAATAAAGGACATAGCATTGGAAAAGGTAAACGATGTGAATATTCAAGCCGATAAAATTAAGACAGACTACAATGAAACAACAATGTGTGGTAGTGTCCGTAGATCTTACGTAAGACTATGTGAAGACCTAAAGATACCTCCACGTCATGCAGTGTTATGTTCAGGAAAATTAGGAAAATCTTTACCGAGGGGTGTCTTTGTTCTTGAGCCTAACGATATTGGTGTTCATGGCTTATTAGTAGCCAGAACAATATTTGAACAAGAGAATGATGTGTCAAATAATGTTCAGTTGAATTTGGTAAATGTCAGTTCACAGGAAATTGAGTTGAGTGCGCACATGCCTTTAGCTACGGCACTTTTAGCTTGTGAGTTACCAAATTCAGATTTAGGAGCCAAATTTATTGCTCAAGTTTCAGTGACAGATCATTCGATTGTTAACAGTGTTGATTTAAGTCATTTAGAAGGCTCAGAACAAGACAAATTTAAAACATTTTTAAAGTCGTATAGCGACATATTTGCGAGTAAAGATAAAAAACTTAGTGTAACACCCTTAGTAAAACACAGCATTGACACGGGCGATGCCGCACCAGTGGCGCGCGCTCCGTACAGAGTACCGTTCGCGAAGCGGGAGGTAATTAGGGAACACATTGATGAGATGATGAAAGATGGGATCATCTCACCATCGGTGTCACCGTGGTCCGCACCTGTAGTTTTAGTGGAAAAGAAAGCTGCAGAAGGTGAAAGTAAAATAAGATTTTGCATTGACTATCGCGGACTTAACAGTGTGACCAAACGTGATTTCTTTCCATTACCCAACTTACAGGAAACTTTGGCTCAATTAGGTAATGTGAAGAGATTTACGACGTTGGATTTGACAAAGGGGTACTGGCAGGTGGAAGTTGAACCGCGCGACCGCGAAAAAACAGCTTTTTCAGTACCTTGGGGTCATTATGAATGTAATCGGATGCCGTTTGGATTAGCAAACAGCCCGAGTACTTGGCAAAGGTTAATGTACACAGTTTTAACGGGATTAACGGAAACCGATTGTTTTGGGTATTTAGATGATATTATTTGTTTTAGTTCAGACGATTACAGTGAACACATTTCAAAATTAACAAAGATTTTTAATAGACTTCGCAGCGCGAATTTAACTTTAAACCCTACAAAATGTAAATTCATGGTCAAAGAAACCACATATTTAGGCCATATTGTATCAGGTGAAGGTGTTAAGCCGGAACCTGAAAAAATTTCAATTATTCAAAATTTAACACCCCCGACAAATATAACTGAAATTCGATCTTTTCTTGGATTAATTGGTTTCTATAGACGATTTATTCCAAATTTTTCCAAATTATCTACTCCGTTAACTGTTTTAACTAAGAAGGGTGTGCCTTTTGTTTGGACACAAGAGACACAAGCAGCATTTGATACTTTGAGAAATGCCTTATGTAAAGAACCGCTACTAAAATATCCGGATTTTTCTAAGAAATTTATTTTATGTACAGACGCATCAAATTTTGCAATTAGCGCAGTTCTTAGTCAAGAATATGACGGTTATGAAATGCCGATAGCTTATGCTAGTCGACAATTATCAAATGCCGAGCAAAGACACAGTACAACAGACCGAGAAGCTCTTACTTTGGTTTGGGGTGTGAAACATTTTCATTGCTATCTTTATGGAAAACCTTTTGTCGCGTATGTAGATCATCAGCCACTTAAATGGCAACTGACCAACAATGACCCAACTAACAGACGAACAAGATGGTCCATTACTCTAGCTAAGTACGATTTTGTAATAAATTATAGACCTGGAAAAAAAATGGAAATGCGGATGCACTTTGTAGACTAAAACCTATTCGAACACTTGGCAAAAATAACTACGAACCTATTATTTGGGACAGACATAATATTTTTAAAGAACAAAGAAAAAATGCGGAAATTAACACAGTAATTAATTCAATACTTGACGGTGAAAAAAAATTAGATTACTTTTTAGATGATGATAATATACTATAACTGAGTAATGATGATAATAGCGACGGTAGACTTGTTTTACCACGCAAGCTGAGCACGGATTTCATACGCCTTTATCATGATACCCTTATGTCCGGTCACACAGGTGTCGACAAAACCTATGATCGTTTAAGGAAACGGGTATACTGGTCTAATATGTACGAAGACGTTAAGAACTACGTTAAGTCGTGTGTCTCTTGTGCTCAGAGAAAGACATCGCCGCACATGAAACCGGCGCCGTTAAAGAAATTCGACCCCGTAAAAAGACCTTTTGACCGTATTGCTATGGACATAGTCGGACCACTAGTTAAGACAGACAATGGAAACGTTTACGTATTGACGGTACAAGACTCCTTTACTAGGTACCTGGAGGCTTTTCCAATGAAAGATTGTACAGCGGCTACGGTAGCAAAACATTTTATAACGGGTATTGTATTGAGATATGGAGTGCCTAGGCAGTTGTTGACGGATTTGGGTACGAATTTTGTCTCCCGCCTTATGCAAGAAGTGTGCAAAGCACTAGAATGCGAGCATTTGAAAACTACGGCTTTCCGACCGCAAACAAACGGCATGTTAGAGCGCACACATCGGACATTGAAAGATTTACTGTCACAATATGTTAATACAGAACATCATCGTGACTGGGACGAATGGCTCCCGTATGCGGTTTCAGCATATTGTTCAATGACTCATTCATCCACGAACGAAAGTCCGTACTTCTTGCTATTTGGTAGAGACATAGAATTGCCGTATGATGAGATTTTCAAGCCTTTACGTGTTCGCTATGACACTGACGTAAATTACGCCAGCGAATTCATGCAAAGGATGAAAATTGCGCATCAGAAAGCAAGAGAGCATATGGAAAAAACTACGGAACGAGTTCATAGAAATTTTAATAAAAAAAACCGCTATTCCAAATTTCAAAATTGGCGACAAAGTATATTTATTCAATCCAACAATAAAACCCGGTTTATCTTCAAAATTAACCAAGAAATGGACAGGCCCTTTTAGAATTATTGAAATTAATGATGTTAATGCAACTATAAAAGAAATATTTGGCAGAAAAAAACAGAAAATTCATGTTAATCGTTTAAAGCCTTGTTTTAGTAATTATAATAAACCACTTGAACTCGATACTGATAATGACGATTTAGATGAGGATATGCTTTTCCCTATACTACCGCCAACAACTGCACAAAAAATAAGTGTGCCGCAATCGCAGCCACTTGAAAAGGTTTTAACTCCGACTGTTAATGTCTTATCTGAAGACGTCTCAGCTGACACACAGCCACATGCCGACTGTGTCATTGTACCCATGACGACAACACCCTCAGAATTCCCATTCATAGCCCAAGATAAACAAACAAGCACTACACCCATTATCCCAACACAATCTGTAAATTCAAATAATCACCGCTACCACACTAGGAGTAGAGGCCCCGCCCCTGACCTCCCGTGGATTCGGAAAGGCAGAGTTTGATTTTTTGTTTCAGAAAAGGCGTTATGGAGGGGAAGCTGTTCATAATAGGCATAGCATTGCTTATCATGAGCAATCTAGTAACATGGGCAGAAATAATAGCCTATGATTGTACAGATAGAGATACCGAAATTACACGGCTATCTCTATTAAATGTAAAACCATGCTTAGACCCAAGGAACGCGTCCAAAACCGAGCAAAGGAAAATTCAGCTGGTGCAAGAAAGACGGTATTCAGAAGTGCACGTGTACACCTGCATGATCACGGTACAGCAACTTATAACCCACTGTGGTATGCACTCGCACGCTAGTATCGTAGCGGGCGGGGTAGGTAAATATATTTTTTATGTAAAACCTGCTGCTTGTCGTGATGCACACAGGTTCCACCAACTGAATTTGTCTGGACTGGGTGCAGGCATCATCTCGAACATCCAGATGAATGGGACAACAGAAGTGTCAATCACCATTGCCGGTAACCTGGACGCAGCGGGCAGATGTCACGGTGTTAAATATACCACAAACGAAATTACGTATGATGACGCTGTCGTGAGCGCGGCCATTACAATCCGCATGCACGATTACAGCGCCGTAGCTGATGTCGAGAGCAACCAACTCAACCTACGCACGGGCACTGTATGCATTTATAGTGCAGGGTACTGCTTCGACGACTTAGCTGGAGAAGTGATTTGGGAGTCCAAGATTTATGAAGAGTGTTCAGCGACCGGCATCGACGTATTGTATGAAGGCGTTGCGTCAATACTCGCCATGAAGAATGGACACTCCACCAACCCGCAGCTGTACGTTGTGGTGGAGGCGAACGACACCGTTTTCGCTCTCAAGCTAGTGAAGCCACAAACTATCTGTCATCAGCAAGCATGGAGGACAGAACAAAACCGCCTGCTAGTGATTTTCGATTCGTCCCTGGGGTTTTACTATCGGAAGTCTCCAAGATTAGTACAAAATACAGATATGATGACTCAAGTATTGAGTAAGCTGCTATTCTTGGAGATTGCCGTAAAACGACACATGGGAGAGTTAATTTATGATTCCATTTTAAAACGGTGTCGTCTGCGAGAGAAAATCTTACAAAATCGCCTCGCCCTTGCCTTGCAGTCACCAGACGTCGTCAGCGGCCTCGTACGTGATGCTCCCGGTCACATTGGCAGAGTCGTCGGAGAGGTGCTCTACATCGCCCGGTGCAGTGCCAAGGTCGTCGAGTACAGAAGGTCAGAATATTGCTACCAAGAGCTCCCTATTTATTATAAGAATGAGTCCAAGTTTATGACTCCCATTACACATATTATAAAAGACCACGGTTCTCAGGTGGATTGTAGTGACAAACTACCAGCTATGTTCCACCTGGAGAACAAATGGCTGGAACTATATCCAGACATGCACCATGCTCGACCTGACCCTCTTGTACTTGACGCCAATGAAGAAGACCCTATACTCCACATGACGAAAATATCACCCATTAGCTCGCATGGAGTATACACGCAGCAGGAAATGGAACAATTTCAGAAAGCGTTGCTGTTCCCTACAGAAAAACAAGCCATCACCAGTCTTGTAACACGTCGCGTCATTGGCGGTGTCACGGATCATCAAGGCTACCATTTACCTAATGTGTTCAGCACCAAAGAATTCGCACACATGGCTGCTACTTCAGCTGAACAAGTGTGGGGATTTCTGTCGCGAATGGGCAACTACTTTTCTGTAATAGCGCTGCTGTATACTCTATTCTGTGTCTGTGGATACATTGGCGGCGTGATCCTTAACTACCTTGCCCTGAAGAAGGCCACCAGGTTACACCAGCGTCCTAAGATGTTTTTGTGGGCCAGCTTATGGCATGCGCTTGCTAACCGCTACCTGCACCACTTTCATCAGAAGCAGCAGCAGCGGCAGCAGCAGGAAGAAACCCATGAATCGGCTGTGCCTCTCGAGACAGTTTGTGTAGTGTAAAAATGCCAGTGATTTCGGTATAAAACCCTTAACTTAGTGCCAGTGACATTTGGGTGAAATATGAAACAATTCCCTTGCCCCATGTTCGTGACATCTGCCCAGATACCGTTAGAGACGTTAATATTTGTGAATTTAAGTTTATTGTGTATTTTTATTATGTTTCAATTTTTCAGATGGTTTATCCATGTATCGCTGTATTTTAGTATATTTAGTTAGAATTAGACGTTTTTAGGAAGTATTTAGTATAACTTAAGAATAAATATATCAATTTCGCGATATATTTATGTTTTAAGGAGGGGATAGTGTCACAATGTGGAATGCAGATGACAAATAAACGTTTCTAATTAATAGTTTCAATAATAATATTTCAAATCTGTTTATCTATTTAAGTTATAAATGTCAAAATTTAGTTTAGAAATTCTTATCATATTATGACAGCTGCATCTGGGTTCACATTGTCATACTATATCATGGGTAATTGGTATCCAAACGTTGTCGTTGTGTTTATGCTTTGACATTTATTGGTAGACAATTAAGTCTTAAAATTATTAAGCCTACGTGCACTAGACACAGGACAATATGGATGCCGTATTTTTCCTACCCCCCTCTAAAAGATACTAAGTATTTCCATCAAATCGAAAGAGGTTTCTGTCTTGTGCTTTCGACCTGATCAGACTTGCCTTTGTTTTGAAATTTAAGTTAATTAAACTTTACGTTTAGTCGTTTATTTTATAAACTAGTAATTTTGTTTTATTTTTCATTAGTTTTATTTTATATTCGTAAATTTATATATTTTTATCCTTTATTTATATATTAAATTCTTTTCATTAAATTTATTTGGAACTTTACAATAATTATTTATTTTGGAACCCGATAACTTTGTCAAGTGGAGTGTTAGATAGTGCGTCGATTCCGCAGAACATAAGCTGTTGAGCCAGGCCGCCTACGCTAAGTGTTGTTTATCAATAAGTATTTCCACACGTCAACCTAACCGCCTGACACATAAACCTCGCACCCCGAAGCTCGTGTTACACATTTTATCCAATATTTCAAAAGTATTTGAAAAAATACTTTTCAAATATATGTATACGGCAGTAAGTAATAATATTTCTGATAAACAACACGGATTTATGCAAGGGAGATCCACAACCACCAATCTCATCACCTTCACTTTACCATAAACTCTCTGCGTAGTAATTCCCAGGTTGATGGCATTTATACAGATTTCGCTAAGGCATTCGATAAAGTTGATCATTATGAACTCGTCCAGAAACTTATATCAAACTTCAATTTTTCACAAGAATTGTCAGCCTTCATTACTTCATATTTATCAAATCGTAAATTATACGTTTTTTACAATAATTACAAATCTAATTCTTTTACTCCAACATCCGGTGTCCCTCAGGAAGTAATCTTGGGCCACTTCTATTTATAGTTCATCCAGAGATCATGTTCCGAAGACTCGTTATCGTTTTATTATGGGTTCACAATAGCTAAAACCGCAATGCCAAAATATTTCGGTCCGTACAGTCGACCAGTTCAGTATTTGCAATGCTGGTATATATTTTACGCCCAGTATTCGACTGTAGACCAAGACTGCACTTTACAGATTTTCTAAACCGATTACCAGGGCTGTATTTGCTAATATTTAAAATTTTAATGCGTTAATCTTTTGAACTTAGAATTTCCCTAATTTTCTTATAGCTTATTATAAGGTCTGTGAACTTGTCTCCAAAGGATTATAAAACCGTTATTTGTGGCTATGTAGGTATATAAATAGGTGGTGAGTTTAATTATTTTCACTTGTCATTTGTATAGTTCATCCAGAGATCATGTTCCGAAGACTCGTTATCGTTTTATTATGGGTTCACAATAGCTAAAACCGCAATGCCAAAATATTTCGGTCCGTACAGTCGACCAGTTCAGTATTTGTAATGCTGGTATATATTTTACGCCCAGTATTCGACTGTAGACCAAGACTGCACTTTTCAGATTTTCTAAACTGATTACCAGGGCTGTATTTGCTAATATCTAAAATTTTAATGCGTTAATCTTTTGAACTTAGAATTTCCCTAATTTTCTTATAGCTTATTATTAGGTCTGTGAACTTGTCTCCAAAGGATTATAAAACCGTTATTTGTGGCTATGTAGGTATATAAATAGGTGGTGAGTTTAATTATTTTCACTTGTCATTTGTACCTCCTAACTAGTGTACGAAGGCTGAAAGTGTTTTTTGTTTTGTTAAATTGAATTCAACAGTCAACAACGTTAACAATGTTTCGCCCGTGGGAAGAAAACGAAGAATTAGAAAGTGCTAGTAAAAGTGTATTACCATCGCCTAATATATTTAAACCTTTTTTGCACGAACATGGACAACAAATCGTGTTAAATGTTTACAATGGACTTTTGGAGGAATATGAAGAATCAGTTGCTCTTAAGAAAACTTGCCAACTAACAAAGGTATGTGATAAAACTGTTAAAAAAATTATCAGAATAGGTGGTCCGGTACCTAAAAGAGTTCGAAAAGATTCAGATACTGACAAAATAGATGATTTTACGAAACAATATATAGTACGAACAATACATAATTCTTATGCTAATAATATTGTTCACACATTATCATCTTTACATACAACGTTAAGAAATGATATTTCTTTTGTACCTTCTCGATCATGCCTACATCAGTGTTTAAAGAAAATGGGTTTTGTTTACAAAAAATTAGATCAAAGACAAGCAGTACTAGAACAACCGCGAATAGTTGAGTTACGGCACAAATATTTAAATAAAATTAAATCGTACCGCGAAGCAGGGAAAAATATTGTCTATCTAGATGAAACATGGTATGACACGCATGATGTTGAGAAAGGATGGGTTAATGATAAAGGTAAATGTTCGCTAAATGCACCTGTATCGAAGGGACGACGGATAATTATTTTACACGCTGGTGACGAAAACGGCTGGATTAAAAATGGACTTTTGTTATCAGCAAAAGATTTCAAAACATTTTTTGCAGACTATCATCTGATTATACAATATATTTTTTAAAACAGTTAAATATTAAACAATTTTTTTTACTGTTTTGAAAAGTAAAATGTGTGAAATGAAATATTTCAAACCCCTACTCAAATTTTTCATTACAGCCCTGGCACATGCCAGGCTATTGGGACCCTCTATTGTACTGCCGTAATAAAACGATAACGAGACTTCGGAACATGATCCCTGGATGAACTATACCTCTGTACGAAGGCTGAAAGTGTTTTTTGTTTTGTTAAATTAAATTCAACAGTCAACAACATTAACAATGTTTCGCCCGTGGGAAGAAAACGAAGAATTAGAAAGTGCTAGTAAAAGTGTATTACCATCGCCTAATATATTTAAACCTTTTTTGCACGAACATGGACAACAAATCGTGTTGAATGTTTACAATGGACTTTTGGCGGAATATGAAGAATCAGTTGCTCTTAAGAAAACTTACCAACTAACAAAGGTATGTGATAAAACTGTTAAAAAAATTATCAGAATAGGTGGTCCGGTACCTAAAAGAGTTCGAAAAGATTCAGATACTGACAAAATAGATGATTTTACGAAACAATATATAGTACGGTCCGCAATTAGTACGGTCACGGAAATCTGATTATACAATATATTTTTTAAAACAGTTAAATATTAAACAATTTTTTTTACTGTTTTGAAAAGTAAAATGTGTGAAATGAAATATTTCAAACCCCTACTTAAATTTTTCGTTACAGTCCTGGCACATGCCAGGCTATTGGGACCCTCTATTGTACTGCCGTAATAAAACGATAACGAGTCTTCGGAACATGATCTCTGGATGAACTATAACTTATTCATCAATGATATAACTAACTTTGTTTCTTTCTCAAATTGCTTACTTTATGCAGATGATATAAAAATTTATAAATTAGTCAATTCTGTTGGAGATTGTACTCTATTACAAGAAGATATTAACAATATTTTAACTTGGTCTTTAACTTACAAATTGCCATTTAACATTGATAAATGTAAAATAATGTCTTACACAATGAAAAACCAACCCATAGTGTACAATTATGTGATGGATAATAGTAATCTGTCTAGGATTACGAATTGTAAAGATTTGGGAATATTATTTAATCAGAAATGTAATTTGAATACACATTTGAACGACTGTGTTCGATCATCACATAAAAAACTTGGATTTATTATTAGGAACTCACGTCACTTCCGTAATCATAATACGTTAATAGCACTATACAATTGTTTTATTCGCGCTAAGCTTGAATATTGTTTTTTAGTTTGGAATCCTTTATATAAAAACTCAATAAGAGTAATAGAGAGAGTACAAAAAAAAATTACGATACTGTTGGTATAAATTCAAACTGAATATCCAAATAAATGATCATTTTCACTACTCTAGTGCTCTTATTGAATTTAATATGATGTCCTTAGAAAATCGTAGAATTCTGCAGTCATGCATATTTCTTTTCAAACTAATTAACAATAACATTAGAGACTCTAATCTGCTATCTCTCATAAATTTGCATGTTCCCCGTACAAGTAATCCTAGACAGAAACTCTTTTTTCATGTTACAATGGCAAAGGTAAATTACGAATTAAAATGCCCTGTAAGGCGCGTATGCTCGTATTACAATGATATTTGTAAGTGTGTAGATATTGACATTTTTAATGACAAATTTAATGTCTACAAACATAAATTAATTCATTATTTTAAAACAATTGTGAATTGATGTTTTTCATATTTTCAATATTTTTATTATTTCAATATGTTTACACTGTACTACTTTGTTACCATGAGAATACTTTTTTTGTGTGTATTATATTTTGTAATGTTACCCCCTGTAACTGGGACGTAAGTCCTGTTGAGTGGTTTAAATAAATAAATAAATAAATTACATGTCAAAAAGGCTTTCAAAGTTTTGTGATGAATCTTCATAACATTGTTAAATTTGAAATATTTTCTTAGACCTAAACAAAATGTTCCACTATCTGCAAATAACTGTACATATCTATAAATTTATTTTGTATAACTTTCCAGACCAATAAAAAGGATATGAGAGATACACATGTTATATTTGACAACTGTATAACTTTCTCGATGACATTTGTGAATATCAGTTTATCATAGCAAATCTTTCAGTGTACTAAGCAACAAGTCTCGTTTGCTTATGTAGCATTTGCTTGAACTGCTTACTTCATTGAACGCACCTATCGATACTGACATCTATCAATTTGAATTATCTGAACATATTAGCAGTTTACATGGTTAGCATATCTGGCTAATTTATGAAATTTAATATCTTTATAATTCTTTAGATCTATATCAATTGAATATGAAGTATAAAATGCGATCAAATCATATAGAGAATAATATATTCTTCAAGTTATAAAAACGTTAAATGTCAATAAATGATATTTAACTGTGTTTTTTTCAAGAAAAACTGTTAAAATCTTCAAATGAGGGCACTTCCGATTGGCCATTTATAACCAAAATCTAATTACTTGTTCTTCTGGATGTAAACTTGAGAAATATGAAAAAAATATAACTTTTGGAATCGTGGTATTGAAGTTATGCGATCCGAAACTTTCGTCACACACGCACATACACACAAACACACACACACACACACAAATACATGTGTATGTATGTATATACAGGCATCATCGTAAAAATGGTAAAATCGTATTATATGAATATGAACCCTAAAACGTACTTATTCACTAAAAACTCATCATTGAATTTTTTGACCAAAGACAATACCTTCCTTACCTAAAGGTGACGGAAGGTAAAAAAGTAAAAGAAATACCTGCCAAACGGATAATTTTCTGGCATTGTTATGATGTTATGTTGGAATGCAAACTATAACTGTAAACTTGTTGATTACAATAAACAATTTTGATTATAACCTAATAATAGTGATTACAAGAATGAATCTAATAAAAGAAATTTCATCAATATTAACATCTAGTATTTTTGCAAACATTTTTTTATTATTATTTGAGAAGATAAGTTTTTTTTTTTTATTTGAATTATTTTCGGGTGCTTCGATAATTCGAATCACTAGCACTCGGGTACAATTTTTTTACAAACAGTAATGGTTTAGTATATATAAGTAGTACATTCTATTTTCTTCATAATACACTACAGTAAAAATTTTGAAAGATGTCCGATCAAGGTCGTCTACGAATTGTATGAATTCAGATTTTTGCTCCGCCCATTATGACAAATTCAGTAGTGTCGTCTGCTTAGTTTTTTTGAGGGTACATAAGACACTACTTTTATTTTATTATTATAAAAATATATATTACAGTAAAAGCATTCAAAAATCAAAAATAAGTCAACTGGTAAGTTTATAAGCAAATGTAAAACCAAATATATTAAAAATAAGATAATGACATAATGTCAGTGCCAGTGACTCTGACAGAAAGTAACGTTATACGTACGGCTATGAATCCAGGTAATGTATCTGTATTAATAAATAAACTTACGTTACAGCGAAAGTATTATCAACAACGAGCATCGTTTAAAAATGGAATGTCCTAACTTAGTCGAAACAATTTGAATTTTTGAAAGTCAAGCGTGTTATATCTATCCTTATCGCACACTCTTATAGCCTTTGCAAAAGAAAGAGATAAATGTATGCCTATTTGTTAATTCGTTCGTGATACAGATTACCTTGATCGGACATCTTTCAAAATTTTTACTGTATATTATATTTTATTAAGTAATTCAATGTCTTTTACTGTGATGGGCATGTTGCAAGTGTCGCACTGGACTTGGGTCCAAGCGTTGCATGAGATGTTCGTGGGTATAACGAGTGTGACCTATTCGAAGCCTCGTTATGGCGACCTGATGTTTGCGGGTATCTAGGGATGGCCAGTTGGATGGGTCATCTTTTACTTGACGAAGCTTATTGTTTGTTGTTACTTCCCATTGAGGGTTATGGCTTGTTTAATTTTGTGTTTTATGTCGTTGGCTGGTATGGATATATTCTTGGGCGTCCGCTTTTTCATTTCCTTTTATTGCTATGTGGGATGGGATCCACATGAATTTTATTTCTTTACTTTGCTGGGTTGTTTCGTTCGCGTTGTCTTGTACATTTTGTATTTGGTTGTTGTTGTTGTAGGGATTAAGTATACTTTGTAGTACACTTAGGGAGTCAGTGCATATTATGTATTTGTCGTGTTCATTTTCTATTGCGTACTCTGTGGCTTTTTGTATGCTGAATGCTTCTGCTGTGTAGTTTGTAGTGTTATCAGGTAGTCTGTGTTTGAATGTTGTATCTGTTGTGACTATGCTCGCTCCCGTCTTGTCATTTTTTTGTGAACCGTCCGTGTATATGATTGTGTGGTCTGGGTGCTCGTTTATAAGTTCCAAGAATCTCTTGTGGTAGAGCTCTGTGGGAGTGGTTTCTTTTGGGTATTGTGTCAGTGTGATTATTGTTTTGGGATTTTCGTTCAACCATGGATAGTTATTGTGGGTTTTTCTTTGTGATATTTGAAAGTGGGTCAGGTTGATTTTTTGGAATAGTGGGTAGGATATTTTTTGTAGTGGTGTTGAATTTAGTACAAAAGTTATATTATTTTTCAGTTTAAAGAATTGGTTAAATATTGGGTTTGTTGATTGCGTTGCAATTTTTGTGAGGAAAGTTGCCGTCAGTTGTTTTCGTCGTGTATGTAGTGATGGTTCACCGGCTTCGTATAGGATGCTCATGATGGGGCTCGATCTGAATGCTCCGGTCGCTATGCGGATTGCTGCGTTGTGGATAGGATCAAGAATTTTTAATTTTCTTAGGTGTGCAGTTTGGTATGCTACTCTACCATAATCGATTTTGGATCTTATTAATGACTTGTAGATAATAAGTAGTTCTTCTTTTTGTGCTCCCCAAGTGGTATTTCCCAATATTTTTAAGATGTTGAGTCTTTGGAAACAATCTTTCTTTAGTTCTGTTAGATGTGGTAACCAGGTTAATTTGTAATCTAATGTTACTCCTAAGAATTTTTTTGTATTTACATATATGATGTTATTGTTGTTAAATATTAGTCGTGGGTGTCCAAGCGGGTTTCGAAGACGACAGAAGTGGATTGCATTTGTTTTTTGGCTAGAGAAATTAAAACCCGTGGTTGAGGCCCATTTTTCTATTTTTCTTAATGCTTGTTGTAATTGTGTGCTGATGCTTTGTGTGTTTTTTAAGTGGCAATATATTACAACGTCGTCAGCGAAGAGTGATATCTTTACGTTTGTAGGTATGTGTTCTGATATTTTGTTAATTGCTACAAGGAAAAGCATTACACTAAGAATTTCTCCTTGGGGTACTCCATTGTGCTGCGTTTTCGTGTCAGATAGCTTGCCGTTTGTCTTTACTTTGAATTTTCTGTTTTCCAGAAAGTTCTTTATAAGTAGAAGTATGTTTCCGTCGAAGTTTAGTTCTTTTAGAGATTTTAGTATATGGTATTTCCATGTCATATCATAAGCTTTTTCTATGTCTAAGAATATTGCTATTAGGTGATGTTTTCTTTTAAATGTTTCTTGGATTTCTGATGTTAATGACATTATGTTGTCCATAGTTGAGCGTCCGTTTCTAAAGCCGTTCTGTTGGTTTGTGAGTAGTTGATGTTTTTCTAGTATTTTTCCTAGTGTATTTGATAGTGCAATGGGTCTGTAACTGGATGGATTCGTTTTTGGTTTGCTAGGTTTCAGGATAGGTACTACTGTCACTTGTTTCCATGTTTCTGGATAATTTCCTTGTTGCAGTATGTTGTTGTATATATCTAGCAATTGTTGAAGCGTTGTGTCAGGTAGATGTTTGATATATTCAAAGGGGATTGAGTCTGGTCCAGGACTACTTCCTCCTTTAATATCTTTTATCGTCGTACTCAGTTCGTGAATTTGAAACGGCATATTCAGTGGGTCGTTTTGCATGTTTTCGATATTTATTGGTTCAGTTTCTGCAGCTTGTTTATGCGTTAGAAAATTTGCTGTGTAGTGTTTATCGGATGAGTTTCCTTCAAAATGTGTTGCAAATGTGTTAGCTATTTCTTGCGGGTCTGAAATTGTTGTGTTGTTGTTTATTATGGCGTTTGTTTCTCCCATATTTTTTGTGGCTCTGTTTGTGTGGTCATTGTTGTTACGTATTGTCTCCATGATTCTTTTTTGTTCTTTTGGATTATTATGCGCAGTATTGCTTGTGTCCTTTTTAGATTTATGAAGTTGTCAGTGGAGTTATTCTTCCTATATCTGTAGAGTGCCTTTTTATTATTTTTTATTGCTATTTTGCACTCTTCGTTCCACCATGGTACTGTCTTCTTTATTATATTTATTTTTCTTTCTCCAAAAGTGATGTTCGCAGCCTTTATGATGTTGTTTGTAAAAATTTATACTGATTTGTTGATGTTTTTGTCTGATTTGAAATTTTGCATTTTTATATTTGCTGTGAAGTCTTCCCACCATGTGGTATCTATTTTCCATTTGGCATAGATTGGATGCATGTTTAGGTCTGGTTGGTATGATATGGATTTAATTAAAATTGGGTAATGATCTGAGTTGAATAGGCATGGAACGGTGTGCCATGTGCAATCAGCTGCTATGGTAGGTGTGCATAGTGTTAAATCGATGGCTGAAAATGATCCTGTTCTTTTACAAAAGTGTGTGGGTGATCCATCATTAAGTAGTATAAGGTTGTTATTGTTTATGATCTTTTCTACTGTTTCCCCTTGTTGTCGGTGTTATTTGATCCCCATATGATGTTATGTGAGTTGAAATCTCCGGTAATTAAGTAAGGGGTTGGTAGCTGGTTGATGATATTTTCTATTTCTTTTTCTTGTATGGTTTGGTCAGGTGGGATGTACATGTTGCATATCGTGATGTTGTGTGGTGTTGTTGTTTTGACTGCCAAGGCTTCTAGGTTGGTGTTCAGTGGTATTTCGCTTGAAGGGTTTTTTGCATTTATGATTGTAGCTACACCCCCGCTGGCAATGAGATGTGTTGTTCGGTCTTTTCTGTATATAATGTAGTCTTTTATATTGATGTTTTGTATTTCTTTCAGTCTACTTTCTTGAATGCAAAGGTATTCTGGAGTGTAGACCGCTATTATTTTTTGTAGTTCGCCCTTGTGGGCGAGGAGTCCGTTACAATTCCACTGGATTAGCATTCTGACAGAGATTCTTGGCTTGAATATATGTCTTCGTCGCGTTCTATTTTAAGTTGTTTTATAAGAGTGTTTTGTGTTTTGGTGAAGCGTGTTTTTATTCCCCTGTTTTTTAGTAGTGGATACAGAGATGTTAGCATTTCAATAAATTTGTCGATGTCTGTGGTGAATTATCTAGCGATGTGTATTTGGTTTGGTATACCAAATCCGTCTTCTAAGAATGTTTTTAATTCTTCGAAGGATACTATATATTTATTTGGGTTTGTCCTCATCTCTTTTTCAACTGGTTCTAGGGAAATGTTTAGTGGTTCTCCAGGACTTTGTGCTCTTGGTTTCTTTAATGTGGGTTTTATGAATGTTACATTTGGGTTCACTGTGGAGGTCTCTTGGTTTATTTGTGTGGAGAGTGTGCTTGGTGGCGTGTTATTGGATTGATTTGTTTCTGTTGTTGATGAAGTATCTGATTCAGGAGCAGGTCGTTTGTTAGTTATTGTGTTTTTGTTTAAGAAAGATTCTAGATGGACTGCAAGTTGTTTGTTTGTTGGCGTGCTTATGTTTCTGTAGTTTGGGGTTTTGTTTGTTATATGGCTTTGGGTTTCATTCAGTTTCTGTGAATTTTCTGTATCGTTGACTTCTTCACAATGATTACTTGTGTGTCCCGGTTTTTTACAGATGCAGCATAGTGTTGTTTCTTCATTTAAGAATATTCTGTATTCAGTTTCTTCATGATTAATTGTTATAGATGATGTGAATTGGATTTCTTCATTAGTGTTAGTAGGTATGTAGACTTGTCGCCGGAAACTCAGTACATGGGAGTACTCAGTTCCTTGCATTCCAACTCTTAGAAACGATATTGGTGATACTAAGCGTAAACCTATATTTTTCAGTGTTTCTTCAATGACATTATGAGGGATGGAAGGGCAGACGTTAGATAGAATTATTCTTTTTGCAGGTGATATCATACGACGGACATTTATTTGGTTTCCATTTATTTCTGTTGTGTTATGGTTTGTTACTATTTCATCTACCATGGCTTTTGTTTGTACGTAAATACATATCCTGTTTTTGAAATTTTTGATGCGAACAATACATTTTTTGAACCTATGATATTACCTATACAAATGATATAGTCTTTTATTTTTAGAGTATCTACTGCATTCATGATGATTGCCTGTTCTTTTTTCGGGAAAGCGTCAATGATTGGTTTTTTACAATATCTGAGAAAGAGTTTGTGGCGGTTTGCATTATTGATGTAGGCAACTGTTTGTTCATATTTGTAAAGTTTATTTGCGTATTGATTTTGTTGTTGCTAGATGTCGGATTCATGTTTAGTTTGGTTTGTTTTTGTTTGAAGCGCCCCTGTACTCAGGATGTGCTTGGTGTTTTAAACTATTAGTTTAGAGATGGCAGTTAGTGTTAGTTTTATATTGTTTGTTTTGGATATGAGGTTATAATAATGTGAAGGTGAGGTTTTAAGTGAGAATAAGGAGCGTGTGCTCCCATAGAGAGCTCTACCTTTTTTGTTGATGGTGATGAAGTTGATGTATTTTTCTTCTCAGTATTCCAGTATAGGAAAAACTGTTTTGTTTCGCACAAATTACACGTAGTTTGCACTATGAGAATTTTTCGCTACTGAGTTATTTTTTTATTAATGGAATTTAGTGATTTATTTACTTTTAAGATTTAAAATAATTGTAAACGTGTTAGAATAAAATATTCACTGGTAAAATATAATGCCTGGAAAAGTATGTCAATTGCAGTATTCTTTTTATCTGAGTACTCGCTTATTATATTACTGAGCAACTTTGAAGTGAGCAGCAAAAAAAACCTTCCGTCAATCCTGTGTATTATATATATGTAAATTCCATAAATAAATTTTCTTGCAAAAGATTCTAAATTTCCAGTAAAATTATTTCATAACCAACCTATGCAAATTGCAATTGACACTGACATCTTATTCTTCTTCTTCTTTAGCTTTTTCCATTCGTTAGGGATCGCTATTTTTTATTTTTTTCTTCCACTCATTTCTGTTTTGCGTGTCGTTCTCATTCAGTTCCTTTTCTCTCAAATCTCATGTTATCTTTGGTTTCCCTCTGTTTCTTCAACCTTCTATTACTAAGCTATTCATTCTTCTTCCAATATATTCTTCATCTCTCCTCATGACATGTTCAAACCAATGTAATCGTCTCTCTTGTATTTTTCTAGAAACTTGTAACAATAGAGTTTTTTTCCTTACCGTATCTTGGATACACCATCCAACACAAGACCAGTGGTATGCAGTAATTTTCCCCATCAAACATGATATGCTATGAAATATTGTGAATATAGAGACTTTAAGTGTAGCTGTAAGTAAAATTGTGCTCCTCCGGAAGTAAATTTTTAAAGAAGGGAGGTATAATACTACGTCACCACACAGTTGAGGTCATCATAACTCAGTAGTAGTAAACACTAATATTGTAGAATAAGCTATATGGAGTAATTGTAATATTGTTTCTTAATTCGGTGCTAATCACTAATATTGCAGAATAAGCAATATGGAGCAATTATAATATTGTTTCTTTATTTGATGAGATGACACCTCAATTGTTTGCTGACTTAGCATTACAGTAATATAAAAGACTGTATGGACGATGGGAAGTTAGAGAGAGTCCGGTGAGAGTCCATTGCGGGGTCCATTAAGAGAGAGACCAGTAAGAAGACCATTCCTCCATACAGTCGGGTCCATCAACTGTACATATCCATTCATCATTTATACTAGTCAATAAATCTATTTATAATAAATCATTATTATTATTTCGAACCTTAATTCTTCTACGAGCAACGTCGCAACGGTAAGAACATTTATTATTATTTATTTTACTTTTGACAATTACTGTACTTCCAGTCTGGCAAGAACCCACTTTAAATATTATTTGTTAATTCGCCTCATAAAGACGGGTTACAGAACTATAGTTGATGGGATAAGTCAAGCAGGATTAAGTTGTCATGTCATTTTCTTGGTTGTATAAACACAAGTGATATATATATATATATATATATATATATATATATATATATATATATATATATATATATTATGTTTATAATATTTAGGTTTAGAAATATAATATCTCTTAATATTACACACTTAATACTACTTAATGCATAAATGCAATTAGTAAATGTCAAATTATCCCGTTAACATTAGTTTCTTTAAAAGCCACTTTGGCGCTACGATTTTAATTCCCATCGCCTATAATTTATATGGACCTTGAGCAATCTAATTACGATAGTATATTATAATCAAAGGTAATAGTAACTACGTAAATTACCTAATTTGCCTCTAACATAACTAATTTATTACCAAATTGTGATCACTTAACTATTCCAATACAAACATTATTGCAATTCTGTCATTAATGAAACTGTTTTTTTTTTAACTTTTTTAAAACTAAAATTACATTTTATTATATATTTGCCACATTTAAATATGACTTAATCATCAAAAAACACTAACTGGCAATCCGCTAGCCAAAAGTCTATCAACACACACATACCCACGCACGCACAGACACACACCACACACACACACACACACACACACACACACACACACACAGACATCATCGTAAAAAATCTGATGTGGCCAGCACATAACCTCTCGCCGTATATTTTACCTGGCTGTATGCATAAAGCAAAGAATATTTTTATAAATACAAATAATATATTCATATAAATCTATGACGTATAAACTTCTTTATTATTCAATAATAGCATGTCTCAACATAAAGATATTTTACCATAAATTATGTTACAATAAATTACAAAGTAGAGTTTACCATATATAAATATTAGGCTGGTAACAGCAATTTTCAATTCGAACAACCTTGTTTACTTTCTCTTCATATTCTTCTAGTAAAAACATTAATTTTGGGCGGTCTAAAATGTATATATGGATTGTGCATCTATTCTTACATATCTTCTTTTACATTTTATTTTTTCATACTTGTTATATCTAAATAACACTAATTCCCTTTAATGAAGTGATGGATAGATTGCACTCCGATTATTCTTATATCGATGTGTAATTTTGTCAATATTTACAACTTACTTGAGAAGAATTTGATAGCTTTTTCGCAATTCAAAGTTACTCTAGTATACAGTGCTGGTGTACATTGTCCCATAATGTTTGAAACAAATTTAAGTCCTTCAACCTAGACTTGTCATCTCCATAATAGTCACAGAACAAGAATTAAGGGATTCTCCAAATACATTTTTCTTTCATTACTCATTATTTCTGACACTGACATTTATCTGTCAGTTACAAATAATTTAAATTTGCAACTATTTTTCATGGCATCCTTTCGGTTGTAAAATTAATTACAACATTATTTTATATATTATATTCCTTTTATCTCTAAATCTATAAAATATGTATAAAAATATTTAAATGTATCAGAAAGAGAATTTATTTTTCTTTAATATTATCAAGAAAAATTTTCAAAAAATAATATTTAGAAGATTTTTTTTCAAGAATCTTCTACTTCCGGTTGTCCAATTGTTACCAAAACCTTTTCAGATCTTCCCATGAATGTCCGATTGGGAAATACGTTGTTAAACAAATTTTAAGTCTTATAGTTTTTGAGTAACCGTCCTTCCAACATCCCACACACACACACATCCACACACACACACACACACACACACACACACACACACACACACAGACATCATCGTAAAAATGTTAAAATCGGATTGTAGGGACCTTAAAACGTGCTTATTCAATAAAATCTGGATATGCGATTTTTAGCATGAATCCAATACCTCTCTTAGCGAGAGGTAAAAATAGTAAAATCATATTGTAAGAACCCTGAAACGTGCTTATTCATTGAAAACTCACCACCAAATTTTTTGACCAAAGACAATAGCTTCCTTACCTACAGGTGACGGAAGATAAAAAAATTGATGTGACCAGCACAATACCTTCCGTCAATCCTGTGTATTATGTACAAATTCCATAAATAAGTTTTCTTGCAAAAGATTATAAATTTCCAGTAATATTATTTCATGCAAATGGCACTTGGCACTGACATTTTCTTCTTCTTTAGCTTTTCCCATTCGTTAGGGATCGCTATTTTTTATTTTTTTCTTCCATTCATTTCTGTTTTGCGGGTCATCCTCACGTCGAAATTTTTCATTCAAAATTTCTTTTTTGGTATTTTATGATTCCTTTTCTCGGCAACTGAATTCCACACCCCTGATAATAAATAAACCACATGAAATAAGAAAATCATGAAATTTTGAATGAAAAATTATGACATTTGTCAGTTATGGACGTAATTAATAGCTGTCATTTTGACACGGGTCCACATATCTGCTTGCCAAAGTCAGCAAAGTCACGTCACTGCACGCGCCCCACACTTAAATTTTCTTGTAAAAGATCCTATATTTCCAGTTAAATTATTTCATAAACAAACTATGCGAATTGCACTTGACACTAACATCTTCTTCTTCTGTAGTTTTTCCCATTCGTTAGGAGGGTCGCTATTTTTTATTTTCTTCTTCCACTAATTTTTGTTTTGTATGTCGTCCTCATTCAGTTCCTTTTTTACCTCTCGCTAAGAGAGGTATTGCATTCATGCTAAAAATCGCATATCCAGATTTTATTGAATAAGCACGTTTTAAGGTCCCTACAATCCGATTTTAACATTTTTACGATGATGTCTGTGTGTGTGTGTGTGTGGATGTGTGTGTGTGTGTGTGTGTGTATGTGTGTGTGTGGGATGTTGGAAGGACGGTTACTCAAAAACTATAAGACTTAAAATTTGTTTAACAACGTATTTCCCAATCGGACATTCATGGGAAGATCTGAAAAGGTTTTGGTAATAATTGGACAACCGGAAGTAGAAGATTCTTGAAAAAAAATCTTCTAAATATTATTTTTTGAAAATTTTTCGTGGTAATATTAAAGAAAATTAAATTCTCTATCTGATACATTTAAATATTTTATTATATATTCCATAGATTTAGAGATAAAAGAAGTATAATATATAAAATAATCTGTTGTAATAAATTTGACAGCCGAAAGAATGCCATGAAAAAATTTAAATTATTTGTAACTGACAGATAAATGTCAGTGTCAGAAATAATGAGTAATGAATTAAAAATGTACTTGGAGAATCCCTTAGTTCTTGATCTGTGACTATTATGGAGATGACAAGTCTAGGTTGAAGGACTTAAATTTGTTTCAAACATTATGGGACAATGTACACCAGTACTGTAGACTAGAGTAACTTTGAATTGCGAAAAAGCTATCAAATTCTTCTCAAGTAAGTTGTAAATATTGACAAAATCGGAGTGCAATCTATCCGTCACTTTATTAAAGGGAATTAAGGTTATTTAGATATAACAAGTATGAAAAAATAAAATGTAAAAGAAGATATATAAGAATAGATGCACAATCCAGATATATACTTTTAGACCGCCCAAAATTAATGTTTTTACTAGAAGAATATGAAGAGAAAGTAAACAAAGTTGTTCGAATTGAAAATTGCTGTTACTAGCCTAATATTTATATATGGTAAACTCTACTTTGTAATTTATTGTAACATAATTTATGGTAAAATATCTTCATGTTGAGACATGCTATTATTGAATAATAAAGAAGTTTATACGTCATAGATTTATATGAATATATTATTTGTATTTATAAAAATAATCTTTGCTTTATGCATACAGCTAGGTAAAATATACGGCGAGAGGTTATGTGCTGGCCACATCAGATTTTTTTCCTTTCATATTATATTTGGTCTTCCTATGTCTCTTTCACCTTCTGTTATAAGCTATTCATTCTTCCATTATACTCATATCTCCTCGCGACATGTTTAAACCAATGTAATCGTCTCTCTTATATCTTTCGCCCAACACTAGAGTTATTTCCCTTATTCTCTCATCATTTACTTTTTATTGATATTGACATCTGTCAATTTGAATTACCTGAATATATTAGCAGTTTCCATGGTTAAGTTAGCACAGCTGGCTGATTTATGAAATTTTATAACTATTATAATCTTTATAATTCTTTAACTCTGAATATGAAATATAGAATGCTATCAAATCGTATAGAGAATAATATATTCTTTAAGTTATACTTACTTACTTAATCCGGATACCCTTCTACCCTTTCGAGTGTGGGTGTGGTTGGAGTTGAGTTGATTACGTTTTTTTTCCATATGCTTCTCCATTTGTTCCTATCTTTCGTTTTGTTTGTAATATTTTCCCATTTTTCTCCCCTTCTTTCTAGTGCTTTCCTAACTTCGTCTTGCCAAGTTCTTCTAGGCCTTCCTCTTGTTCTTCTTTTTCCGGTTCTTGCTTCATATATTTGTTTTGTTAGTTTATTGTCATCATATCTGTTAAGGGGGTGTTTCGAAAAAGCGACATGAAGTAATATCGGCCGTTTCGTGAACTAAAGTAGATTTAACCATTAAATTAACCAAGAGAGGGCTGTAGGCAGGTTTCGGTCTGTACTTATAGGTTCATGTCAGAGATAAAGGAATGCCGAAAATAAGGTCTTTAGGTAAAGTTGTACTCAGGGTCTGCGGCATAGAAAACCAATATACTACCTGCTCTGGGGTTTTATGATTACTCCATATGTAACCAGTAACAAAATGCAACAGCAAACCATTCTTTTTCTAGTTTCTATCATTTAACGTGTATATAATAATATACAAAATAAAAATTATTTTGTATATAAAATTTACTAATAAGTGATAATTATATTGCGAATATAATATGATATATGTATAGGTGTCCCTCTTTCACTATCTTTATTTCAAAAACTATACTATGTTATTTAAGGAAATTTGGTATCTACTATCGGGTATATAATTATAGTATATTTGAAATTCAATAACTTGGTTTCGAAAATTATGAAATTTACTTTCAATTATAGACTATATACATTGTTACGTAAGTTTCATATTTTAAAATTAAATAATGTAAAAATTATGACAATAATTGTTAAAAATGACCCTCATTTTTAACGCGTTTGAAGAAATGCTCAAAATCATTGATGTCTAATATCCATATATATGCATGGAAACATTTTAAATTTTAACGTGTAACCATAGGCTTTGTGAATAATTTTAACGATAATTTTTTGTCCATTTATTTATATTTTGGTTATAACAATTAAAAAGGTAAAAGTGTTGGATCTCAGCTTCTATTAATAATTAAAAATTGAAATTTGGCATGTTGGTTCAGAATGCAGTTTTTATATACAATTAAATAAATGAGCTGATGCCTGGTAAACGTCCGCCCGGTACAATGTCATCATCATTGCCGATATCTGCGATAAAGCAGATTAGCACACCCAGCAATGGGTAATATACCGTGATGATATACCGGAAAGTGGGGGGCCCGGGTTTGATTCCCGGCGATGTCAGTTGATTTTTCAAAAATTTATATATATATATATATATATATATATATATATATATATATATATATATATATATATATATATTTATATATATATGTACCGGATGTCTACTTTATTTATGACCTATAGGAAATCTAATGTTAATTTTGACAATTATTTGTTAAATACAAACATTTCAACTTCTTAACTGGTTTCTTGGGGTAGTACAAGCTGGGAGATTTATTACAACAGATTAGGATTTAACAATGTAAACAAGCGATGTCAGGTAGAAATTTTGAAGGTCATTTTTCATATATTTAAAATTTAAACTACATTACCGACACCAATATTGCTGACATCTGTAATACAAACGTTGAACTATTTCTAAGCACGCTGCTGTCGAAAAATATCGGTTGGGTAAAATATTTGAAACTTCGTTTTTAGCAAATATACACAAATGTGCACTATGAATGCTACATATTTCGCCATTGTTTTGATTTTGTTATTTCATAAATGTGTTTTTGTTACATAATATTAAATCTTAAGCTAAAAATGAAATGTTTTCTGCCATATGAATTAAAAATTTCTATCCAAATTTGTTTCTATCGACCAAGACAACAATATATTTATATAATTTTTAGTTTTAGTAGCTTTTCTTCAATTGGAAACCGATTAAATGATGTTTTAAAATCATTTTTTTTGCTTATGCAACCCGACAAACAAAAACGCCCCCTTAATGTATCCCAACCATCGTAGTTGGCTTTCTTCTATTTTGTCTTCAATCGGTTTTATATTTAGTGTTTCTCTATACTTTTCGTTCTTTATTTTGTCTAGTCTGGTTTTATTTTCTATTTTCCGTAGAAATCTCATCTGAGTGGCCTCCAGTCTTGTCCTCTGATTTATTGTCGGTGTCCAAGTCTCGGCACCGTATAAGGACGATTGGTGTCACCACTTTTTTGTGGATTTCTATTTTTGTTGTCTTAGGAATTTCCTTTTTGTTTAAGAAGGAGTTCTTGATATTATTAAATAGTCTTCCTCCTTTCGTTATGCGCTCTTTTATTTCCTCCTCTAATTTTCCGTTTTGGGCTATTATTGATCCTAGATATTTAATTTTTTTGACTTGTTCTAGAATTACTGCTTCTAGTTTAATTGTATGTTGTTTTTCTTCCTTATGTACAACCATTGTCTTGTTTTGTCCGTATTTATTTTCATGTTCTTCTTTGTAAGACATTTATTCAAAATCTCTATGTTTTCTTGTAAGGTCTTTTCCTCTTTTGCTATAAGTGCCATGTCATCCGCATAACAGAGTTCCGATATTTTAATTTGATTTAGTTTCCATGTTCCTACGTTGAAAGCTTTACTTGTTCTTTTTGCTTCTTTGATCGCCTCATCCAGTACTATAGAGAACAAAATCGGGCTCAGGATGCACCCTTGTCTTACACCCGTGGTTGTTTCGAAAAGGTCTGATTTTTCATGCTTTGTTCTCACGTAATTTTTTGTCTCTATATATAGGCTTTTTATTCCTCTTATTAGGTCTGTCGGTATTCCTCTGTTTTGCTTAGCTATCCATATATCTTCTCTTTTTATTCTATCAATAGCTTTTTCTAGATCTATGAATGCTAAATGAATTTCTTTTACTTCTTTAATCGCTTTTTCTGAGATTTGTCTTATAATGAATATTGCGTCCTGAGTTCCCCTGTTTGGTCTGAATCCAAACTGTGATTCTTCCAAAGATTCTTCTATTATGTCTCTTATTCTCTTTTTCATTATTCTTGCATATATTTTTGCTACATTACTTAATAGAGTGATGCCTCTGTAGTTCTTGCATTCTTTACTATCTCCTTTTTTGAATAATGGCACGATTATTCCTGTTTGCCAGTCCTTTCGTGCTTTTCCTTCCTTCATTACGATGTTCATTATTTGTCGTATCTCTTCTATGGCTTCGTCTGGTAGCTCTTTTAGCATTTCTGTAGTGATTCGGTCATGTCCTGCTGCTCTTCCACGTTTTGCTTTTTAAATTGCTTCTATAACTTCTGTTATTTCTATTTCGTTTTCCCTTTTCTCTATGTTCGTATGTCTATTTATAATCTCCTCTTTTTCTTTATTATGCTTTAAGTCTCGTCCTTCTAGCAGTTCTTTGAAGTAGTTTCTCCATCTTTCCATAATTTTGTCTTCTTCCGTAATAATATTCCCATTAGAGTCTCTAATATTTTCTAAAGTAATTACTGGTTTATTTCTCATATTCCTTAGGGTTCCGAAAAACATTTTTTGGTTTTCTTTATATGCGTTCTTCATTTTGTTTCCAAATTCTACCCATGATTTTTCTTTTTCTTCCTTTATCACCTCCTTTGTTTTCTTTCTTATATTTTTGTATTTCTCATAATCTCTTGTCTCTCTGGTTTGTAGGTATTTTCTCCATATTTCTTTTTTCCTCTTGACTATATCTTTCACTCTTTCCGTCCACCAATTTGTCCAATATCCGTTTGGTAGTTTCATTAGTCCTTTTCCTTTTTTTTTGTTTCTGTTATACCTACATAGTCTAAGTTTATCCTTCTCAATTCTTCTGTTAGTTCATCTTCCTTGTTTGTTAGGCTTTTTACATTCCATGTACCAAATTTTATAACTTTCTCTTTGCCCTTTGTTTTCTTGTTCATTTCTGTTTCATTTGTAACTTGGATGTGGTGATTTCTTCCTTTTTTATGTTTTATTGTTTCCGTATTCCTATCCAATTTCGTTGCTTTGGTTGTTGTATTATCGTCAGTCCGGTTTATTTTGTCTAGTTTTTTGTATTTGTGTTTTCCTGTGGTGTGTTTTTCGTTTCTGTCTTTTCTATTAGTTTTTCCTTTATTCTATCCCATATAAATTCCTTGTTTCCTATTATTAGTTTTTGGTAGCCAATTTTTACTTTGTTCTTTTTATTTCTTTCGCACACTGCTATTTCCTTAAGTTTATTTTGTATTTTCATTACCTCTTTTGTCAATTCATTATTTATAAATATTTTTTCGGTTATATTTTTAAGTTTTTTTTTGTTAGCCATGACCTTTTGTTTTTCCTGCCAGTTTGGTAGCTCTATCTTACATAGTTCAGGTCCTAAAGCAACTATACCCATGATTCTGGTCTCTACTTTTAATGTTTTTGTCATGAGATTCTCGATTTCCATTTTCGTATCTTCTTCACTTTCTTTGCTTATTTTTACTCCTGATATGACGATATTATTTTTAATTTTATCTCTTTCTAGTCTCTCAATATTTCCTTTTATGAATTTTAATTCGTTTTTAATATCCTTATTTTCCGCTCTTAAATTTTCATTATTAGTTTTTAGTTTATTTAATTCCTCTTGGTAACTTTTTTGTTCTATTTTTATTTATTTGATATCTTTCATCACTTCTTTAATCATTACTATTAGGGTTTCTAGTTTATCTTCATCTTTTATACCATCTTTTGTTGGTGTTCTGATTGTTTTCTTACTTCTTTTTGTAATTTCTTCTAATTCTTTTTCCTGTCTCTTCCTTTTATTATCGTCCGATATGTATTCATCACTATCCATTGTTATTGTCTTTATATTCCTTGCAAACACCTATATATTCTCCAGATCTCTTACTTTGTTTAGGAAAACAAAATTAAAAAAGCGCACGCCACTGATTCTCACTTATACTTGTTCGGCCTTAGATTCTTAGGTAAATTTGTTCTTGCGAGTACGTTAACCTTGACTCACACTTGGTTTTAAACTAATTTTGTCACAATATTCACTTAGATTCACTCTACTTTCTGTCACTTTCGGTTTTTATAAATGTTTTGAGCTTTTGTTTATATACGCGGACTTCACAACCGTTTTGTGGTCTTATAATTCTGACAACTTTATTTCCCTTTTAAGACTAGCATGAAATTTAAACTCCTCAAACACTTTATTTATCAACAGACACTTCATTTATCACTTTATACATCACTTTTATTTATTTTATTTTATCAGGTCACTTTGCACGTCACTAATAAATTTAATACGAAATAAGGCTCGTGATTCGAGTAAACTTATCGCCGTACGTCTATTCACTTTGACCGCCGCAACTCAACAAAAAAAATTCTTTAGTTATAATAACATTTAAGTTATAATAACATTTAACTGAGTTTTTCAAGAAAAACTGTTAAAATCTTCAAATGAAGGTACTTCCGGTTGACCAATTATAACCAAAATCTAATCAAGTCTGCATATGGTTGTAAGGAAGAGGAATACGTAAGAATTGTAATTTTTGGAATTCTAGTATTGGAGATATCGTTGACGAAATTGCGGTCACATAAACACACACACATACACACACACGCACATACGAACACACACACACACACACACACACACACACACACACATACAGACATCGTCGTAAAAATAGTAAAATCGTATTGTAAAGACCCTAAAACGTGCTTATTCAATGAAAACTCACCACCGATTTTTTTGACCAAAGACAATACCTTCCTTACCTATAGGTGACGGAAGGTAAAAATAATGACCGCTAGTATGAACAAGTGATTAAGGGTGATTAACGAGCATTTGACTAGCATTGTTTTATCCCTGTCAATCTTTTATTTATTATTTTAGAGAAAAATACTTCCAATAAAAGTTATAGAAAAGTTAATTGCACATATCTTTTATTTGAACTATTTTTCTCTAAAATAATAAATAAACGATTGACAGGGATAAAACAATGCTAGTCAAATGCTCGCTAATCACTTTATTACTGTTCACACTAGCGGCCATTATTTTTAACCAAATTTTAAATAATATAGAATTATCAGAAATATTAATTTATCATAATTTTCCATGTCCTTATGTGCTCGTGAAATGCATGCATAAATTAAGTACACTAAAAAAAATTAAATATGTCTGATCAAGGTCGTCTGTATCATCAACGAATTAACTAATTGACATACATTTATCTCTTTCCTTTTGCAAAGGCTATACGCGTGTGCGATATGGATGGATATAACACGCTTGTCTTTCAAAAATTCATGTTTTGTTCGACTAAGTTAAGACATTCCACTTTAAAACGATGCTCGTTTTTGATAATACTTTCGCTGTAACGTAAGTTTGTTTATTAATTTAGATGCATTACCTTGATTCATAGCCGAATAAGTTATTTTCTGACAGTGTCACTGCTACTGACTGTGTCAATATCTTATTTTACACATAGTTGGTTTTACATTTGCTAATAAACGTACCAGTTGACTTATTTTTGAATTTTGATGCTTTTATTGGTCTACTACACAATTAAAACTACCTCTAATTAAAACCGTCGTATTTGCTAATGGAATCGGAGGTGGTTCAGTAGCTGCAATTGGCGAAATCGAAATCAAATTACAGCTAGCTCTTGCTTGTGTAAGCGCGCTTGTTGTTCCAAATCGAGCCCAGAAAATAGCAATTATTATACGTAGAGCAACCTTTCATAAATCATCCAGATGTTGTAATGGCCGTTAAATAAAATCAAGTACGACTTTTCAATAAAAAATTAGCCGCCTTACCCGAATTAGTAAGTTTACCTAACGTGTCACTTTAAGAGTCGCCGAAATCCCAATAACTGTGGATAAAATTACCATGGATGAAGACGTTTTCGTTGATCTTCAAGTAAGGACTTGGGCAGGACACACTCATTATATTCCATGTTGTGTCATCCACACAAACAATGCAGTGTTTCCTGTCATCAATGCATCTCAATTTGATTTGAAAGTGAAGAATGCACCGGTCAGTAGTGTATATACCCATATTCAGCGTCGAATAATTAAAAACTCATTAAGAGTGGCGCCGGCCTTGGGGGAAAGTTTGTTATTAATTATTGATAGGAATTTGAGATAAATAAATATTTGTTTAAAAATAGATAGGAAAATATGTGTGCATATATTGGTTAGTTTAGTTTGTGCATTCGAAAACTCAAAGTTTAAAAATAACTAATGAGTTTTTAACTGCCATTATCTGTCACTTAAAATTGTATTGTGAAAATATTTTTGGGTAAACGATAATGTTTGAATATTTGCTAATGACTGATAATTATTTTCGAATAGATTATAAAAATGTCCAGTATCTGATAGAATATTAACTGCCCTATTATCTGTCACTTAAATTCTAATATGAAATATTTTGGGGTAATGATAATAATAAAGAAAGTTGTCTGTAGGAATATAGTTGAAATATTTATTTAAACTTTCTACAGAGTATTTCAAGGATTAAAAGAAAAGAAAGCGTTTTGTGAGATATACGAGTATATAAATGCAAGTTTTATTTTACATATTCTATTAGAATCGAACAGGGCGCTACTGAAGACATCAGTAACAAGAACAAGCTAGGTAAGGTTATATTTAAATCACTTAATTATTTATTGTATTCACTTGTAAAATTTGTTCTTAGATATGGACTTTTCTAAACTAAATCAGCGAGGTCAGTTGGCAGATACGAAACCCCGCACGAAGATATCGGACTTGGAAAAAGATAAATTGTATAAACTAGTTGACATAAAGGCTGTAAATACAACGTTTGGAAGAAAGATTATTGCAGAGTGTGAAGAATTCATGCTATATCTTCCCGCCCGTTTTGATAATTTATCCGATGTAGAATTATCTGAGTTGAAAAAATCCGTTACCGCATGGAGTTTACAATATACAGGTGTAAAACAATATGGACCTGGCAAACAAGCAACATTATTAGAATTTGTACAAATATAATTATTCGGAGTATATGTATATATTATGTTGAATGTATAAATAATAAATTTTGCTTATATGTGTATTTTGATAGTAATAAATATATTAAATAAATTTACAAATACTTTAGTATTATTTCATACTCCATACTGATAACATGGCTTATAAATTTCAACACCCGTTTTCGGCTATAATAGCTGGTCCCTCTGGCAGTGGAAAGTCATACTTTGTTAAAAAAATTCTAACTAATATTAGAGACATGAGTGATACAAATTTTGGAAAAATTTCTTGGCATTATGGAGCCTGGCAAAACTTATTTAGTACAATAAAAGGAGTAGAGTTTATTGAAGGTCTACATGATATCGAAAACATAGATGGAAATGATCCTCATTTAATAATAATTGATGATTTGATGTCTGAAGCAGATCAACGAGTTGTTGATATATTTACAAAATGGTCACATCATAAAAATTTGTCTGTGTTTTTTCTTACTCAAAATTTATTTCACCAAGGAAAAGGTCAACGAGACATATCCCTCAATGCAAATTATATAATTTATTTTAAAAATCCTCGTGACATAGCGCAAATATTACATCTGTCACGACAAATATTTCCGGAAAATATAAAATTTATACAAGAAGCATACAGCGATGCAACTTCAGAACCACACGGTTATTTAATTTTTGATCTTAAGCAAAACACACCTGATTGGCTGCGTTTTCGTACGTCATATGACGGGTTTACATATGTGTATTTACCTAAAAACAAGTATAAATACAGCAACAAACACATGCCTACAATTATTTCATAACAATGAGTAGTGCTGTTATAAACCATGCAGAATTTCTGCGAGCATTGCATAAATTAAAATCAAAGGACAGGTTAGCGTTATTAAAAAACGCTGACTGCAACTCTGTTAAATGCATTTGTGAATGTGTTTATAATATTTTACATGGTACAGTCCCCCTCAGTCGAAAACAGCAAGCTTCACTTGTAAGACATAAAAATATTTTAAGGAAACTTACAAAACGTGGCGACAGTTGGAAAGCTAAAAAACGCGTGTTAGTTCAGTCTGATGGAGCATTCCTACCATTTTTATTAGCACCTTTGTTAACCGGTGTTCTAAGTAGCTTATTTAAAAATTAAAATGGAGCATGCTAGAAAAATGGTCTTAATATCACCAGAAAATTTAAATCGGTTACATAATAATAATAATAATGAAAAAGAAACTATATCTAGTCAGCTAGATAAAGACATGAAAAATATTTTAAGTTTAAAATTATCAGAACATGAAAAATGGATAAAGTACCAAGAAATATTGCAAAGATATTTATACTTTCAGAAACAAAGTAGAGAACATATTAAATTACCTATCGAACATGAATTTACTTCAGATTCAAAATTAGCTTTAGAGAAGAAAGACGGTGAAACAGGTGCGATCAAACAGGAAACTATTTCAGAAACAAAAATAGCTGCAGAAACGAAAGACGATACCAAAAATATAATAAATGATATTCCTAAATCTCATCAAGAAAAAGCCCAATTGATACTAGAAAAATTAAAATTAGACGGAACAGTTACATGGAATGAAAAAGGTTTAGTTTCCATTCATGAAAAAGAAATTCCAAATTCAAATATATCAGATTTAGTGGGGGATATTGTAAGACGTAGAAAACGTAGTAATCCTGACGGTTGGGAACATTTTTTGAATACACTAAAAGATATAAATATTCCGTTAGAATTAATTAATAATCCACGAAGAAAAAAACTTTTTAGATCTATATCAGTCAACGAAACTCCTGCGAAAAATAAAAGAAGACGAGATCATATAAAAGACGATTCGTCTGAAACAGCAAAAGTTAAAAAAATTGAATGGAAGCGATTTACATTGTAAAATGGATAAAAGTTTATCGAAAATTTATTTTGATGCGACAAATCCAGCAGGATTTTCGGGTGTAAATAATATTATAAATTCTATGAAAGGTAAATAAAGCAGAAGATATACGAAAATGGATTAGCTCGCAGGATGCATATACATTACATAAACCAGCGCGAAAACATTTTGTAAGAAATAAATACAATGTTTCAAATATAAATGACCTCTTCCAAGCAGACTTGAATGATATGCGCAAGTTAAGCCGATACAACGATAATTACAAATACATTTTAACAGTCATTGATGTCTTTAGCAGGTATGCTTGGGCTATCCCATTAGAGGATAAGAAACCCTCCTCAGTCATTCAAGCATTTGAAAATATATTTAATGAGAGAAAAACCAATTTACTTACAAACGGATAATGGGTCGGAATTCATTGCAAAAAAAGTTCGCTCATTTTTAAAGGAAAATGATGTTAAATTCTATGTGACGCATAATTCCGATATAAAAGCTTGTTTTGTTGAAAGATTTAACAGAACTTTGAAAACAAAAATGTATCGTTATTTTACTTATAAAAATACATATAGATATATCGATGTTTTACAAGACCTGGTTTCTGCTTATAATAAAACAAAACATCGATCAATAAAAATGTCTCCTTTTGAAGTAAATGATAATAATATATTAGATATATGGAGAATTCAGAATAAAAATAAACTAAAAACAAAAGAAAATCAGCAAAAATTTAAAATTGGAGATGTCGTACGTATATCCAAATGTAAAAATATGTTTGAGAAGGGATATGAATCTAATTGGAGTGAGGAATTATTTAAAATAAATGCGATTAGTAACAGAATTCCAACTGTTTATAAATTAAAAGATTTAAATAATGAAGTTATAGAGGGCACTTTCTACAAAACCGAGCTGCAGCGAGTTTATATAGAATCTGATACTATGTATAAAGTAGATAAAATATTAGCTACAAAAGGCACAGGCAACAGAAAGAAATTACTTGTCAAGTGGAGAGGTTACAGTGATAAGTTTAATTCCTGGATTCCTGCAAATTCACTTCGTGTATTACAAAATGAATGAGAAAGATTTTTTTATAACTTTGCCTAGTAATAGCTCTATGCAATATTTTCCGAATAATAAAACCACAAGTTATACTACACAGCTGCCCCAAAATATAAAATTAAATGGTTCTTGGGAGGTTGCACTGTCAGAAATTATATATCCCTGCTCAATCTACAATGTTAATGAAAGAGAAAATAAAGTTAAAATGATGTTAAAAACAAAGCAAGAAGAAAATGCACCAGTAAATATAGTACATGCAAAAATTCCTACAAAAAATTATGAAAGGTTTGATGCAGTAATACAAGAAATGAATAAAAGTCTTTATGAGGCAGTAGAACAATTGAACGAGGATACACCAGTTAAGAAATATGTAACATTTACTTATGATAAAATAGAAAAACGAGTGTCAGCACAATTTGAAAAGACAGAGGTCCATGCCCTGAAACTATTTCCTCGGCTAGCATTGCAACTTGGTTATTCACCATTTACTGATATATTTGAGCAAGAGACTTCAATTAATTTGCCTAATTTAATGCTAGGTATTCCTCCACAGTTATTTATTTATTGTGACATCATTGAACCTCAGCTAGTTGGTGATGTTGTTAGTCAGTTGTTAAGAATTGTACACGTTAAAACTGATAAATATGTTTTCGGATCTAATGAAATGATATCATACGCGCAACCTCATTTCGTTCCTGTGTTGAGAAGAGAATTTTCAAATATAGAAATAGATATAAGGACCAATGATGGTTTTCTAACACCATTTCAATTTGGAACGTTGAGTGTTAAACTACATTTCCGACGAACATCATGAAAACTTGTCCGTATCAGGAATATTACAATTTACAGGCCGGAAATGGTGTTGGTTCTGTATATAAAGGTCGATATCAACGGGGTCATGGGTTAGGAAGTTTTTTTAGTGGATTGTTTAGAAGTATTTTTCCGTTAATAAAGAAAGGTGTAAGGGCACTTGGTAAAGAAGCAGTTAACACAGGCTTTAATTTTTTGGGTGATTTGACAACAAAACAGTCACCAAAAGAATCATTCAAGAAACGTCTCGCTGAAGCGGGGGTCAATTTAAAACGTAAAGCAGAAGATAAAATTGAAAAAATAATCAGTGGGGCTGGTTATAAAAAAAAGCGAATGACTAAGAAACCTACTCATTATAAAACTGTACGTGCTACTGTAAAGAACAAGAAACGCTCTAGACAGACAGACATATTTGACTAAAATGGCATTTCTACACGCTCAGTCCTGTGAATGTATAAAAACAGAATTAGATTTATTTGCTATACCTCCTACACAAACTAGTATTGAAAGTGGACAATGGGTAAATTATAAACCTTTATCCTCCATCACTGAAGACGGACCCATTGAATTTGTAATACCTGGCCAGGGAGAAGACTATCTTGATTTATCTCAAACTATGATTTATATAAACGCAAAAATTGTTAAATCTGATAATTCTGCCTTGGAAGACGGTTCTAATGTAGCACCTATTAATAACTGGCTTCATTCAATTTTTAGTCAAGTAGACATATATTTAAATCAAAAACTTGTATCTCCTCCTAACAATACTTACGCCTACAGAGCATATATTGAAACTTTATTAAATTATGGAAAAGACGCTAAAAAATCTCACCTTACTTCAACTTTATGGTATACTGATGAAGCTGGAAAAATGAATTATACAGATATAGCTGCCAATCCAGGATATAATAAGCGACAAAAATTAACTGAGAAGAGTAAAAATGTTGATATGATCGGACATCTTCATGCGGATATTTTCAATCAAGAAAAATTTTTACTTAACGGCGTTGAAATGAGAGTACGACTAGTTTGATCAAGGGATAGTTTTAATTTACTAGCAACCGACTCAAACTTCAAAATACAAATTAACGAGGCCACATTACTTGTTCGTCGTGTAAAATTAAATCCAAGTATTTATTTGGCCCATAATAGAGCTTTGGAAATGTCTACTGCAAAGTATCCTGTTACTAGAGCCGAAGTGAAAGCTGTTACCATCCCAGCGGGGATTCAAGGAAAATCTATGGATAATATTTTCTTAGGACAGCTTCCGAAAAGATGCATAATTGGATTTGTATCCAATAAAGCATTCAACGGCGATTACAAAACTAATCCTTTTAACTTTGAAAATTTTAAAATAAATTACTTGTCGCTATGCGTAAATGGACAGCAACTACCATCGAAGCCATTACAGCCGTCTTTTGGTGATAAAAAATCATACATTCAGATGTACAATACATTATTTTCCGGAACAGGCATACACTTTGGAAACAGTGGGAACGAGATCGACAGAACCAGTTATCCAGATGGCTATTGTTTGGCGGCATTTGACTTAACTCCAGACCTTTCAGCAAATTCAATGACACACTGGAATTTGACACATCATGGTTCTTTAAGGATCGAAGTTGGTTTTGAGTCTTCTTTAATAGAGACAGTAGATTGTGTAATATACGCGGAGTTTGATAACATTATTGAAATTGATAAGAATAGAAATGTAATTGTAGATTATGGTAGTTAATAAAGTGTATTCGTATTTTTAAATGATAATAATATATGTATATTTAAATGTTAATATATTGACTTATTTACTATTCCCCTATGTATATATAATCATATAACTATGAAATAAAATTTAGTTTGATGAAAGCATTTGTACTATTAAGCAAAATGAATGCTGCATTTATACAAAGAATATTTAGAAAATATTTCAAAAATACATGCGACTATGGTGTTTATGCTGCTAACAATTTACCACGGCAGGTTAATTTTCCATGTGCCATTATAGTTAATACAGACCCTGATACTTTACCTGGTACCCATTGGATAGCAATTTTTATTGATCGAGAGGGATATGGTACTTACTTCGATAGTTATGGACGACCGCCGTATGTACAACAACATAGAGACTTCCTTAAGAAAAATACAAAGAAGTGGACTTACAACACACGCCCTCTGCAAGACGCCACATCATCTGTTTGTGGTTATTATTGTTTAATGTATTTGTTATTTCGAATAAATTTTTATAAACATAATGATTTTATAAATTTGTTCAATAATAATCAACATGAAAATGATGAATTTGTAAGGTACATGTTTTATTATTATTTCAATAAAAGTCAGTAATTGTTAATAAATATTTTATTTTGTAAATATAAAAATAAAAAAATATATTTTATACAAAATACATAATAAATTTTATTTATGTTCCTCTACCAATTTGCCGCTTTGGGGCTTGTCACAGTGGTTAAATTCTGCCATCTTCTTCGTTCCTCCATACGGAAAGTTCTCTTTGCAGTTTTCGAAAGGCGGTATCCACTTGGATGTAATAGAATTTTCTTATTTCTTATATTCTCTAGCGGTTTATATGTGGGAGAATCTTCATCATCATCCCAATTCTCAGATGATTGTACGACGTAATGTTTGGAAACTTCTACCACTGCCATGCTTGAAAATATTGCTGGTTTACGTAAATACTATAAACTTGGATTGCAAAGTGATAGTTAAACACTTCAAATCCATTTATATATACAAGTTAAGTAATTAAAAATCAATTATTAGTAAAATTTATTTATACATATATTTGGAATGCATTTGAATAATTGTATTTACGAGTTCATATTCACAAAATTACTGAAATTTAAAATAATTTTTTTATACATTTACATACTAAATAATTAAACTGACTCTAATAATTTATCAATAACACTACAAATTTATGTCTGTAATATTTGAAAAAATCAGGGACAGTTTATATAATTTCATTTAAACGAAATAAAATAATTTTATAATATTTAAATAATAACAATATATAAACAAGGAAATACATAAATAAATTTACATAAAACTAAAAACTTACACTAAAATACATACACAATAATTAATATACAAATAAATAAATAAAAACTAACTAAACTTTACTTTTTTCACACCGTATGGCACACTATTTACATCATCTATTAATCTACGCTTCATAAACTTAATACTAAATGTCTTTTTTCTTTCTTTGTTATCACTTTATGGTCATCTGTACACTTAATACTATTAAAATATAGTAGGGATTTTCATGATTATGAAAAACTAAATTTTTTAAACAATTAAAATTTACTGTCTCACTGGTTTTAAAGTTTAAAGTTACGCCTTTCACTTTACATACTTCTTTCATATTGCCTGTTGTTGCCGACAACACTTTATAAGCATAATTTTTAGGACCCCCACATACAAATTCTACTATATAACTACTTGAACCATAACCTTCGAATTCATCTGTTAGATCTCCCAGGTAATTTCCGGTTGATGGTTCATATTCACCAGACGAATGACAATATATAATAGAATCTGTATCGTAGTATAAAACTCTACGATCCAGAGGTTCTAAAAACTCATAAAGACGTAGTCGAGCCTGAGCTGTAGTGTATGCAGCTATGACGACGTTCACCGTGGGTAGCTGCTCCATCGCTTCTTCTTTGTGTACCCAGTTTACGTACATCATCTGATCTCCAGCGGGGATAATCCTATTCACTTGCACTGCTGGATTAGCAAGCAAATCATATAATTCAGCAGCCGAAGAAACAGTTGATGTACGCGATCTGTTTTCTGCTTGCGCAAATTTTCCTGTAATCAGAAAAAATAATTAAATATTATAAAATATATTATAATATAACTTTATCTCACCCCAGAAAGAATTCAACATAAGCTTGGCGTTGGAACGTTTCCCTGCATTTTTCTCAATTTGAGACGGATCAAGTTGAATTCCCTCGTTGTCTTCGTAACTTCTTATGTAACGTGCTTTAGCAGCATCGTCAACACAGTCTGCGGGGTAACCACTGGCCTCTTGCTTCATTTTTAAAAAATGTTTATATACTCCACAAACAAACCACCTTTTTTTGTGTCTTTATTGTAAATTGTCACTTCATACTGCCAAACCTCGTGCACTTTTAAAATTTTATAACCTACGGCGACGGCGCGACTCACTTCGTCTACAACCCAGGTTCCCACAAATTGTCTTTCAGAGTCACTGTGACAACAATCACGTTGTTGTAGCTCATCACAACAAGTCCGACATAAAGCAAACATGAGTTTCCCATGTGCCTTTCGCGGTAGTACCGGATGAAAAATATCCCGGGATGGTAACACAGTACACTTAATCAATCCTTCGACTTGATCAATATTATTGTCAGGGCACAATATATCACATTCAGTACCAACATAAATTTTTGGGTGGCCTATCGGATATTTACCATATTTGCAAACATATGGATAAAGAGAACACACATCTACATATTTAATTTTTTCATCATTTTTAATTTTTTTATATAAAACGGTATTGCCTGTCCTACCACCGAATAATGCGTCGCGAGGTTGTAAAGGTAAATTATTTAATATTTCATGATTACTAAGCAACGTATTTAAATTTTTATCACATTTTAAGTCTTTTCGAAATTCACATTCCCAAATTTTAATGATAGTATACCCCAAATTTTGAATTTTGTCTAATTTTTCTATTGTTCTCTGATATCTATCTTCCAAAGTTTCTTTTGTTGAATTAAAAACTGGTTCATTTCTATTGGTTTTAAAACATAAAGTACAGCCATGCCAGAAACATCCTAGAAATTCAAATACTAATTTATCAGCTGCATAGTAACCATCAACTTTAAATAAATTCCCAATTACTGCTTCCATACCACTGCCTGCATGTTGTATTCTAATCCCCCTTACATTTTCTTGATGTATTAACCACATCAAGGCTATTTTTGATTGATTATCCTTCAATCGATAGCCTTTTTGTGGTATAATACCGATGGTATTTGGTTTTAAAAACAATCTACGGAATACACGGTTACAGGCAGCAGCAACGGTCACGGCCTCGGAAAACGGACACACCTTGCAATCTTGCATGAAAGTTGTACGAAATTTGTCACACGCACGACGCAGAATATCGACATCGGACACACAGTACTCGATGATCTCTTTCTCCATATCAAATATAGCATTCTCCTCTACTTGTTTATTGTACCAATTCAAAAAAAATTGTCGTACAGAAATAGACATATTGTCTACCCCATAATATTCAGTAGAAGGCATTGGACCTATATAATTTTTATTAACTATTTTATTAAAAAAATGAGGAAAAAAACCTTTTTTTAACGAAGCCGGTAAATCCATAGCTTTTGGTAATGCTGCTAATGGCATAGGAAGATAATTTAGAGAATCTACAAATTTTATATGATTAAATTGCATCATCATAATTTTGCAACCATTTAAAATTAATTTTGGTTTAATATTCTGCTCTTCTACTAAATATTTTAAAATAAATTGACAGTCAAAGGATTTAGCATTATGTGCAATACATATTACAGAAGAAAATGAAGTCCTTGGAAGAACTACATAACTTAAAAAAAAATTTACGGGTTCTGTAGTAAAGATATGTTGACGAATGCCACATGAGCTACAAAATTGTTTTAGATCGGTATTATTGTAACAAGCTGAACATGATTGTTGCGCTACACATAAATTTACTTCGTGTTCATAATTTTCACCAACAGATTTTTCTTGACGTGTTTCAAAATCATAATATATAAATAAACTGTTGTCCTTGCAATTTGAATTGTCTTTTACCATATAACACAAATGTCCAGAATTTTTATAGTCATTACAAAATTTACAATAGGCCTCACCACACACATGCTGACGCCCCTCCTTTTTCCGCAGGTATGTTTTTAAACATTTATCACATTTTTTAAGTCTTTGGCATGTTACATTTTTATGATTGTCATAGCACTCCTGTCCACGAAACTTTCTATCACACATATCACATTTTATTAAAACCAGGGTAGGAGGGCACGGTGGGCTAAATTTACAAAAATAACAAATATTTTCGCAAGAATGTCCTGTTCTTACATGGTAAGGGACATGACATTGCTCACAAAAATATTTGCATGAAAATGTTGCCGTTAAACTTTTAATCACTGTATAGTGATTTTGATGATACAAGAGATTCAGTCTTGGAAGATTTTTTCCTCTTGCACCTTCAAATATCACATTTCCACGGCCATTATACTCATATACACATATGTTATATTGAGATAAATAACGTTGAAATTCAGTAAGTTCCGGAATACCGGCACCATTTTCATTTATACACACATTCGCATTTAATAATAAATCCCGTGCTCTCATACGCTGGACACCCTGTCTATCACTCACTATGTCTTTAAAACATTGTTCTTTTTTTAACAAAGAGTCTGCAACCACAAGTGCACGAGGCAAGCACAAATTGTCTTTATTTATAATGTCTATAATACCATATTTCCTGCGACAAAACTCCGCATAAGGGAGGCCATGCCACCGAGGTTGACCGCGTCCTGCAGGCATCGACACTGGTCAATTCTATTGAGAATTGACCATCGGAAAAAATTTCTTTATTGCTCTGCAAAATTTTCTCGAGAGCCTCCCACACAACATCAATGTGCAACTGATCTGCACGACGAAAGCTCAGCCATGCTGGTCCATTCTCGAGAAGCGGTGTCCTGAAGATGAACCCCACGTAATCGGAGGGCTCCACGGAATCCATCACATATTCAGTGACGCTTTTCACACAGTTGTAGAACCAGTGCACTGAATTTTCACCCCTCGGTGGATCATTTACCCTGAACGTAATTTTTCGTCCCGCTATATTGAACCGTTTCAATTTGGATTCAATATCCGATTCAATTGTGAACCGAGGAATATCGGTTTCCCCACGACCAATTTGGTTTAAGCTGTCGTCTATCAAATTGTTACATATTTGATAGAAGGTGTCGTAATTTTCTTCTTCTCGTAGAGAAGAGTCGATGATTTCTTCACAGATTCGAAAGAAGTTGTCAAAATTTTCTTGAGTCATTGCTGCTAAACACACAAAGTAACTATACACATACAGATTGTAAGTATACTAAATGAATTTTCTTTACCTATGTCTTTTTATAGTAAGAGCTTTTGTTGCCCTATGAGTAAATACCAATCTCACTAATGACAAATACTTAAAACTGACAAGTGAAAGTAAATAAGTAATAATAATTTCACAATATTGAAATTTATTGTAGGGAAGTAAATAAATATCAGATAGAAAATTGAGGTAATCAAATAATAGAAAATATTCAACTTTTAAATTATATGTATTTTTTCTCTTACTGTAAACATTTGACAGAGTTTGCATCTTTAATTATTTTGTTACAGTTTTAATTATGTGGTAAATATTTGTTATGAAAGTTTATACAAGAATACAATAGTCATAGGTGTAAAAATTAATATATATAAAAATGTAAATTCTCCAATATAAGGTTTTTTGGGGTTGAAAATTTATAATATATTTATGCTCTCTTGCGATAAAAGTGTGCACACTTCGCACATCTTTTATAGTTTTATTATAATAATATGTAAATATTTCGCTAAAAAAATTCTTAAAAACTAAATTATTTTTATAGGTTCTATTATACAAGCTTATATCTAAATCTAAATTATTCCTTAAACTACTTAATACTACATCTTGAATAAATGTTTTATATACTATACCTATATCTAAATATTTTACACTATATTCTAAAAATTTTGTACTTACAGCTACTTCTAATTCTATTAAATTATTTAATTGTTCTTTGTTAATCGCTAAAAATTTACTATCTATTTTATATTTAAGTTGGCCCTTAGGTAATACCGTAAAATCTACATTATTGGATCTATACACACGTCCAACCGTCGCTTTTCCACTCTTCACATGTTTTAAAAATTTTACAAATTGGTCCATGTCCGTAATGTTAAAATAAAGTTTTTTTATTACATCACCCACTAGTCGAATGGCTACTTTCATCTCGGTGTTGGGGTCAACTCCAATGGAGACGAAAGCTTTTCTGCTTTTCCCTAGAGGAAAAGCAAACACATCCAGCAGCCGATCATTATTGTCCCCTATATGCCTGTTGTGCGGAAACGCGAAACTGGTCACCTCTGCAGAACCCACCAACACATTTAGTCGGCCGTCTTCAAGCCATGTAGATGCTTCAAATTCATCTTTGGAGTCTTCTTCTTCGGAATAAACCATCGGTTGTCCATACGGCTCGCTGATTACGGAGCTGCATGAAGAAGTTCGCCGACGTTTAGAGGTTACTGACTCCTCTTCTTCTTCACGTCCTCTCTTCAGCGGAATATTCAACAGCTCCGATGCTGCCGCCTGGACGATGGAATCGATGTCATCCTCTATGAATATGACTTCTTCATCATCATCAAGAAAGGTTGCGTCGCTATCGTCAACCCTCCTAGATGATGATGGCGATCCGGCTTCATTGTCGTTGTCCTCCACGACGATTACTTCATTCGCTTCCTTTACTAAAATATTTTCTATTACTGTAATTTTTGGTCTGTCCTCTTTGACTGCTGCTGCTGCTGATGGAGGCGACATGGATCCGTATTCGAGCACTACTACGTCGGGGTAGATATGAAACTTCTCCTGCAGGTCGGTCGCTGGTGAAGATGCTCCAGGTTGAATGTTGATGCGGGATGACTCCATGGCGAATATTTACACAGTGTGTGGTGAGAAACTGTACACTGAAGGAAGATTTTTCGAACTTATATTTATATGCAAATTTCTTTATCGTATGGCCACTAATATTTACTCATTTATCATAAAATTATAATTATATGCTATACAAATTTTCTGAACATTACTATACCATTATCCAAAATTTCTATATTACTCAAAGTATCATTAATTTTGCAAATAGTTTTCAAACATCACGTAATTAAAGCAATTATCATTACCCCAAAATATTTCATATTAGAATTTAAGTGACAGATAATATGCCCTATTAATATTCTATCAGATACTGGACATTTTTAAAATCTATTCGAAAATAATTATCAGTCATTAGCAAATATTCAAACATTATCGTTTACCCAAAAATATTTTCACAATACAATTTTAAGTGACAGATAATGGCAGTTAAAAACTCATTAGTTATTTTTAAACTTTGAGTTTTCGAATGCACAAACTAAACTAACCAATATATGCACACATATTTACCTATCTATTTTTAAACAAATATTTATTTATCTCAAATTCCTATCAATAATTAATAACAAACTTTCCCCCAAGGCCGGCGCCACTCTTAATGAGTTTTTAATTATTCGACGCTGAATATGGGTATATACACTACTCCGGTCGTAGCGCGAGGAGAGATATGCTTCCCAGCAGCGGAAACCACCAACACGAACGCGGAAAATGTAAGTAATCTTCTCATTAATACGAGCACAATTTTATTTACAGGCAATGATTTACGCCGCCCGATTAGTATTTTTGGTAATTAATTACAGAGATTGTTTCTCTAAATATTATTCTAAATTAGGTAAGACCGACCCAATTAAAATGAGTATTAAACTCGAATGTAGTAAGTAAATCAGTAACTCTCGTTAATTGAGTGTGAAACTGTTCGAGGTATAATTGACGAAATGTTAAAACATAATATAATTCGGGAATCAACTTCGTCATTTTCAAGCCCCATCCTCTTAATAAACAAGAAATCCGGTGATCAGAGATTATGCGTCGACTATTCGCGAATGAAGACGAGGTGGAGCTAGGCGCGTGATGTAACAATATCGCCAGCCTAAGGTGAATGTGTCGTTTCCCGCAACTGTCTATTTCCAGACGTTGCGGCGTTTGAAGTGCAAAATAATATTAATAAGATAGTTAATATTGAATAAAAATATTGTTTCTTAGTATGGGTAATATTTTAAATTTTGCAAACTCCTCTACTTCATCTAGAAATTATGTTTAGTATTCTCTCGAATTTTGATTTTACGTGACTCAATCCTTTGTTTTCTTTTAGTACTGTTTTATTACAGTCTTTGGAAGATTAATGAATGGATAAACTTTACGATTTGAGTGTGTTCTTGGTGCAGGCATGTTTACAAGTTTAAATTTTATTACAAAATATTTTAATAAAGGCATGTAATATATAAAAAATATAGGTGTATTGATGAAAACGCGTTGTTAACATTCGAATTTGTAAGCAAGATATAAATTTTTGAATGTCTGAAATTATTTGTAACGTCACAGACCCAAGTTGTTTATGCTTCAAAAAGAGTTAATTCTAGGGATATCTGTATTAGGCATATACATATTTTCACTTATTTTTGTTAAAATTTATTTTCCTTGTAAAATTAATTAGTAATGAATACAGAAATAAAGAGAAATGATTAAAATAAATACCAATAACACGAAACATTTTAAGAATGTCATTAGGACGACAGTAGTGTTGCTATAATTTTTATTTTTGAATTCAAACAAAAACAACGAATAGCAGGTTTCAATCAACCGAACTAATTCAAAATATTACGATAATAATCGATTCGGGCCAGTGACGTTGCGTTTACATTAACTATTTCAATTACGAGTGCAACGAAGAAATATTTCATAATATTCATATTACATTCTTAGTTTAAAGTATGATACCTTATAATTATTTAAGTTATACCTGGCAAAATATAATCTTGCTCCACGAAATGCAAGTAGCATACATATAGATTTTTGTTCGGTTCCTTTTCAATGTTTAAAAGATGAATTTATAACTTACGTCCATCAATTCAAATTGCCCTAACAATTTTTTTCATAGAATTTTGGTTCTCTGCGTGCTATTGACGTACCTACATTCGTCAAAGCAACGAAAACAAGTTGAAGTTTTATATTTTGTTATTAGTACTGGAAATTTCACTCCACTCATGATTTATTTGTCAAATAAGTGACAGAAACGTTGTATTTGCCGCTACCTTGGCGGAACTTACTATCTCACACTAGTTCATATTTTCGTCGCCAGATGTCATATTGCTCTATTTCACTAGCAAATAGAGTCTTAAACAAAATCACAACTAAAGACCGATATTCACTACCCAGAATTGACGATGTATTTGATCGATTAAGAGGAAATAGTTACTTTTCGTGCCTACATCCAGATCTAGGCTCGAAAAGTCTACTTCTGGCTACTACCAAGTACCGATGAATGAGAATGATATTCATAAAACCGCTTTTATTATACCAGACGGTGACTCTGTGTATTTGCGAATGCCTTTTGGCCTGTATAATACACCGGCGGTGTTTCAACGGTTAATTAATTGCGTATTATGTAATCTCTGAGGTTTATTACAGCTTTGGCATATGTGGAAACATTTTGATTCCATCCACTGATTATGAACAAGAACTAGTGAATTTAGAACACGTACTTAAATTGTTACGCAGCTCTGGTCTTACGCATTGACCAGAGAAATGTAATTTCTTCAAACCAAATATAGAATATTTTGGGCAGGAAATTGATACGAGTACAAACGAAATTCGTCCGGGTAAAAATAAAATACATGCAGTCGAACATTTCCGTTATCCGCGAAATGTACACGAAGCGAGATAATTCATAGGATTAGTCGGATACTTCAGAAAGTTTATTAAAAATTTCGCAACAATAGCTCACCCAATTGCTTTATTCTTCAAAATGAATGTAGCTTTTGTTTGGACAAAAACTCAAGAAGAAGCCTTCAATAAATTAAAAATTGCATTAGTGACTAGACCTGTGTTAGCAGTATATGATCCATCACGTAAAACAGAGTTGCACACGGATGCTTCAAAATGGGGAGCTTATTACTCCAATACTCAGAAGTTGACTTGCTCGCGACAGCATATTATAGTCACCAAACTAGTAAATATGAACAAAGGTATAACGAACTAGAAACGATGGCCGTTATAAATTCATTACAGAAATTTCGTGTCTATTTACTCGGAGTTGACTTTATAATCGTAACAGATTGCAGTGCTTTAAGAAACGCGTTTGCTGAACGAGACCACGTATAGGTCGCTGTTGGCTAACTGCAGATGCACTCAGCTGGAATCCAGTGGAAATAGAAAACGGTTACGATGAACTAAATATTTTACACATTAATAATTAACGAAGGTGATTGGATACTTCTAGCTCAATTCCAAGACACTAAATTAAAGTTTATTCGTGAAGTTCTCTCATACTCTCCTAACGATGCCGAAGAACGACAAATCCATAAAAAAGATTGTTTAAAAGATAATAGAATATTTCGAAAACCGGACAACGGTGACTGATGGGTGGTACCACGGGGTGCACAATATCAAGTAGTACATATGAATCATGACAAAAACGGTCATTTCCCGCTTGATAAAACGTTAATATTTTGAAACGATATTTTTGGTTTCCAAGGATGAGGAAATACGTGAGCAGGTGTCTCGCCTCTTGTCTAAGATGTCTGCATAATAAAGTACCCGCGAGAAAACGCCTGGGGTTCCTCAATTGTATAGAAAAGGTTCCAGTTCCATTAGATACAATACATATTGATCATATAGTACGAATATAACCCGCCTTTATGAGGCGGAGGAATGGTCTTCTCCTGGTCTCTCTCTTAATGGTCCCTCAATGGACTCTCACCGGACTCTCACTTCCCATCGTCCATACAATCTTTTATATTACTGTAATGCTAAGTCAACAAACAATTGAGGTGTCACCTAATTACCCAAATAAAGAAACAATATTATAATTATTCCATATTGCTTATTCTGCAATATTAGTGATTACTACTACTGAGTTATGATGACCTCAATTTTGTGGTGACGTAGTCTTACACGAAAGATAATTGTTACCTAATAGTAATGGTAGATTGCTTTACGAAATACGTGTTCATAAAAGCTGTGGGCAACACGAAATCGATCCCAGTAATCAATTTCTTGAATGACGTTATAAGTATGTTCGGTACACCAAGACCTTTGGTATGCGATCGCGGTACAGCATTTACGACTTCTGCATTTTGCACATATTGCAATCAAAAGGGAATAAAACAAGTTTTAAATGCAACTGCAATCCCTCACTCAAACGGTCAAGTAGAGCACATAAACAAATTAGTTTGTGCTTCAATTGCATCTTCCTCAGACGATGAGAGAAAATGGGACGCAAATGTTAACAAAATAAGATTTAATATTAATGCAACACTTAGTAAATCAACAAATGTTTCCCCATTTAAATTTATGTTTGGGTATGAACCAAGCAGTAAGAATGACGCCTTTTTACTATCTGAACTCACCCCGGACATAGATATTACTGATGTGCGAGTAGAAGCTGCGGAGAGAGTACTATTACACTAAGATCAAAATAAATAAATTTACGATAAGAAACGTGCACCCGCCAAAAAATTTAATGTAGGAGATCACTTATCAGTACGGAAGAATATAGCTCATAATGACGGTGCTAGTAAGAAGTTATTACCAAAATATTCAGGGCCATATGTTTTAGAAGTTTTACAACATGATAGATGTGTAGTGTCCGATTTAAAAGGGTGCCAAAGGACACAGAAACGGTATAAAAGAATTTGTTCAGTGGACCAAATGAAACCATTCCCAGTGATAATCAATGAAAGTAGTAGTGATGGTAATGATTCAGACGAACAAGATGAAGTGAGTCGTAATGGTAATCCTTGCAGCCAATCAAAGTCAAGAAAAAGCAATGCAAACGAAACCGTCAGAAGTTGTCGCTAAACCTTGTAAAGATTCAGGATTATCAGAATTTTCGAAAGTTATAACTAGACGTAGCACTCGTCAACGTAGACAGCGTGCTGTATACCAGTACTATTTCTAATCATAGAAATTCCTTTACTTTGTTTTAGATAAATTTTTCTTCGGGGACGTGAAGAATTTCAGGATGGCCGACTGTAATAATAATTACGATTATGTCTAGAGCACTAATTAAAATAATATATCCTTGGATTTGATATTTATTTTCTGTGTATGAGTACCCTAATTGTTATACAATTGAGATTATAAATTTTTATTTTGTTGTTAAACGGTGTTTTATTAGTTATTTCTAAAGTGGAGCTTACGTTTAGTTTTCCGTGAGGAGAATTATGTAAATCATGGTTGAATGTTCGCTGAATAGATGAAAATACTTGGACATGTACAGAGGTAATACAAGCGAAATTACTTAGAAGAGAATTAAGTAAATTGATAATATTTCATCACCAGTAGTTATTAGGTATTATTATTAATATGTATGTTAGCACACAGCTTTCCTATAATTCCACTGACACTGCATCTTAAATATTCCACATCCGCGGAAAAAACCATCATACGAGAAACGTCGACCCAGCCATCTCAGTTGTCATCCTGCAAAACCGAGACACACACAACGGGTAGTCTATTCCAGAATCCTCAGCGTATAACATTATAACTCTGATTTCTTGTAATAAATCTGATACCTGCAATTGTATTTATAAATTTGTAATATATATATATATATATATATATATATATATATATATATATATATATATATATATATATATATATATATATATATATATATATATGTCAAGAGTACTCTTTGAGGTCGGGCGTTTAAATTTATATATTATGGTACATATTGAGGTCAAAATTTAAGATTTATATTATTTTGTAATGCGTACATTTTGAGGTCTGTGGGTTCAAATTATGTGATCTAAAAATTTGTTCTAAAATCTTATAAGTGCCCGAAATTAATGTTTTTAGTACGTGAGAATATACAAGTTATATTTCGACGATCCGAAATAGTGTTTTTAAAAAGGGTTTTTTATTGTGAATTTATTATATATCAAAACTATCATTTGTTACACAAAAATTATTTAATGTTTATTTAATAAAAATACGACTTATTACATTTATTATATTTTAATGTTACTTATTTGGATTCTTCACTCTGACTACACTAAAACTACTCCAAAGTCTATAAACTGGAAACGGGAAACTCAGGTGTCGGGTTCGACGCCTGGGAACTGCAACTCATCAGTTTGGACAGCGGTAACTTACATTTAACATTTTCAAATTATTTAAAATTAATTTACAAAATTGACTATTTTTATGACAGTGGCAGTTCTATTACCTAATTTAAAATTAAATGTGCACTGATTTCTCAGGTTGAGAACTAACAACTTCGCGACATGTTGAACTAATCGACCGGTTGAAAAGTGACTTTCCAGCTTTTAAAAAGTCAAAAATTGACATACAAAGTGATTGTGAATAATAGTTATTTACGAAACATTCATAAAATTTGAAAATATGAATGTTTAATGAAAAATTAATTATTTTTAATAAGTAAAACGTAATTATTTACAGCATTTTTTTAAAAGATGTCCGATGAAGGTCTTTTGTATCATGAACGAATTAAGAAATTGGCATACATTTATCTCTCTCCTTTGGAAAGGCAATAAGCGTGTGCGATAAGGATGGATATAACATGCTTGTCTTTCAAAAATTCATATTGTTTCGACCAGGGACTAAAAATGAAATGAGAACGAAAACGAAATAACGAAATAAACCGAAATTTTTATTAGAACGAAAACGAAAACGCAATATATTTTTTTCGTTCGTGATTGAAAACAAAATAATTAATATCGGTTACCGGTTTTAACCGTTATTTTATTTAATATTTAATTTTATTTACAGCAAATATTTTACACGCAAATATTATTGAATTTTCAGGTATTTTAGTTGTAAACATGCAGACTTTCACAGTAACTTTCCCGGGTTGTGTACAAAAGTGGTAGTACTCGTAACATCCGCACTATGCTCTCCGAAGGCGCCACCTGTATTCCGCAGGTGTTTGACGAACGCAGTGGATCGCATATTCTGATACCAATATTTATTTCAACTTATTTGCTATCTCTCTCTCTCTCTCTCTCTGTCTCTTTGTGTGCGCTATATTTATCTATTATCAACTTTGAGTTTTATTGCAATATTCTGGAGAATAAAAATAAAACATTTTAAATTTGTATTTTTTATGTCATACGTGTGTCGAATAATGTATAATTATTTTTTAACTAAATTTTTAAATATTTTTAAAAAATCATATTACGAATCAATGCAATATCTCAAACAGAAATCAAAAAATTGATGAATCCAAAAATATATTAAAATTATATAAATTATAATTATAGTAAAATATGCATTATAAACCAAAAACCAGGTCAACATAAAAACAACATTGTTTAATATTTATGGGGTAAATAAAAATTTGTTACTGTTCCATTAATGAACTTAGCAATATATTTTACAGAACTACTAATATGTTCTTTGGGCATCTTTAAAATACTAACAAACATTTCTTACAACACAACTAATAAATAATTCTACAAAATTTTAATATTAAAACTAAAGAGTGGAGTAAAATTACCTGTGGAATGGAAAAATCATTTAACAATACACTTTAATCTTTGTCATAAGGCCGTTACCCTTGAAGTAATAATTTAGAAATATCAGTTCTCAAAAAACTGCCAAATACATATTTCGTTTTTCTTAAAAATATGCAAACATACATTTGATATACGTTTCGCATATGTTTCGAACTCATAGTTATTATTTCTATTTACTATTCTTGTATTATTATTGTGTAGCAGAGTAAAAAGTAAATACCAAATTTAATGATATTCCTTTAATTTTGTAATGTATGTATAAACTATTATTATTAAAAGATAGCGTGGCTGGATGCGTTAAATAACCTGTAGTGATTCTGACGATCTGACTTCGAATCTAATTTTTAAATAACTTTCAGGCCGCGAATAAAAACACACCCAGTAATGGGTAATAATCTACGATGGGATACGTATAAAATCAGACATTAAATAAAGCGACTCTGACTCTCAAGTAATTAATAAAAAAATAAGTTCCTATTTCCCTATAGGTACATTAAATATTTAACATACATATTTTCAAATGTCTATAATGCAAAGGCAACATATTCAAAAAACCTTATGTGCGTTAGGTATATGAGTAAATCAAAAGAACTTACTCAAATACAAGTACATATTTGTAAAATTCAATACGAATGTGAGGTGCGACATATATAAAGAAACATATTTACTTAAAAGAAAACAATAACAATTTATGAAAGAAACTAACTTACATAAAAATAAACAATGCTACATATTTAATACTTTATACTATACAATAGTTGTTATTATTTATAACAACTTGAATTCGTCGTTGCATTGATGATTATGTAGTATATGCATCCGTTATATTTATAAATAATTGTTTAAAGTTACGAATATTAATCCTAGTAATATTTTCAACGATTTCCCACAATTTTCAATTAAAATACGGGGACTGTTTGCGAGTTTTAAATATATTTTCAATTCGGCTGATTACTTATTTTTTATACCACACTCTTTAAAAATATCGCGATTTTTTTTTTTAATTTGGTTCACGACTAACACTTTAATTCACATGAATGTAATATGTATTTTAAAAAGGCAAACTGCTCATCAGAAACATTCGTAAGATATGATTTAAAATATAATTTTCTGGCGAATTCAAATCGCAATATTGTAGGATATCTTTAATTACTGTAGGAATGGATGATACAAAAATCAGAAATGAACCGATTTGAAGATGTTCCAAAAATTAGAGAAATTTTATGAATGGAAGTTTTTGATACGAGTGAATCACTAATCGGCATAATCGTGTAATATATAATATGAAAAAAAAATTCATACCTATTTTAAATTTCTGCGTTATTCTAATTTAGCCATCTGATTTGAGAGAGGATGAAAAAATAAGTAATGTCAATTTGAAATGTGTTTACAATTCGCTACGTTGACAAAATTATTGCAAGGAATAATAATCATAATTCTACGCAATTAATTATAAATATAACGGATGCATGGAAATTATATAATAAATCATCGAAAAATTATTTCATTGAATGCCACGAGGAATGCTAGGTGTTATAAACAATAAAAACTACTTAGTGATATTCGTTCTATCTCATATCCGTATTAAAATTCATAAATAATACTTATGAATTTTAGTAAGATGTAAGATACTTTTAAATCACTTACATAAAGTAAGGTTTTTTAAATGTGGAACATAAAATGGAACGGAGATTAATTCAATTTTATAAAGAATGCATTCTGGTCGAAATTATTTTAGGGAGAATTAGAAAAAATAAAAAATGCAAAGACCCTCAATATAGTCCAACCTCAAAAAAAGTACTTTTAAATGTATATCAAAAGTATCATCTTAATTGTTAATATTATTATTAGCTAATCAGATAGAAGACATTTCAAATTATTTTGAGTGTTAATTTCATTTAACAATTACGACGTGCCCCCGCTGCGGTGTTATTGTAGTAGCTAAATTTAAAACAAAATACACAATAGTTTCCTTTAAGTGATACATATCAACAATTTTATTGACTTTTCTGACGATATTTTTAAAATTGGAACTTAATCCATCCCTGGCGTGCCGCACGGCCAGCATTTCTTGTGATACCGGCTTGCGATGTATTGGTTGCACATAGTGCTGTTTGTCGTACTCGGAGATTTGAAATTACAGATAGAAGCAGATCTCGCTAATTGATGACATCAATTCGATGTATTTTTAACCATGTGTGCGGTTAACAGCTGTCAACTAACGGCCCCTAATGATATTAGTGGCGAGGGAGCGACCCAATTAAGTATGAGTTTAATAATTCGCATTTTATAAAAATATAGTTTTCATATTTATAAAATTGTTATTAAAAATTCAGAAATAATTAATCTTAAGCATTGACCCAGACTAGACTATACTAGAATCGTAGAGTTGCACAATTTGAACCATGGTTTAAAAGATTAGAAATTTAATATGTAAATATATAGTATATTTATCTGTATTGCGATATATCTAATTATACAATCTTATAGAATAAATAAATAATATATTTTTGCTTCATAAATATTTGCTATACAAAACTTTAAATAATTTTGTCGAATATGTATTTGTTTATTATTTCATCTTTGTAATTATATGCTGAATGAAGCGTTGTTTTCACATAATATATTAAAATTTCTAATACTTTTTCATATTTTTGAATACGGAAGACAAAAGTTTTTCATTCCAAATATTATTGCTCAAATCTTTCATTTGAATTTTTTTTTTCTCGCAGCTTATTTTAAATATTGTTTTTTTCATAGGAAACATAGATTACCTATCGTACTATAATAATAAACTTTGATTTGCACTTCAAGATGCATTGCCTCTTAAGATTTCGATTAAATGAGTTTTTTAGTTTACATCAGAGGTCATCTTAGATTTGCTTTTCTTTTTTAAAAAATAATTGTACTAAGTGAAATGTTGCAGCGAATTTTCAAATAACTTCTTAACTGTTAAAATTGAATAGTTCATTTACTAGTATAGACAAAAAAAATTCACTAATTTTGTCAGTTTTTCTTCGTTTCTAATACAAAATGGCCCTTTTCTCGGAAACAAGTGAAGATCAGACCTATACTGTTTAAGCTTTTTTTGCCCATTTTGGTCAGTACTATATACCCGAAAGTTTTTACCCGAAGTTGAAATTTATATTTATTTTCATTTGTATACTATACCTTGTTTCTCGTTTCCTATTGTTCTACGATTAATAAAGATTTATTTTTGAACAATTATATGTAATTTTTTGAATATTTGTATTTTTTTATTAGTTCATTTTAATATTCTTTAATTTAGTTAACAATTAATTAATTAATTGCAAATTGTTAAAAAAAATAGGGCGTATAATTTGAAGATTGCCACACTTGTTTGAAAACCACCGTCCAGCTCTGCATTGTATTAATATTAATAATTTGCTGCTTATTATAATTTTCGGCAAATTTGAAATTAACTTGGAAAAAGCGAAATGCACGATTTCAGACGTATGTTAAATGTTTTCACTATTTTAATCACATGAAATAGATAAATTGTTTAACAATAGCTAATTTAATTTCGATGAACATGTGAAAATCGGTATTTAATATTAATAATTTGCTGCTTATTATAATTTTCGGCAAATTTGAAATTAACTTGGAAAAAGCGAAATGCACGATTTCAGACGTATGTTAAATGTTTTCACTATTTTAATCACATGAAATAGATAAATTGTTTTACAATAGCTAATTTAATTTCGATGAACATGTGAAAATCGATATTTAATATTAATAATTTGCTGCTTATTATAATTTTCGGCAAATTAGAAAATAACTTGGAAAAAGCGAAATGCACGATTTCAGACGTATGCTAAATGTTTTCACTATTTTATCACATGAAATAGATAAATTGTTTAACAATAGCTAATTTAATTTCGATGAACATTTGAAAATCGGTATTAATATTAATAATTTGCTGCTTATTATAATTTTCGGCAAATTTGAAATTAACTTGGAAAAAGCGAAATGCACGATTTCAGACGTATATTAAATGTTTTCACTATTTTAATCACATGAAATAGATAAATTGTTTAACAATAGCTAATTTAATTTCGATGAACATGTGAAAATCGGTATGTAATATTAATAATTTGCTGCTTATTATAATTTTCGGCAAATTAGAAAATAACTTGGAAAAAGCGAAATGCACGATTTCAGACGTATGCTAAATGTTTTCACTATTTTATCACATGAAATAGATAAATTGTTTAACAATAGCTAATTTAATTTCGATGAACATTTGAAAATCGGTATTTAATATTAATAATTTGCTGCTTATTATAATTTTCGACAAATTTGAAATTAACTTGGAAAAAGCGAAATGCACGATTTCAGACGTATGTTAAATGTTTTCACTCTTTTAATTACATGAAATAGATAATTTGTTTAACAATTACTTATTTAGTTTCAATAAACATGTGACAATCGGTATTGAATATTAATAACTTGCCAGGGCCGGCCGGCAACAACAGTGGTGCTCACGTTCTCCGGCACCATTCGTATAATTAAATAGTGATGCTCTGCACCATTGCACCACACACTTAAGCAGTGCCCGCTCTAGGGGCGGACAACCTGGACATTTGTCCAGGTCGGCAAATCTAAAGGGCGTCATTTTGGCTGGGAATGTGACAAAATATTGATAATTATTAATTATCGAAATTTATACCTGTCGATTTTTTGTAAAATATTTAATTAAAAATGCACCTGGTTAACAATTTGTAACTATGTTTTAGTTTTTATTGTTTTGTCCTACTTGAATGTTAATTATATTTCTAAATATACGTTTTTATTTTAATTTAAAACCATTTGATTATTATTTTAAATAAAAGATATATAATATTAAATGTATATGTTTAAGGGGCAGCAATTTGTCTTTTTCAACGGGGCGACGTAAATGCTGGAGCGGACACTGACTTAAGCGATAAATTATTAGAATTGTTTTAATAAGAATTTGTTATAAAGCTAAAATAATAATTATTATTAGTAATGTAATAAGCAATTTTCCAATTTTGAAATAAAAATTATTTGCATTCGAATTACTTACATCTAGTCATGTATTGTTAATAAAATCCAGGTTATGGGTATTGTACTTGTAGGGTACCTATATATACTGGATATGGAAATGACGTGGCTCGCGTTTCCTCCGCCAATGATTGCGGGCCACTATCGTGTTTAACAAGTGGCAACGTCGCTTACAACTAGTAATCTAGACGTGATAACAATAAAATACGTGGAAAGAGTTCGATAGTGGGAATGAAACAAGCGAAGTCAGTATGCAATATACTAAGCACTACTGACTGCATGTGCAGTCTGCTGCGACTGCTGTTTTAGTGTACGTCACCGACCGTACACGTGTTGTAGCCTGAAAATCGAAGTCGTAAAAAAGCTTTTGTTGCAATTTCTTTGAGTAAAATCGTAGATTTCCTGGACTATTAGAAAATAAACCAGTCATGCATTTTTTCAAAATTATATTTTGTATATTATCAGTTTGCCCTTACATTTGTGCCTTCTTTGTTTGACGATATATTTTGTTGTTTATTTAATGTATTATTTGTTTTTTAGTGTTACCCTAAGGGGCTTGATTTTAATATGCATTTAATTGCTTATATAAACAATATTCCCATAGCATTTTTTTAAAAATTAATGGTAAAATGGGTCCATAAACCATAACAAAAAATAATAAAATGTACACTTTATCCTTCAAGTACTTCGAAATATTTGAATTTATTTCCAGGGTCACGGATGACGTTACACTATTGGTATCTTTCTGGCGCAGCCTACTACAGAAACTGGTGTAAAAAAGATAGCTATAGGTTTCTTTAAAAATAAAATGCAGTTATAAAAAAAAACAATTATGACTTTTTTGATACCACGAATTGCTTCAAAATTAAACGAACTTTTATTTTAAAAAAATGGTTTATGGGCCCAGTCTGAAGATGTATATACCCCGTTATAAACTACTCATGGAAAAAATAATAATTAAACAATTTTAAAGATTTTTGTTTATCCCATTATTATTAAATATTTTATCAAAATATTGTGCGACCTTGCCCATACACTTATATAGGATTCGAATTTAATATAAATAAGTAAATAAATAAAAAATATCATCACGTCATCATGGCTTTTACCCGTTGTCGGGTGTGTCATATCTGCAAATTAGCAGATATCGGTAATGAGACGACATATTTCATCCGGAGGGCGGTTACCAGAGGTCATCGTACGGACACCCAAAGTTGGCGTGAAGAGCGCACCACAGGTGTCATTTTGTGCCATTTATAAATTATAAATATTTTTTTCGGCAGTGGTCGAGCTCGAACTTCGGACCATAAATTCGTGATCCTGATTCGTTGTACACTCAGCTATGCGACCCCATAATTAGAATAAATATTGCTACTTAGGTATCTGACAACATTAGTGCATTCTAATATACAGATTCGTGAATTTAAAGCTTTTTAATACAGAGTTCATTGACACATGGGCGTATGATTTTAATAAATCGCAATTTATGAAGATATGCTTTTGATTTAAATAAAATTATTAACTAAGTCTAACAAACTAAATATTGCAAAATAGGTATTTGATAATATTAGGGCATTATAGTAGGCAGATTCGTGTATTTTAGGTATTTTTATTACAGAGCTCATCGACATTTTTTTTTTGTTGCGAAAAAAGTCCTTCATTCATTTCAAATATTGCCGCAAATTGTCAAGTTCGAATGTAATCGAAGGTCTACACGAGTATGTACGACAGTCTCTGTAAACCTGTAAACATGAAAAACACGGACATTGAGTTTGTGGAACAGGCTGAGCAGAAATGATTAATTTAATGGGCGGAGCCTAATTGCGCAGTACAGCTTGCGCAGGAACCAGCTGTACACGCTACAAATTGGAAAACCCCGAATAATTCAAGTATTTAATTTTAAAGAGCAAATTACGAATTTCTCTGTGAAACAAATATATAAAATAAATTAGTGAAACTAGACATAACTTTGTAATTTTTATTTTATTTAATTTTAATTTCAATATAACGAATTTGTCAAAAATAAACATACATACATAAAATCACGCATGTCCAACTTAGAGAGTTAGCGCAAACTCGAAAACAACAACAATAATAATAATAATTACTTTCTTTAATACAGAGTTCATTGGCACATGTGCGGAAGATATGAATAAATTGCATTTTATAAACATATGGCTTTGATTTACACAATATTGTTAACTAATTCTAATAAAATAAATATTGCATAATATGAATTTGACAATATTACAGCATTCTAATAGTCCGATCCACACTATAAGGCAGTCGTAAAGATGACCAAGGGGGACATAGAGAAGAAAATACTTTTTTTTGTGCTCAAGTTATAGCACAAAGTAAATATTTTGAAAATTGGGATTTCTATATAAGAAAGTATGTACAATCCAGTGGTGCTATTGACAAATTTGTATCTCTACCAATTTTTGGGTAATAAATGATCACCGATTAATTGGCGGGAGGTACGGTTTTAATTTTATTAAAAATCGATTCCCCTTGTCAAAATACATAATGTGTACCAATTTTTGTCAAAATATTCCTATAGATACATTTATATTAAAAATTGCGATATCTCCTATATTAGTATTAAAGTTGCGAGGTAGGTGGCAATGGTGGCATACAAGTGGGTTAGTTGAGTAGAGGGACAGCCCATATCATTTTTCCAACTCTTTTTTCCTAGAAATTGTACTTAGGGATATTGTTTGACTAAATTCCAAATTAGGAGAAAGTGCTCTTGCATTGTAAACGGTGTCTTATTCATAGTTAGTTGCATTTCATTCGCTGAATGACTATTGGTGATAGCAGAAAAACAGAATGAGTGAGATAAATAAAAGTAGACAAAGTGCTAAGAAAAAGCCTAGGAGCTGGAGAAATCGCATGAAAGAGTAAGTACTGTAGTATATACAAATAATACATTAATTAAAAAATTATTCCCTATTTTATTCATTTAGTGTACGAGCTGCAAAGAGAATTAAATCTTGTTCCATGGATTTTCCATTAGATCATCCTAGTGTTAGTGCATATGAAGAAACACGTAAGAATTTTGAAGGAAATATCGATGATTCAAGGTAAGAAGACATTTTAAAGACTTTTTAAATTTATTAAAGAAAACTCCGGAAGAAATAGCTACAATTGAAAAAATACTATAGGCAAGGCAAATAATCCACTTTGGAAAGAGGAAAAATCGCATAGACTGACTGCATCTAACTTTGGAATTTTGTGCAAACGGCGAGAAACAACAAATGCCATGAAACTAGCCCAAAGATTGATAAATGGATCATACTTTTTTTTTTAGCAATATGTTGGGAAGTAGAACACGAACTAATAGCCAAAGAGAAATTTGAAGTAAGTCATAACTTTTTGGTAAAAGACTGTGGATTTTTTATTCATGAAGAACATTCATATTTAGGAGCATCTTTAGACGGAGTAATTGACCAAAATACTATTGTAGGAATAAAATGTCCATACTCCATACAGACACTCGCTCCAGAAGAAGCAGTTGAGCAAAAAAAATAAATAGTTATGTAGTAATGACAAATAATATTAAATATTGAAAGAAGCTTTCAGAACTCATAATAATGAAATAAAAACAATATTTGGGAATAGTTCTGTTATTCATTCATAATTTTTCTGTCTTTTAACTATGTATGTTTTTTATGTAACTTTTGATCTATGTTACCCTCTTTCTGTAAACTTGTTGTCTTGACTACATGTATTTTGTTATTTGTTATTTACTTTTTACCTGATGAAGACAGCACTACGCTGTCGAAACGTCGTCGTTAAATAAAATAAACAGAACTATTCCCAAATAATTTTCAAATTCAGGGGCAATTAGCTATAATCAAGAAAGATTTTTGTTATTTTATAGTATGGACACCTTTGGGAATATTATTTCAATAAAAATTCATATGTTATATACTTATACTTTTTTTTCAGATCGAAAAGCGTGAAAACTGTTGGAGAACTAAAATGCTTCCCAAGCTAACAAAATTTTACGAAGAAAATATGTTAAAAATTCTTATTTCCAAATAAAAATAAATGATGCATACTTTTTTAAATTATGTAAATACTTGTGTTTATTTACCTGTACCTATATTAAAAAATAAATAATTACAATCGCTTAAGATGGATTATTTTTATAAACTAATTGCATTTATAATAATGATATTATAGTTATATTACATTTATAATTTTTGTAGAGAATATTTTATTTTTACTTATTATTTTTCATAAAAAAAGGCTCACCAATATATACATAAAATATCATTAACATTTATTTTTTATCGATAAAGTACAACGCATTATTGAACAGACTGTACATAATAATTATCGGATACCTATATTTAATTTATTGTTCCATCTTCTAGCTTTGTAAGATTCACTGACTGAAACTGTTCAAGTGTCCACGTGGACTTGACAAAATATGCGATATTTTAAATACCCAATAGCGAAATACATTCAACCAATAATACACAGGCCTAACCAGTATCGTTAGATCCCCGACCTACTTCAGCTTTTATATCTTTCTTGTTTGCGGAATCTCCTTTTCTAACTTCATGAAACGTTAGTCGTAACTTATATCGTAATAGTTTCACATTTAGAAAACAGTGAAACACCCTCTCCAAATGGGAAAATTTTTGAGCGGTAATACACCCTTAATAAAAAAAGATTAAACTTTGTGTATGTATTTGAATATCTGTTATTATTTATTGTAAATGAGCATTTTGAAATATATATTTATTTTGGAAATTTGATTTCATAAATATTGTTTTACTAAAATATTTAAAAATCTTTCAGAACTCATATTTCAATTAAAAAGGTTGTATCATCTTAATTGTTTTACTAATTTATTCATAAATAATAGATCACTCTAGTAAATATTTTGAAAATTGGGATATTTATATAAGAAAGTACTTAGAATCCATTGGTGCTATCGACAAATTTGTACCTCTACCCATTTTTAGGTAACAAATGACCACCTATTAATTGGCGGGAGGCACGAAATTGTTCATTTTTTTTCAGTGCAGGCCCCTTCATTAAGGGGCTTGATTTTAATATGAATTTAATTGCTCATATAAACAATATTCCCATAGCAAAAAAACTGTATCGACAGGTATAGAATGGAATCGATTCACGTTCCACAATCGAAAAATCAGTAAAATGGATCATGCGCAGTGGATTGAATTGCGATATCTCCTATATTAGAATTTTTTAAATTATAAATGAACCTATAGGAATATGTTACCAAAAATTGGTACACATTATGTATTTTGGCAAGGCGAATTTATATGTATTTGACAATATCATTCTAATAGTCAGACACGTGAATTTATGGCTTGTTTAATACAGAGATCATCGAGACATTCGCGTAAGATTACATTTTATAAACATATGGCTTTGATTTACACAATATTGTTAAATAATTCTAATAAAATAAATAATGCCTCATATGTATTTAACAATATATTTAGATGGAATAATAAGGCGTAATTAAATTTTTTGAAAATTGAATAATTTTTGAGATGACACATATGATTTTTTATATAGGAAACTATGTTGGAAATAGTCTCTTTTTTTACTTATTCTATAAGCTTTTCAATTATATATAACAAGTCTACATTCTTTTGTTTTAAACATGAATAAAAGACTAATTATTTATTTTTGAGTGTGCTGCCATCTGTGATAAGTTTTGCCTGAGCCCTGTCGTCAGTTTGATAGTTTATACATCAAGTCGCCACTTGGCACGTACAATACGCGATGCAGGTCGTCATTTTGCCGTTCCAAAACCTGATCAAAAATAACATGTAAAGTTGTAAAGTCGCCATATAGATAGGATTAAACGATTCTGCTAAATCCTATACCGTACAAAATAATTAAAAAAAAATTGATATTCTTGCATTAATGTACCACAATAACACCGCGTATATAAATTAATAACCTTAAGATGGCTCCTTGACCGGGTCGTCATTTTGATAGAGTACGCATCAAGTGTGTGTGTGTATGCAGGAAGGATGGTTTCTCAAATACTATAAGACTGGATATGTTTAAGATTTTGGATATGTTTAACTATGGATATCTCAATCTAACATTAATGGGAAGAGCTGATACGGTTTTGGTATGAATTGGGCAACCGGAAATGGTAGTTTAAAAAAAAAAAAATATTTTTTGAAAATTTATGTTACCTATTACAAATAATAAAGATCATTAAATTCTCAGTCTAACATATTAAAAAAAATATATCTCTTATAGATTTAGAGATATAATATATAATAAATTGCTGTAATACAGTGTGTTAAAAAAAACTAATTTAATTAAATGTCAATTTGGCATGAGATATTATTCTAAAGAAATCAAAGCTTTTCTTCTTGAATCATAATTTAGAAATTGAAATAAATTAGAAAACGGCGAATGACAATATGTATACTGTATTCATCTTTATTATCTTTTCTCCTTAAAATTACATTTCAATATCAATTTTAACAATTTGACTTTTGAATTGAATAATAATCAGACATACGTTTTTTGTTCATAGCCCACTCCAAGTTAGATTTTTTTTAACGCTGTAAATCTCGCTGCTCAAACAACTCCAGGGAAACCAGTTGAGATATTTAAATGTTTGTAATTGACATAAATGCAAAATTTCAGTGTAAAAATCAGCAGTTTTACTAACAATACTGAAACATTTTTCTGGGAGGTATGAGTACATTTAAAATATCTTATTGTATTATTTATTAAATATGTATTTAAAATTATAGGTGGTATATTAATATTGCATATCCTTAAGAAATACCGCTAATACCGTAAATGAATTTAAAGAATCTTGAACATATTAGAAGAGTAGAACCAAATTCCTCATAGAATCAAAGAATAGATACAATTTGAATTATTTGTATGTACAAGAAATGTTAAATTCGTTGCTTATACGGCGCGAGGAGTCATGTGACTTTGTTGGCCGTGGCAAACAGATATGAAGATCCGTGTCAGAATGACGGCTAGTAGTTATTTACATAGATGTCACAATGGGGTATTTCAGTGTAGTAAAATTTAAAAGAAAAAATATTATAATGTTATTAACTATGTTGAAAAACGACCGAATTCTGAAAAATAAACTCAAAATTGTTTTATTTAATATGATTTTCCATGTGTTTTATTTTAGCGCGGTTCTATGACGTATGTAATGACGTACTTGTCTGCTTGTGGAAACAAAAGAAGCAGTGTGTTCACCATTGATGCTTTCTCGTTTCACAGCTGATCTTTGTTTGTGTTTCTTGCTAGTTTTGATATGTTGCTGTAAGAATGACAGCAACCAATTCTTAACTAATAATACTTTAATATAGTTACAACTAAAATCCACGGATAACAAAAATAAAACAAATGAAAGTCATCCAAAACAAAATAGCATCTGACACTGTGAACAAACCAAGTCCCCTTCCCCTTACTAGCTCCAAGCCAAGCGACTAACAGCTTACAATAGGTGCGTTCAATGAAGCTAGCAAATCGAGCAAAGCGGAAGTAAAATGTACTGAACGGCTTGCTAACTTAGCATTTGCTCGTTTTGCTAAGTAAGCAAAGCAAGCGACTATTTTCTCGCTTGTTTTGCTGCAAGTAAAAATATGGCGCACAAATTCAAATATCATTTGTAATATTTGAATATATTTTCAATGAAAATTAATGAATTACGTAAAAGTAACATAAAATATTTGTACTTGAGTTTACTTGCGTGGAATATCCTAATAAAATTAAATTATGCATGTAATTAATACCATTGAGAGTTTATTTTCTATTTATTATTTATCTGACACTGCATTCAATATATCAGTGCTCTATTCTATGCAAAAATTCAATATTTGAAAGTTTTCAATTTTCGTAACCTCACTGACTGACAGTCATCTGACAGTTCGATCGTAGCAAAACAAGCAGATCGTTCAATGCACGCTCTAGCAGATAGCAAATGCTAAGTAAGCATTTGCTCGATTTGCTAGCTTCATTGAACGCACCTAATAGTCCAGTGGTTTTGTTTACACCCGCAGCTAACCCCATCTGTTTCGTAGATACTAATAATAATAATAATTTCGGTCATTTTCACCTCCAATAAAACATAATTTCATCTTGTTTTCTTCTCATGTTCATATTTAATGCAAACAATAACTTTGTTTTTATTTTCAAACCTGACCATACTGTATCCGAACTTTCAATTATGTGACATGTTTTTATAATTTCAGTTTGTACATAATTATATTTTAGTTATTTATATTTTCTTAGATTATGCTGAAAATTACTGTACTCATTTAAGTCTTAAAATTCTCAATATACACTCAGTATAAATTTCTTAAATTTTAGATAAATTCTTTTAGATGTATTCAACTTGTCCTTATTTCTCATGATTTAAGAACTGTCTTCAAAGTGTACATTATATGAACTTATACAAACTTAAATCAAAACTACACTTTGCAGTCGACTGTGAAGTGTACATCCTTGACTCCAAAGTGTACAATACATAAATATGACGACTTCAAAGTGTACGCTTGACATATATATATTGTTAGGAATAATAAAAATAATTATTATTATTTCAAACAAACACAAGATTTATTGTAAAATAATGAAAATAAAGTATGAAATATTAAAAACTGAGCGGCATGTAATCTGAACGCACCGAATGCAGATTCAACAGTGATCCACCTTCGGTCGGCCAGCAGCGGCTCGACTCAACAATAATAAACGATAAAACAATGCTCCTATTCATAAGGTGAATCATATGATTATAAAGAAGATTTATCTAATTATATAAACATAAAATAATGAAACATTGAAATAATAATTAGTAAATAATGCAACAAATTTATTAATTGCTAACACGACCATCCTGACAGAAGCTTCGCTCTCGAAGCTTGAAATGGAAGGCATCATCATAACTGTAGTAGCTCGGAATCCACAACGAAGCCACCCGGAATTCTGGAGATGCATCACGACTGGAGTGGTACAGCCAAATCTCTTTCAGGGGCAGATGTGTTCTCTAGCAAATAAAATAAAACTTTGAACATTTAACTCCTCATTAAGAAAATATTGTCAGGATGTTTTATTTCACTAATAAAACAATTGCGGAATCACAGCCTCCGCTTCGATACGACCACTCAAGGGCACAAAACCGAAATCATATTTCAGCACCAGTGGGACCAAAGTCACCACCGCGGCTCGACCACTCAAGGGCACGAGTCCAACAACAGAATTTCACAACCAGCAGTACCACAGCCACTGCCTCGGCTCGACCACTCAAGGGCACGAGACCGGCAATATAATTAAAACAACCAGCAGGACCGCAGCCACTGCCTCGGCTCGACCACTCAAGGGCACGAGACCGGCAACATACAAGCAATTCATAAATTTTTACTCACTTGTCTCATTCTGCACTTCAGATTCTTCGATTTCTAACATTTCCAAAAGCTGTTGCATATCACAGCTTAACGACCAATCAGCGGGCCATCTTCTCAGCTGCTCTTTAGCTGCTTTGGTTACAACATTAGAACCGACTTTCTTCATTTCAAATCGGTCATTATTAATACGTTTAGTTATTTCATAAGGCCCCAAAAACTCATAATCAGTTTTACTAATATGCATCTTAGAATCACGATGCATTAAAACAAAATCACCCACTGCAAACTGAACTGTATTTCGACGTTTTGAATTAAACTTATCGTACTTTTTGGAATCAACATTCAAAAGTTTTGCAACTCGCTCACGATCTGCTTGTCGGCTACGAACTGGTGTCAAATCATGTGAAAGGTCACGTAAAAGGGCCTGAATCAATGGAGTAGAACTTTCAATTCCCAAAAGTAATTGTAAAGGAGTAGTTTGTGTAGTTTTCTGAATGGTTGTGTTCAAAACTAACTGAATCTTCCACAGACTGCTCGACCATTCTGACTTTAATTGTGTCTCAATTCGAATTAAATTCATTATCGTTCTCATGTAGCGCTCAACTTGGCCATTACCGCGATGTACGTCCGGAGTTATGTAATGACATTCAATATTCCAGCGGTTTAAATATTTGGGTAGTGTCGTATTTTTGAAATTTGAACCAGCGTCCATAACAATACGATTTGGAGTTCCAAAAAGAGCAATAATCGACTGAATTTTTTCTTTAGTTTCCAGTGTCGTTACGCTTTTCATTGGTAATAATAGACAGTATTTCGTGAAGGCATCAATCATTACCAAAATATGTTTGTAGCCATCTGAAGTGATTGGAAGTGGTCCAAGACAATCTGCATGTATTGTATGAAAAGGTTGTGTGGGTTTTTCTAGAGGTACGATAAAGCCTTGCAGTGGGCCTGTTCGTGTCTTCTTTACAGCACAAATCAAACAATGGTTTATGTAGTTTTTTACAAATAGTCTCATACGAGGAAACCAAAAATGTTGAGATATAGATTCGTAGGTTTTATCTGTTCCCACATGACATTGTTCATCATGAAATATTCTAAGTAAACCTAACCGACTCTGGCGAGGAACAAACCATTGAAGGTTGGTGGTTCCATCTGAATTTTTCTTTTTATGAAGAAGTAAACCATCTTTTTCGGTGTACTGATTAGAGTCGAGTTTTCCTTCACGTAAATTATTTAGCATTTCTTGAACTTCAGAATTTCCTTTCTGCTCAATGTAAAGCCAATTTTTATGCGTTATTCTTCTTACGCTAGCAGGAATACGACTCAAATAATCCACATGTGCTAATGAGCTCCCTTTTCTGTATGTGATATCGAAGTTAAAGTCTTGCATGTAAACCCACCATCTGGCAACACGAGGAACAAGGTCTCGTTTATTTGCAGTGGACTTGATAGCATTACAATCCGTGACAAGAGTGAAATGAATGCCTAAGAGATAAGTTCTGAAATGTTTTAATGCATTTACTATTGCAAGTGTTTCAAGTTCGTAGGAGTGATAATTCGCTTCATGCTTACTAGTTCTTTTGCTGTAATACGCAATCACTCGTAGGTTACCATCATATTTTTGAAAAAGAATTGCCCCATATCCTAAACTGCTTGCATCTGTGTGCAGCTCGGTGGGGAGATTGGGATCAAATATTGCAAGTAAAGGTCGCGAAGTTAAACACGTAATGACATAATTACGTGCATCGTCCTGCTCTTTGGTCCAATTAAATGGTTCATTTTTCTTTGTCAATTTTGTAATGGGTGTAGTGCGTTTGGCAAAGTCGGGAATGAATTTTCGAAAAAATCCAGCAAGACCCATGAACTGCCTGACACTCCTTGTATTAGTAGGAATTGGTGATTCTATTAGAGCTTGAATTTTCTTCTCTCCTGGCCTGACTCCTTCAGCGGATATTTTTCGACCGAGGTATTCAACTGACGACTGGAGAAAACTACATTTCTTGATGTTTAACGCAAATCCAGCTGCTTTAACGGCTTGTAGAACAGCTTGTAAAAATTCAAGGCCTTCTTCAACTGTTTGTGAGGGTATTAGTATATCATCGAGATATACTAAAACAACAGTGTGTCTCAATGGTCCTAGAGCTTTGTGAATTGACCGCTGAAATATTGCTGGGGCATTTGCAAGTCCGAAGGGCATACGGAGGTACTCGTAATGACCATCCGGCGTTACAAAGGCTGTCTTGGCAATAGAATCTTCGTGTATGGGAATTTGGTGAAATCCCGATGCCATGTCCAACGAAGTAAAATATCGTCCCTTACCTAATCGATCTAACTGGTCTTCGATCAGTGGTAGAGGATATCGATCTTTAATAGTTTGCTTGTTCAGCTCACGATAATCCACACACATACGGAAGGATCCATCTTTCTTCCGTACAAGTAGAATTGGACTAGCGTAAGGTGATTCACTTTCTCTGATGATATTATTAGTCAATAAATCATCGATAATTTCACGTACTGCAGCTCTTTCGTTCACTGCTAGGCGATAAGGAGTTCGATGTACAATTACATCTTTTTCTAGTCGAATTTCAAGACTAGTATTATTAACGCAACCCACGCAATTGCCTGTAGTGATTATATCTTTGAAATAATGTAAAATTTCTAATAAGGCAGAGCGATGTTCTTCAGGGACTTGAATATCGATTTTGTCGTAATCACAATTTTCAATAACACGATTAATTCCAGGAAGATGACGACGAATAACTTTTGAGCCATTATGATCAGTAATAGAAGCTAGAGTACGATCGTCAAACAGATCACGGCCAATGTAGACATCGTAATCTAGTATAGTGTGAGGGACAACATAAAATGTAATTAAGGTCTTTTCTCCAGTGATCTCTGTTTCTGCTACAAACATTTGATTAACTTCTACTGTTCCTGTACCCAAGCCTTTCAGTAAAGTTTTACAGGACTGAATTTTGTGCTGGAATCTTTGGACGAATTCGTCCGACACTAGGGAAACGTCAGCTCCCGTATCAATTAACCCTCGATATTTTTCGCCATCAATGACAACTACAGTAGTATCTTTAGTAAAGCCGGAGGAACAAAAATTAATTCTCTTACGTTTGTCTATGCTGGCTTTAAGGAAACAATTGTCAACATTATGACCCTGTTTTGCACAAAACGAACATACGTTCTTCGAACTATTACTTTCAGAACTACTAGATGCCTTAGGAATGCCATATGATACCGCATTTCCTTTTACAGGTCGACAATTGGCCCGTGTATGACCTAACTTGCCACAGCTGAAGCATTTAATAGATTTATCATCATACCGGGTGTGAATCCGGCGTTTCTTAGAAAAGGGTGAATTTTGCTTATCGTATTGATTTATTTTTGATGGTTTTGTAAATGTAGTTACATAACTCAAAAGTTCAGAAACAGTACTGCAATCGCGATTCATTGCAGCATTTTTCACGTCAGGCTCGACAATTCCGTGGACTATTAATTCCACAAGATCCTTCTCACTCCACGACGCTCGTAAGTTACGTAACAACATAACCTTCTCATGCACATAAGTTTCATAATTATTTACATGTGAGGAATCAAATGCAGCTGCCTCCGCCAGCATCCGACCCAAGTTACGCTTACGAGGAAACGCTTCTAGAAAATTTTGTCTAAAAGTTTTCCAATCACGGACATCAGGTGTCCATCTTTCAAACCAGCGTTTAGCATTATGCAATAAACAACGACCAACTCTTACTAATACCTGAAGATCGCTAAGCTCAAACTCTTCACGTATGGCTTCGACGTAACCAATCCACTTTACAGCTTCATCTACTTCTGGGTTGAACACCGGTAGGTCTATTTGGTCCAGTCGGGTTCGATTTCCTTGCTGCAGCGCCTTCGTAAGTGCGGACAGCATGGTGTCGGAAGTACTCTGTTCTTCCATCGTGCACCCAGGTTCCCAGCTTGACACTAACCACACTGATTACGGCACTCACTTAATTTTAAACTCTTAAACCACTTGAAATTTGTGTTATTTAATTTAAATAAAATTTACTGCGGATCGCGGATGAATCCCACTTCTGATGTTAGGAATAATAAAAATAATTATTATTATTTCAAACAAACACAAGATTTATTGTAAAATAATGAAAATAAAGTATGAAATATTAAAAACTGAGCGGCATGTAATCTGAACGCACCGAATGCAGATTCAACAGTGATCCACCTTCGGTCGGCCAGCAGCGGCTCGACTCAACAATAATAAACGATAAAACAATGCTCCTATTCATAAGGTGAATCATATGATTATAAAGAAGATTTATCTAATTATATAAACATAAAATAATGAAACATTGAAATAATAATTAGTAAATAATGCAACAAATTTATTAATTGCTAACAATATATATATATATATATATATATATATATATATATATATATATATATATATATATATATATATATATACAGGGTGATCACGCGAGAATGAACCAGCAATTATCTCCGTTATTAAGCGAGATAGCGATTATCTTCAAATAAAGAAATTTACTATAGACAATATGGGCAATAAGATGTCGTATCAAGAAGCGTTCTATTACTTCCGGTTCCGGAGTATGTGATACCAACTTTGAAATTTCAAATGGAACATACTATTTTTTTTATATTTTTGAAAAGTACATAAAATTTGCTTTACAATGATAGTAAATAAGTAGGACGTTGTATTATTAAAAAGTAAAATGGCGGACGTTTGAAATATAAAAAGCCAAAAAAGTGTGGAAATTTGTTTTATTGGATTTGTTGCCTACGTTACGTAATATAAATGAATTTATCTCAAAAAATATCATCATCTATGACAAAAAACAATAAAATCTCACCCACTTGATTTTTTTTTCATTCAATATGTTCATATTTCAAACGTCCGCCATTTTATTTTTTAATAATACAATGTACTACTAATTTACCACCATTGTAAATTTTGTGTACTTTTCAAAAATATAAAAAAAATATAGTATATTCCATTTGAAATCTCAAAGTTGGTACCACATACTCCGGAACCGGAAGTAATAGAACGCTTCTTGATACGACATCTTATATATATATATATATATATATATATATATATATATATATATATATATATATATATATATATATATGTTGAATATAAATAAATTTATATTATAACTGGTGCAGTCGGTAGGATTCTCATCGAAATACAAAAATCGATTTCATTCGTTTCAACGATTAACTGAGAATTCGAACATAGGAGATTGTCCCATATCGCGTCGCTCATCAGCTACGAAGACTTCGGTGCTACATCTTCAGGGATAACAGCCCAGCAGCCGGTACAGACCAAGTGACCGAGCGAATATCGGTCACAGACCAATGGACATCATCTTCTTACTCCTGTAAGTACCTATGTCAATTAGAGATTTTGAAAACGATACAGAGTTAAGTAATAAAGATACAGAATCGGACTCTGGTGACTCACTAACATCATACACAAACCCCATTAATCCAACAGACCTCGAACAAATTTTAATAAACCCTATTCATAATTAGCCAATATTTCACAACTCTTAACCTTGCAACGAGGTTCCATCAGATCTAGATGCATCCCGATGAAAAACAGCATGTCGCGGCCTAGTAAATAATATTTGTCTCGTCTACCTAGACGATGTCATAATATTCAGCACTAGCTTACAAGAGCACGTTCATGGTCTGAGAGCTGTATTTGAAAGACTAAAAAAGACCAACTTAAAAATACAGTTAGACAAGTCGGAATTTTGTAGAAAAGAAGTTGCATAGTTAACACACGTCGTAACACCAGACGGAGTCAAACCGAATCCCCAAAAACACAAAAGAAAACAAATAATAAAAACTGTACAAAGCACAATTATGCGACACTTGGTGAAACTGTTCTAAATATTATAATATTATTATAAAAAAAATCAAAAAAATTCTCGGACTCCTCGGATATTATCGTAAATACATAAAAGATTTTGCAAATATTACAAAACCACTCACAAAAATATTAAAGAAATATGTACAAATAAATGTAAAGGATTCAGATTACGCAAGCTGTTTCAACGCGTGTAAAGACCTCCTGACCAATGAACCCATTCTACAATATCCTGACTTTATAAAGACATTCAACTTGACAACTAACGGCAGGAACTTCGCAATAGGCGCTGTACTCTTCCAAGGCCCTATTGGCTCAGATAAATAGTGGCCTTAGTAATCCTCATGAAAAATTTTTCATTACATTTTATTTGACAAATTTCTCCCATCTTTACATCTTTCCCATAAACATAATGGACGATCATGGATTCTTCTATCATATCCGACGACATTTCGGGGATCACATCTACACTTCTGTCAAGAGGTACAACAAACTAATTAAAAAGTTAGCAATTTACATCCATGTAAACTTTCAGGTATAATTCCAAATTGTATAAAATTTTTTTGTAAATTTAAACAAAATGTTAATAATCAATATATACTGCATAGAAATAAAAATAAATTAAATAATATTTTAGAAATATGTATTACATTTCAAAATTTTAAATTTAGAAATAAATGATTCACATGGTTTAGTTAATAAATTAAATAACCTGAAAAACAATTACATACTCGTATTAGAATTCATGGACAACTTGCCAATCGAGATTTATCATTATATTATTCACAACACAAATACTATTTACCATAAAATTAAATTACATAATAGGATAATTAGATATAAAAAATTAAATACCTTTAAATCACATACGTGGTGTGAGTATAATATGGTGTGCTCGCTAGCCGGTTCATTTTCGTCCGTCTTGCGCATGACGTCAGCAACGAGGCAAACCTCATTGCTTCCCTTATATTCATAGTTGTTGATAGCATACCGTTAGCCAGGGCCGGATCTAGGGGTGGGCGAGGTGGGCGACAGCCCACCCTAAATTTGCAAGAGGCGGCAAATCACAAAAAAAATATTTAGACGAATAATTAATACTCGTATTATTTTTAGATTTGAGTTATTTAAAATTATCACTTACCTAATATATTAATAATTATCTGAAGCATATATACTACATACTACATATTATTTTAAGAGTACAATTATCATTTATTGTATACTTTTAATTTACGCGCGGAATAGTGTTTTTCACAAATGCGAGATGCGCGTGAGCAATATGGAGCACGTACGCGATGCCCATGCCATTTCGTACATTGTACTAAGAAACACGTTTTTTCTTGGTTATCAACTTGTATTTAAATTAAAACATAAGACAACCAAACCAAAGGTAACTATTTATTTATTGTTTATTTTTATTCTATAATAATTAAATATATTGTTGTAGGATATTAATAATATACACAATTATAGTTTAAATTGGCTGGATTCCAGAATACCTACCCACTTGATATTCCATTTTTTTTGTTGCCATGTCTTCTTTTAGCTAAAATAGTATTTGTGAAAATTAAGACTTTTTCGCTTGCAAATTTTCAAAAAATACTTTAATGTAACGGAATCCTAGCGCACACGACTCAATTTGACGAAATTCGGGTATATAATATAATTTAAATATATATGTTCTCTGTTCGGGTTGTGCCATGTATTTCGCTACAAATGACTATTAGTTTTTACCTCTCGCTAAGAGAGGTATTGCATTCATGCTAAAAATCGCATGTCCAGATTTTATTGAATAAGCACGTTTTAAGGTCCCTACAATCCGATTTTAACATTTTTACGATGATGTCTGTGTGTGTGTATGTGTGTGTGTGTGTGTGTGTGTGTGTTTGTTTGTATGTAGGATGTTGGAAGGACGATTACTCAAAAACTATAAGACTTTAAATTTGTTTAACTACGTATTTCCCAATCGGACATTCATGGGAAGATCTGAAAAGGTTTTGGTAACAATTGGACAACCGGAAGTAGAAGATTCTTGAAAAAAAATCTTCTAAATAATATTTTTTGAAAATTTTTCTTGGTAATATTAAAGAAAATTAAATTCTTTAGCTGATACATTTAAATATTTTATTATATATTCTATAGATTTAGAAATAAAAGAAATATAATATATAAAATAATCTGTTATAATAAATTTTGCAGCCGAAAGAATGCCATGGAAAATAGTATGTAATTGTATGTAACTGACAGATAAATGTCAGTGTCAGAAATACGGAGACATTACTGAAGACTTTTTCTGGGAAGTACATACATTATATTATTTCTTAATGTATTAATAAATACATAACATATATCCTTCAAAAATACTGTCAATCCTGACAATGAATTGGAAACATTTCGAAAAATTAGAAGAGGGCAAAATTTCTTCAAAAAATGAATTTAAAATTAATCAATCTAAATATAAGAAATAGATATATGTAAGTAGAATTTTTGGTGTAGAGTGTAGTATACAAGAAATGTTAAATACAATAGGGCGCGAGCAGTCATGTGATTTTGTTGGCCCTGACTAGCAGATATGGGGGCCCATGACAGAATGATAGCTAGTAATTATGTATATAGATGTCAAGTATCATAATTTATCATTCTAAATTTAGTGATTTTCCAATTCCATGTGGTTTATTTTCCAAGACAAGTAAATTCCACACTCCTGGTGACAAATTAACTACGTGTATTTAGAAAATCTTGAAGTTTTAAATGAAAAAAACTAATTATCATTCTGAAACGGGGCCCCACATCTACTTGTTAAGGCCAACAATGTAACATGACTGTTATATACTTATGTAACCAAAAAAGTAAGTGGCGAGAGGTATTGTGCTGGCCACAACAGATTTTTTAGGCTGTATTTGTGAAAAATGTAACTTTTTCGCTAGCATTTTTTCGAAAAATAATTTAATGTAGCAAAACACAATTTGACGAAACAGATGGTTACATTCATTTTATAGGACTTTAACCCTACTACTTTAAAAAAATGTCAATATCACTATAAATATTACTTTCCATGCCCTATTTTTTGTGGACTTTTGTATTTTAATAGTTTTGCAATTATATATAACCTTAAAATCAAATTTTTGAGAGGTGGGTATTCTAGACTTTAGGCTTTAAATTTAATACCTACCCTAATTTATTTGAAATTTATTTTAAAAAAAGGAATTACTAATACAAATTTGTTTATTTTTATTATTCACCTGATGAGCTTTGCTAACTTCAATAATTAAATTTATCAAGCAGGATATTATAATATATATATATATATATATATCACAGGTTATATTTTTCTTCTACTTATATTACAGATTGCAGTCTATCACATCACTCACTATGTCATTGCCACAGAAAGGAGCAAAGCGTAAGCTCTCTGGTGCACAATATAGAAAGAAAAAAATTCTCAAAGAAAAAGGAAAAAAAAATGCAGTCTTTGTGCTTAAATTCCTTTTTGTTAAATACCGAAAACACTATAGTATCGAAATCTAGTGCTAGTACTAGTGTAAGTCAAAATTTGCCTGAAGTACCATTACCCAGCACTAGTTTGAAATCTACACAAACACACGATATTAACCAAACACCTTTATCAAGTAATCAAGATACATATGACAAAATTCAAATAAATGAAGATGAAAATACTAGTGCAGGTTTAAACATAAATTTATTGCCTAGCCCTAATAGTTCCTTAGAAAGTAGTCTCAATGATAATATATGTACAAATGACGAACCAGTATTCACGAATATCACTATCGAAAATTTGAAACAAAATCCTACTTCCGGGACTACTGTATTGAACTTGTCGGATTTTTTTAAAATTGAGGACGCTGGTACATGGCCAGAATTTTTATCACCTGAACTAAGAAAATATATTGTAGAACAAGGACCAACTCAAATACGTGACATTTATTTTCCAAGAAATGCAACGAAAAGGTATTTTCAAGTCGCCTTATACAACAGAAAACTTTGCAATGGTCAATATGTTTGTCGAAATTGGCTTATTTATTCAGTCTGTAAAGATGCAGTATTCTGTTTTTGTTGTAAACTGTTTTCAAATGATAAGTTCTCACTAACACAAAATGGATGTAGTGACTGGAAACATATTTACAAAATATTATCGAAACATGAGAAATCCCCTAAACATTTTAATACTTACAATAAATGGATGGAAATGTCACGTCGTTTAAATATTAGTCATACAATAGAAAAAGAGCATGAAAAAATAATAAAGGCTGAAGTAAAATATTGGTCTAGTGTTCTTGAAAGAGTAATAGCCGCTATACAATATCTCTCGAAACAAAATCTAGCTTTGAGAGGTACCAGTGAAAAAATATATGAACCAAATAATGGCAATTTTTTAAAATTAATAGAATTCTTGGGCAAATTTGACCCTTTTACCCAAACTCACATTAATCGAATCGTAAATTCAAAATCCAATACTCATTATTTAAGTTCCACAATTCAAGATGAGTTGATAAATATAATGGCAAATGAAGTTAAAAATCACATTCTTCAACTTGTTTTGGAAAACAAATATTTCTCAATTATATTAGATTGTACCCCGGATGTGAGCCATATTGAGCAAATATCAGTGATTATTCGATATGTGACTTATAATGAAGATGAACAAAACTGTATTAATATTAATGAAAGTTTCTTGGGATTTTTGCCTGTTATTGATACTACAGGCTTAGGGCTTTATGAAGAAATTATGTCATTTCTGAAATTAGTTGGATTAGACATACAAAACATGAGAGGTCAAGCTTATGATAACGGCGCCAACATGCGAGGACACAGAGTTGGGGTTCAGAAAAGAATTTTAGACGTAAATTCCAAAGCTTTCTACGTGCCATGCAGCAGTCATTCATTGAATTTAGTTGTGAATGATGCTGCAAGAGTAAATCACGATGTGATATCTTTTTTTGGCCTTATTCAAGAATTATATGTTTTCCTCTCGGGATCTACATATCGCTGGGCAACATTAAAAAAACATATCACAGATTTAACATTAAAACCTTTAAGCGAAACAAGATGGTCTAGTAGAATTGATGCAGTTAAGCCCTTGCGATTTCATTTATGCGAAATATTTGACACATTAATAGATTTATCTGAAGATGACTCTAGAGATAATAGCACGAAACATGATGCATATGTATTAGCTTCAAAACTAAAATCTTATAAATTTATATGCTCATTAGTTTTGTGGCACACTATTTTAAATAAAATTAATATTGTTAGTATACAACTTCAACAGAATTTTTTTGACTTATTTGATGCTGTCAAGAACATAAAAAATATGACAGACTTTTTACAAAAGTATAGATTAGAAGGATTTGAGAGTGTCCTGGAAGAAGCTAATATTATAGCGGAAGAAATGGAAGTTGAAGCAAGCTTTCCAGTTGAAGTAAGAGTTCGAAGAAGAAAACAATTATTTAATTATGAGCACCCTGATGAACCAATTTCTGACGCATGTGATAAATTTAAAATTTCAATTTTTTATACTTTACTTGACACAGCAATTAATTCTTTACATGATTGTTTGACTCCACTAGAACAACATTCAAATTCATTTTCATTTTTATATAACATAAAAAATATTAGTACCATTGACTCCAAAATTTTGAGAAATAAGTGCAAAAATTTAGAATTAATGTTTACCGATTAAGATAAAATTGACCGCGATTTTGATGCAGATGAGTTGCATACAGAACTCCAGTTTTTAGTCATACTTCTAGACAATGATTTGACTCCGAAAGAGTTATTAAATTATATTTATAAACAGAACTTGAATAGTCTATTCCCAAACGTACAAATAGTTTTGAGATTGTTACTAACATTGCCAATAAGTGTGGCAAGTGGAGAAAGATCATTTTCTAAATTAAAATTGATCAAAAACTATTTGAGATCAACTTTGTCTCAAGAAAAACTTGTTGGACTTTCTATGTTGTCGATTGAATGCAATATCGCTCAAAAAATAGATTATACGACAGTGATCAAGAGATTCGCTCAAGCAAAGGCAAGAAAAGTGCCATTTAGTAATTCATAAATTACAAGTAGGTACTTCATAAGTCCCAACTAACAAGTGCCTTTTATATTCTTCTTATGATTCTTATGCAGTCTGTGATTTACTTTTGTTTTGAAATTATATTAAAATATATTCTTTATTTAGGTTTTTTGATATTCATTACTAGAGTGAGATTTAATTAATTTATTGTACTATTTTTTGTGAAATATAGTTCATTTATTTAAAAGTTGCTAGTCTACAATTAATCCTATCAATAATATTTAGGGGGGGGCGTCATTTTTAGATCTTGCCCACCCCATCTTTTGTTCTAGATCCGGCCCTGCCGTTAGCATACGAAGTTTATATTTTCTAGACATACTTTGTTTCATTTTAAATTTGTCACGTATATATAATGTCACATTGTGCTATTTTTGGTTGTAATAACCAAAATAAGAAAAAAGAAGCAGCAGATATAAAATTTTACACATTTCCAAGCAATGATGATCTGGCATTGCAATGGATTCATGCTTGCGGTAGACAAGATAAAGTGAATCGTAAAAACGGTAAACTTATATCATTTTAGATCAAAAACTGTAATAACACATAAATAATTTCAGCTGTTATTTGTTCCAAACATTTTGAAAGTAAATGTTTTTTAAGAAATTTGAAGTACGAATTGTTAAATATAACACCGCCAAAAAAATTTAGGAATTTAAAGTGTGATGCCATCCCAACTTTATTCCTTCCTAAAAAAAGTACTAATGTTGAATTAATAAGTTCTCGATCCCGAAGAATTCAAGCCAGGAATGATTTTGAAAGTCGGCAGGCTATTATTAAAGAAATTTTGTCAGATTCAAATAACTTAAATCCCGAGCAGATGGAATCTCAAGCAGTGGCGGAACAAGTTGAATATTCTTCTATTAGTATGTGAGTAATTTTATATTATTTTACATTTCCACTATTTATTAAATAATAATTTTCTACAGGGAAGAATTAATGGAAGAGTTAGAACATATGAAAATCAAAATAAAATCGTTGGAAAAAGAAGTGGAACATTTAAAATCGAAAAATGAAGAACTGATAAAAGATAAATTAGCGTCTGATACAAAGTTATCAAAATTAAATAGTGTATTAGGAAATATTTTTACCTCAGGTCAGATTAAACGTTTAACTCATACTGATAAAAAATTCTCATCTTGGAGTCCGGATGACATTGCATCTGCAATTTCCCTAAGGAGTGTAAGCCCCAAGGCCTACAGGTATCTGAAAAACAATGGATATCCTTTGCCGGCATTAAGTACATTAAGAAGATGGGCTTTGAATCTTGAATTAAATCCTGGCATATTTACAGACGTTATTGAACTTATGAAACTGAAATCTGCAACTTTAAGTGTTAATGAACGTTTATGTTCATTATCGTTTGATGAAATTTATATATCCAATAAGTTATGTATCGATCAAAAAGAACAACGAGTACTTGGAACACACAAAGCATGCCAGGTGGTAATGGTAAGAGGCTTGTGTTCCCAATGGAAGCAACCATTTTTTTACAACTTTGATACACCTATGACTAAAGATATTTTAATTGATATTATCACTAAATTACACCAAGCTGGTTACACTGTCGTTTCTATCACAAGTGATATGGGTACCAAAAATGTATCACTTTGGTCACAGCTGAATGTTTCTTATAAAGAAAATTCTTACTTTGCCCATCCTGTTATTTCAAACAAAAATTGTATACAAGAAATTATTAGGTCTTCAAGCAATGATCTGAAAATTGCCCATAAAATTAATGAATATCATTTGAACATTAAAGGAACCGAACGTTAAAAAGTTCGTCCGGCAGCGCAGTTATTATCAAATACTGTTGCAAAAGCAGTGGAATGGTATGGTTTGCAAGGTTTCCTAAAGAATATAAACTGGGAAGAAACAAGTATGTTTTTAAAACTTATAAATGACTGGTTCGATATTTTCAACGTTCAAATGAAATACGGTGCCCATCCAGGAGGTAATGCCTTGGGTGTCGACTTGGAAAAACAATTATTGATTCTCAAAAAAACGTCTGATACAATAGCCACAATGACTGTTGGAAAACATAAGACTCTGTTACCTTTTCAGAAAGGAATTTTACTTAGTAACAAGTCGTTGACGGAACTCTATCAATATTTAAATAATGAATATAATTTGGAATATATTCTTACATATAGACTTAACCAGGATATTCTGGAAAACTTTTTTTCGTATATTCGCGGCATGGGGGCAGCCAATGACCATCCAACGACCCTTGATATCAAATATAGATTAAGATGGTACATTCTTGGAAAACATTCACGTGCAATTTTTACTTTGAACAAAAATACTAAGGAAAGTTCCGAACCTTGTTTACTTGATCCATTGCAAAGACAAAATATTCATCAGGATATGGCTGAAAACGAAATTTGCATCTCACAAGAATTTTTCAGCAATGTCATTCTAGATAGCGATTTGAAAAAATATAGGAATCCATCAATTGACGTTGAAAATATGGATTTTTCTAACTATACATTTTCGAATCCAGATCATAATTTGGATGAATGTAATCATTTGCTAGAAACAGATAATTCGGCTATTTCTAGGTGATAAAAAAATGGCTGACACTATTTCTAATGAGGGACTTCAATTTATTGCTGGATATGTAGCGCACAGATTTAAGGATAAATATCCAAATTTAAATTTGGGAACCAAGACAAAACATATTCAAACAAGTAAAGCTCCAGACTGGATAGAATTTTTATCGAGAGGTGATCTTATACATCCAAGTGATGACTTAATGGAAATGGCCCGTTTGATTGAGGGAGAATTTCAGAAATTTCATAAAAACTTCTTTTCCAATGAGTGTCAAATTTTTAATAAACTGCTAGAGAAAATTAGAATAGTCTCTGGTGAAAGAACAAACAAATTTCCTGAAGAAATTTTATTGTGTTTCATCAGAACAAGGACATATATCAGATTACGACATCTAAATAAAAAAATAAGTTTTGAAAATTGTAAACGAAAACTACAAAAAAAAATGTCCAAATTTACGAATAAAAAATAAAAATTGTACACATAACAATAAAATTTTGTAACTTTTTAATTACCTTTATATTTAATTTTCTCTTGTTCAACTTCGGGGTGTAGAATTAATTTATTCAATACAGAAAATACAATGTACCTAAATAAATATATAAATTTTCTGGAAAACTTCTTGTAAACAAAAATATTATTAAATAATATGAACTAGCGTTTAGTAATGATCACAAAATTAAATAAATGAACAATATATAATATCTGAATCACTGAATACCGAATGTAATTTAACTTTATTCTCTTTTACTTAAAAACAGTCAAGTAAAATTTCTCATTTTAAAATTATTTTGTATACATATGTAGGTATTTTCTTCATAAATGTGTACATTATTTTATTTAATTCGATGATATTTAATAGGAGCTACCGTCTTTGAACCGGTCTTGCTTGAAATTTAATAATAATTCAAAAAAAATAGTTGCATTTCGTTACACTATGCATTGTCACTAGCGTGAGTGCCTCGTTGCTGACGTCATAGCCAGCCGCCTGCCTGCGCGTAAGCACACCATATTATACTCACACCACGATCACATGCCATTGAGAACAGTATTTGCGCCTTTTTGAAACTGAATAGTAAAAATTGGATTGTTAATTTAACAAATATACATATTGATGAAGAAATACTAACAATTTTATCTTTAGGCCCTAATTTCAGTTACAAATATCATGTCATTAAATTCATTAAACAAATTATTCTTGAAACATACATTAATATTCCATTTCCATAGATAAAAGCAGCATTACCGATAAAGAAAAAGTAAAATCAAAAATCTCTAAATACTTACTCAAGATTTCTATCGATGAAAAATGAAAAACTAACTTTTACTAAATTAGAATTATTAAAATAGATTAAGAAAACTCAACGTTTTGTTAAACAAAATAAAAATAAAATTCTTATTACTAAAGCAGCTCAAAAACTGTGATCATGGACAAAGTAGAATATTATACTAAAGCCAAAGAAATTTTCAATGATACTAGTACATATATTGAATTAAATAAAAATCCAATAAACCAAATAGACATTAAATGTAAAACATTTTAAAAATATTAATAAGTCAGAGTTAATCGTTCAAAACCCAAAAATTGGCAAGATGTACATGAATCCAAAAGTACACAAACCTAATATACCACTAAGACAGATCACTTCAACACTTGAAACGCCGACATATAAATTAGCCAAACACTTTCAAAATATTTTACACACACTCACTTCTTAATCACCTTACATTGTTAGAGCTCACTCGATCTTGCACAGGACATATCCAAAATTATAATCCCACATAATTATACCATTTTTAGTCTAGATGTCACTGCTTTATACCCAAGCATCTCTCAAGATTTAGTTACAGAATGTATTAAAAACAGATGGTCAGAAATTGAGGATTTAATCGATTTAAATTTAGAGCAATTTATTAATGGAATAAAATTATGTTTTCATTGTTAAATATATAGCTTCAGTGAGAAAATATTTAAACAAATATATGGCTCCCCGATGGGTGCTAGTATCTCACTCATTAGCTGCTTTGATTTTACAAAATTTAGAAAATAATATCATTCCAGACAACAACCTTAACATTCTTTACTATAAACGTTACGCATACGATTGCCTATTGATGGCACCTACAGATCAAATTGAGAATATCTTGACTAAATTTAACTTCCACCCAAGAATAAAATTTACAGTCGAATTAGAGTAAAATAACAGATTAAATTTCTTAGATGTTACACTTATTAAATATAATGATAAAATCCTTACTGACTAGTACCAAAAAACCACCTCCAGTGGCAGATACCTTAATTTTCATTGAAATAACAACAAATTATATAAAGTTAGTGAAATTAACGCTATTTTACTCTCGAATCATTGTATCCATAAGAATAATCTAGACTACATTTTTAGAATTTTAAACCAAAATAGCAATCCAAAAAAGTTTTTACTCAAATATACAAACTCTTAACATTGATACGGACAGTAATAATAATAAAACAGAAGTTGTATACGCTAAAATTTCTTTTGATAATAAAATTAACTATACTCTACATAAGTTAATTAACTACAGCATATTAAAATTATATCAAATACAACCAACGCAACAACACAAAAATTCTTCACTAAAATTAAAGATTTTACCTCTAAAATTGAACAAAAAAATGTGGTGTACAGGATTTAATATTGGTGTTATAACAAATACTATATAGGTGAAACATCTCAAGCATTAAAAAAACGCATATACCAATACGAATACCATTGCAAAAAGATGAACCAAACTTTCTGTTAATACAGGACATAAATTAAAATTTAGTGAAGCAAAAATTATAGATAAAGACAACAATTACAACGCCAGATTACTTAAAGAATCTATATACATATATATATATATATATATATATATATATATATATATATATATATATATATATATATATATATATCTAAATAAAAATTTAAATATAAATTACTAAACTGATTTCAAAAATAACACTTAATTTATGAATAATTTTATTTACAATTTTAATATTCAATAAAATTATTTTTTGGATCTATAGTAATTTTTTTGTTTCGTTTGCGTGTTGGCAGTGTATTTGATATTAAACATTTGTTTCTGTCCGGGTGATTTGCGCCCAGTTTTGTAATTGCGTGTCAAGAGGTTGAGGCGGTTAGCCATTGGCAAAATGTTGCCTCGGTGTGTTGCTGTGATGCCAAAGCAGTTTAAATTTTATTAAGAATCATCTATATTTAATAAATAAAAAAATCTGGAAATTGAGCTACTTTTAATTGGTAAGTTGTTATGGATAAGATTCACTGATTATTCAATATGTTTTTACATTGATTTATTTATAGAACACTGATGAAAGTATTAACATTCGAAACGTATGTAAAATTATACGTCAAATAAAATGTAATGCAAAATTTTTCATGAGGATTACCAAGGCCCCTCTCTATTTTATCAAAATAAACTACATTAGGATTCCGTCAACATTTAAGAAAAAAAAGAATATGATTACCAAATTTTTTTAAATTTAAATACATACCTATGGGGTCTCGTTAACGCGTGCCTGATGTCTGGTTGCGAATCTGGGGAACCCGATTCGATTCCGATCAACGCCAAATATTTCAAATTTCACAAAATTGACCCCTGTGGTGCACTCTCCACGCCAGAAATGAGTGCCCGTGAGGTAACGCTTGGTAAACACCCGCACGATACAAATACGTCATCATCATTACCGAAATCTATGTACAAAGCAGATTAGCACACACAGCAATGGGTAATATGCCGTGATAATATATGTATATATATATATATATATATATATATATATATATATATATATATATATATATATATATATATATATATATATATATATATAATAAATTGAGAACTCGAAACTATATTTTTTAAAAGTTTTATTTTAAAGCGATAAGATAATACAGAGTTACAACATGTGTCGTGGTTACTTACTACACAGTACCGTATTTATACTAAGATCGTCTTCTTTATGAAACTACGTTTGAAATTAGAGAGGTGTCTCTACATAATATGAAGGTGTCCCAACTAGAGCGCCGGATTTAATTTTAAAGAAAAACACATTTATTTTTTGAATTAAGCAAACATGTTTATTTCAACATAAAGAAAAATAGTTCCGATTAAACGTGAAATACATCAGGCAAATGGCCACCACGAAACCTCTGGCTCAGGGTTATTCTTTTGTTGAAATTTTGAATAACGTTTTCACATAAATGTGGCTGTATTTCATCAATAACGCGCCGTATTTCCTCTTTAAGATGTTCAACTGTTTCAGGTTTATTCGTATACACTTTTTCCTTCACATAGCCCCAAAGAAAAAAGTCCATCGGTGTTAGATCGCACGATCTTGGTGGCCAATGTTGTTCGCCAAATCGAGAAATGACACGGCCTGGAAACTTGGTCTGCAGTAACACCATTGTTTTACGTGCTGTGTGGCAGGTCGCACCTTCTTGTTGGAAAAACATGTCCTCCACATCAATTACATCCAATTCGGGCCACAAAAACTCCGTTAACATTTTGCGATACCGCACACCATTAATTGTTAGCGCATTTCCAGCCGCATTTTCAAAGAAATACGGCCCAATCACTCCGCCAGCCTAAAATGCACACTCGCGGTGGATGCATTGGTTGTTTGAGTATCACACGAGTATTTTCAGCACCCCAAATCCGACAGTTTTGCTTATTTACGTATCCGTCGAGTTGAAAATGTGCCTCATCTGAAAAAATGATTTTCTTCGAAAAATCCGCATTAATTTGATGATGTTCCAACACCCAATCAGCAAATCCACGGCGCTGCGCATGGTCCCTTGGCTTGATTTCTTGCGCCAATTGAACCTTGTACGCGTGCAAATGCAGATCTTTTACCAAAATTCGTTGCATAGTGCTTCTGGAAATGTTTAATTCTTGACTACGATGCCGAATGGAAGTTCCTGGATTTATCCATAAAATATATAGAAAAATTATTAATGCAAACCTGTACAAAATGGAATAATCTTTAATTTTTCTAATAACAAATTGCAAAAAATAGCATTTAAAGGTTTTGAGCTTCAAGTAAACTGCCATATCCGGTTATTCGATTAATACCAAAATCTAATGGCTTCTTTCCATATTAGAATAAGGTAGAGATACATGGTTTCAAAATTTTATGAATGACAGTATTTGAGTTACACACACACACACATACACCCACACATACACACACACACACTCACAAACGCACATACACACACATACACCCACACATACACACACACACACACTCACAAACATCATCTTGAGCATTTTAAAATCGGATAGTAGGGACCTTAAAACGTGGTCATTTACCAAAATCTCGATATGCGATTTTTAGCATGATCCCTATACCTCCCTTACCAACGGTAGCGGGAGGTAAAAAGAGATCCTTGAACAAAAACGCTGACGCCCTCTCACGAATAGAACTAAATGTAAACACTGTCGATCCTAGTTGTCAGTTATATTTCGAATATATGAAAAATTTCAATGAGCAGCTATAAAAGAATCAAAGCACAGAATGACAATGATAGGAGAACCATATGACTCACCCGACTCAGACTCATACGATACGGTTCACTCCAACTCCGAAAACCCGAAAGTAGGCATTCCTATGTCCAATTCTCCTGTCAATGTTGGAAAAAACCCAAATCATTATTTCCGAATTTTTCCCGACCTTCTCATATCACCCAAATTCTCAAATCCTTCGATGTAATCATTTGCGCATTATAATTTCTATTGAACGAAATTTACATTATAATGTAAATTTCGTTTAATAGAAATTTCATCAAACAACGAAACACAATCGGTTGTAGCTAAAACCATGACAATGTCTTAAAACCAACTTACAACCAAGCCTAGTAAGGTTACGGTTTTAGACCGGTTTTAAGATATAACCGAGAAGCAATAAATTTGACTTGTCAACATTGCAAACACGTGACGTAATTTTCGTCAAACTGTCAGCTGATTGGTCAAGTATTGAGTTTTGACGTTAAGGTTAAATTGACAGTTCTTGAATCTTGTGATAAGTTTATTACATTTTATTAAAATATTATTGTGAAAATAAACTAACAACATTTTTTTGGGAAAAAAGTAGAAATGAGTGGGAAAAGAAGTGAAAATTGGACGACAGAGGAGAAGGAGTTTTTCGATTAATGTCATGGTTTGTACTTTTTGTGTAAAAAGATTTATTAAACGACTATTGTTGCCAGTTTCTAATTATTTATTTTTATGTATCTTTGGACCTTCCGTCACCTCTAGGTAAGGAAGGTATTGTCTTTGGTCAAAAAAATCGGTGGTGAGTTTTCATTGAATAAGCACGTTTTAGGGTCTTTACAATACGATTTTACTATTTTTACGATGATGTCTGTATGTGTGTGTGTGTTCGTATGTGCGTGTGTGTGTGTATGTGTGTGTGTGTGTGTGTGTGTGGACCGCGGTTTCGTCAACGATATCTCCAATACTAGAATTCCAAAAATTACAATTCTTGCGTATTCCTCTTCCTTACAACCATATGCAGACTTGATTAGATTTTGGTTATAATTGGTCAACCGGAAGTACCCTCATTTGAAGATTTTAACAGTTTTTCTTGAAAAACTCAGTTAAATGTTATTATAATTTAAAGAATATATTATTCTCTATACGATTTGATTGCATTTTATATTTCATATTCAACAGATATAGAGTTAAAGAATAATAAAGTTAAAAAATTCGTATAAATTTCATAATTCAGCCAGCTATGCTAACATAACCATGGAAACTGCTAATATATTCAGGTAATTCAAATTGACAGATGTCAGTATCAATAAAAAGCAAGTAATTGAATGAAAAAATAAGGGAAGTAATTCTAGTGTTAGAAGTTTTTAGATATAATAGAGACGATTACATTGGTTTGAACATGTCATGAGGAGAGATGAATAAATTAATAGAAGGTGGAAGAAACATAGGAAGACCAAATATAAGATGAAAAGACTGTATTGCAGAAGACTTGAGAGAAAAGGAACTGAATGAGGACGACACGCAAAACAAAAATTAGTGGAAGAAGAAAATAATAAATAGCGACCCCCTAACGAATGGGAAAACTAAAGAAGAAGAAGATGTCAGTGTCAAGTGCAATTTGCATAGTTTGTTTATGAAATAACTTTACTGGAAATATAGGATCTTTTGCAAAAAAATTATGTATAGGGCGCGTGCAGTGACATGACTTTGCTGCCTTTGGCAAGCGGGACCCGTATCAAAATGACAGCAATTAATTATGTCCATAACTGACAAGTGTCATAATTTTTCATTCAAAATTTCATGACTTTCTTATTTCATGTGATTTGTTTGTTATCAGGAGTATGGAATTCCGTTGCCGAGAAAGGGAATCATAAAATACCAAAAATTTAGAATCTTTTGCAAGAAAATTTATGTATGGAATTTGTACATAATACACAGGATTGACGGAAGGTATTGTGCTGGCCACATCAGATTTTTTTAGATGGTAAAGCAAACAATATTTTATTTCTTAAATAATTGTCACATGATGGTAACTTATAATAAACAGATACAGCGAATTTCATTTCATCTGCAGTCCATTTAGTCCTATTTTTGTGTAATAATTGTATACCAAAAAAGGTTTTTATATTAAGGCCCGATTTTATCATCTTCATGTTAAGAGATAACATGCGGTTAAATTAATGTTAGTAGAAAAAAATATTTTTCCATTCCATGTTATCCATAACTTCAAGCTAAAGTAGGTACATGTTATCTTAACATCAAGAAAAAGTACATGTTAACTTGGCAACATGAACAAACTTCAAATTTTGTGTACAGTTTCTGACAGTACTAGTGTTGAACGCAGGGGGGTGAAACTGCATTCAGAAACGTGATAACAAGTTTCAATCTAGTAGCGTTTGGAAATACTTCCTGACCCTTTCATAGATGGCTTTAGTAGTACAGATTTTACAGGGATTCTCAAACTTTAATATCAAAATACTATAAAAAGGTAACATATGTTTGAGAACTGCTGTAAATTTCCCACAATTCTCTATTGCATCGTTCGAAATTCTTTGACGTTTAAAACTGTTATTTGTGAATTTGTATCTTTATTGCAATATAGTACTTTATCATTCAATATATTTTCGGTAAGTATATTAGTTTTCATACTAGCATTATTATACAGGGATGATATTATAAAATACAACAAATTAATATTTCAGAAAAAAATCACATGAAATATTTGTAACTCCTGCATAGTGAAGACACATTTGCAGAAATTAACAGTGCCCAATAGAAGAAATGGTTTGTGTAAGTAGACCAGAAGAATTTACATCATGGTGGTGCTCTTAGATATTTACACCGTACAAGAGCAGCAAAATATTACATTATTAGGCGAAAGGACGTGAAGCTTCATAAGATTCATCAAAGAATGTTGAAATAGTATGGTGTCAGTTTTAAGAAAAAAGGAGTAGGGTAGATTTGTTAAAAAGTGGACGAACATCGATAACGAGGTCAATAAAGCAGTGCATTTCTGGCAAACATTTAAAGTAACATCCCATTTTTGAAATAAAATTATCTCTTGTAATAATAATTCAAATTTTTGATTCCTTGAGTAGTATGTTCATATATTTTAATAGTTGTCGCCGTGTAGTTTGAGATTTGTAGTTATTTATTTATTATTTGATTTAAATAATGAAATGTATATATTTTTAAATAAAGATATTAACATATTAAGTACTGTAATTTTTTTTATAGTTCAACATAGGTATATTTCACATTTCTTGACAATGTCTTTAATTAATTATTTATTTTCGATAGTTTTTTTTTATTAATTACATTTTCAAGAAATAAAATTTAAAGTTTGGAATAATTCAAAATGAATGCATATTTCCCGCCACTTTCTCGGCTGTCAAATTTAGTTCTCTGACCTTTTCATAGGCGGCACCAAAACTTGTTATCACGGTTTATAGGGGAGATACCCAATCTTCTACTATATATTTTCCTTAATCTATGGTTGAACGTTTCATAATTATCAAATTATGAATCCATATGATGTAAATGCATATAGCGATGATGAAGAGGTGCCAATAAGGGCAGCAAGGATATTTCGAAATAGGCCAAATCATTTCGAGAAATATAGTGGGAATAAGTTTTTTAAAAGATTCCGGTTGTCCGCGATAACTGTTGGAAATATTATATGGTTTTTACATTCTACTGTATGTCGTTTTTCATATACGAGATTGGTAAACAAATATTCTTCATCTATAGAATAATTTCCTCTTTTCTTTTTTTGAATTGTTGGTTCCGTCATTTTTATCTACAAATTAATGATATATTTAACAGTTTTTTTAGCTTATTATTTATTTACTTCATGATAAAATATTTACCCAGAAATTACTTTAATATGTATATCAAGAAAGAACACATTTACACAATCCAACCACTCAAACCAAATGAAATATTATCAAACAAAACAAACTGTCAAAATTCAGTGTAGTCAACTGTATAAAACTCCGCTTTCAATGAGAAAATTGTACCAACCTTATAAGAATAACCAAAAACTTTGGGTTAGGTAACATGCAGTTTCCACTTGTGTGAAAAAATGTTTACGGTGGTAACCGGACATTAACTTCATGTTATTTTTAACTCCATTTTTCATAACCGCATGTTAATTTATACTTGGTAAAACCGGGCCTTAATGTTTGTTACTACAAATTTTAGAAAACATATTAATGTTAAATAATGAATCGTGAAGATTATCTAGAATTTTTACAATTTGTAGACATAGTAGAAGAAGCCTTAAATAAAAACGATGAAAGAGATTTGCTCCAAGAAGATATATCCGTGATATGACATGTATGTATCTGTAACCCGTGACATATGTGCAAATGTCAAATATACTATTTGACAGGAAGATATTACAATTTACAAATATACCAACACTAATATTACAAATTATCTAAACTCCTCCCTTAAAAACCGAGAATTCACGAAGATTCAGCTATGAAACATACGATGTGCTTGAGGTCGAGAACGACCGGAAGTAATGCTTGGCGAAATAATACTCAAGTACGAGATTAAGCATCGACTATGGTACGGGCATTAGTTGATTTTTTTAGTACATATGTCTGACTATATCATTCATTAAGTTATAAACCAATAAGAATGTGTGATTTTCCTTAGCTACCACATATTACAGCGGTTATTATTGAGTATCCATGGTGAACGAATATACGAACCTTGGTATATTCGAATATACCTACCTTCGTATATTCACTTATAAATGCGTTTGGTTATTTTGTTCTATGTACTCCGAACTGGCAATGTCATTTTTAATTATAGTTCCGGACATGATCTTTTTCATTCGATCACAGTATCGAGTATACGAGTATAAGTGAATCTGTAGTTACACTTTGAGGAGGAAAATCGTGCGTTGTATGCTTTAAGTAGACATTTAAAATCACACTGACTGCTCCAAGTGCACCGAAATAAATAATTGAACGCATCTATTGTTTGACAGAAAAGAATTATGGAAGTAAAATTTGACAAATAAACAAATAATTATTTGGATCACAAATCTGGAACTGCACTGTTGCTAGTTTATTTGAAATACAAACATTTATTTTGAAATACAAGCATTTCAATGTAATATTACATACTACTACAACTATATTTAAAAAGATAGGTTATGTAGTATATACTTTGACGTTTCTGTCAATATAAAATAGACCACAGAGGTCTACGTTAAATTTACTATTTACTTTTTAATTTATTTTTTATTCATGATATAGTCTACCTGTATACAACTCGACAATAGAAAATTCTCGACATACTCAACGAGTTGCCTATTGGAAATACCACTCGACCTTTGGTCTCGTGGTGTTTCCAGGCAACACGTTTCGTATAATCGAGAATTTTCAATCGTCTTGTTGTATAATATATGACTATATCATTCATTACGATATAAACCAATAAGAGTGTGTGATTTTCCTTAGCTACCACGTATTACAGCGGTTATTATTGAGTAACCATGGTGAACGAATATACGAACCTTGGTATATTCGAATATACCTACCTTCGTATATTCACTTATAAGTGCGTTTGGTTATATTGTTCTATGTACTCAGAACTGGCAATGTCATTTATAATTATATTTACGGACATGATCTTTTTCATTCGATCACAGTATGGAGTATATGAGTATAAATGAATCTGTAGTTAGACTTTGAGGAGGAAAATCGTGCGTTGTATGCTTTAAATAGACATTTAAAATCACACTGACTGCTCCAAGAGCACCGAAACAAATAATTGAACGCATCTATTATTTGACAACAATGAATTATGCAGGGGCCTGACAGTCCAATCAGCGCGCGCTTTCCTCATTACTAGTACGTCCGAGCGCTGTTAGAGGCGCTGCGTACGATATTTTTCCATTTTGGGAGCAAAGCGGGCTTTGAATTTGTGTTTGTTTTGCGTTGTTATGTTTAAAAATCACGTTTTGCTTGTCATCCATTTTGTTTGGAGTTGGAGTAAAGAATTATAATCTGCAAGAATAATCATCATCTTGTCTTTTTCCACGGACAAACTCTTATTTTCGTCGTTAAATGAATATATATTTCTTTTAAAAATTATCCAAACGGTAAACAAAAATACTTATATATCTTATAACCTACAATAGATATTTCTAACTCGTAATAATTAAATAAACTTCATTAATTTTACAGAAATTCTTCATAAAAGGCAATGTTTTGTTTCCCGAACAACTAAGACAGATTGTTATTAAACCCAGTTCCAAACGGCAGAAAAAAGGAACTAAATTGTAGTCAAGTGCCGCAATCTATACTCCAATCATTTGTGACCTGCTCTCTGAGGAATGTACGTAATTATAAGCTACATTTCATGTATGTTTTAAATATTAAGTTCCAAATACAATTTTCTAGAAACTACAAGTACAAGTAGTACATGCACTGCTCAACCAGAATCCAGAACTTCAACCTGTTATAAAGGAAATAACCTATCAAGGTAAATTTTGCAACCTTTGCATTACTGTCAATAATATCTTAAGTTTAGTACTAATCACGAATACTCACAGCAATTATTGCATTTTGTTCATTTCTATTACTTAAATAATTTAGCACCACCAACCAATTAGAATTATTATAGTACCATGATAATTAAGGAATTATAACTAATTATATTACTATTAGAAAATTCAGTTTCAAAATTAATTTCTTGTATAGTGATTTTTATACTTTTCTGATATATTGTAAAAATTACAACATTTCGAATATGCAATTAAACAATTTAACATTTTCTTTGTTGTAATCAAAGAAATTCTTTGTAGTAGCCTTGTATTTTTTTCGTAATTAAGTATTAATTTTATTAAAATTAAATACTTTTATGATTTACCTAAGATTTCATTAAAATAAACATGTAGAAGTTTTAACAATCAGTCGTTTTCCCAGTATCATGGAAAAATTGAAAGTTAATTTAGGTTTGCAAATATTCTTTAATGCTTCACTATTAAAAAAAAATTAAATAGACGTTTAACAATTGATTACAACAAAAATTGTTTGATTGATACAAAGAAATTGATTGATTACAACAATGTAGTTGATTAATTTTAAACACACTCGGTAAAAATGTGGGTTTTTGTACTTTTAATATTCTTTTAGGGTTATTTTTTGTAATAAATAAAACTTTATTCAATTTTTAAAACTTATTTTCCTTCCATATGATTACATCTGAAGAACCTTGCCGTTACGAGAGAAAACTATCACCAAGAAAAAGGAATATTGACCAAAATGTCATCATTGTATTATTAAATACATATTGTAATATTTACATACTTAATAAAAATAATCACTATAAATGTTGTCTTCATTTATAAAATAAGAAATAAATATATAATTATAACACAAAATAAAAGTATATAATTGGATCAAATAGGCGCTGTAAATTTAGTTCGTCCGAGCATCGCTAGATGTCGCTAGTAACTTGGGTTGCCTAGGGTACCTATATTGAGAACTGACATGTCCGATGGCGGCAGCACCATCGGGCCGATCAGCTGCTTCTGAATTGGTACTCGGAGTGTTGTGACATATGAAAACAAACAACAAAAGCAATTTTTTCACTTAAAATGGGGTTTGGTACCGCAGAACATTTTAGATTTCTGGAAGCAACAGGTACTTCTAAATGTATTATAGAAGATATGTTAAAATGTATTTATAATTTTATATATATTTAATCAATCGAAATTGATGATCGCAGGTGAGCGAATTATAAACGCTAACCACATAATATTATGTGGTTTATTAAAAATGAGGGGTATAATGTGGGTAATATTTGCACTTTGTCTGCGAACCAGTGCAATTTCTGCAAAACCACATGAAATCAAAATACATTTAGAGAAAATTTAAAAATTATTAGTGCAGAATTCACGTGTAAAGCTAGATAAAGACCACGAAATATGTAATTATCCGATTTAAAATGACGAGAACAAACTTTCATATGTTTTGTTATTTGTTTTGCACTACGAATTGCATATTCCCATGCTTTTCGTCGATCCATATCCATTTCAACACTTGCTCTTGTCATAATTTTAACTTTATTTTGGCCATGTTTCGGAAAATTATAAAACCCAATGCCTGTGTCTCGACCAGATCTTGAGAGTGATGTCAGAATATACAACAATTTGTACGACTTTTTCCCATTTTTATTCACATCAAATGATCAAACCACATGTAACTCAAGCATACAGTCACAATATAGTACCAAATCGGAGAGTTCATATTTTTCCCACCAGATGTCATGTCGCAGCTTGTCAGTTGTCAATACTCAGGGTATGGCCATGACGTGGCTCGCGTTTCGTCCGCCATTAGAGGGCCACTGTCATATTCGTTGTTGTTGCGCAAATAATTATGTATTTTCGTGGCTACTTGTTTTATTTTAATGCAAAACACATTTAAATATACTTCTAATATTTATTTAAAGTGTAAGTAATACTTTTATTTTATATATATGTCTATTTTCTTGAGATACTGACTACGATGACTGGCAATATTGAAAACACATAAAAATTACCAATATTAAGCACAAACATTTAAATTTTTAAAAGGTAAGTTTAAAATATATACTTATTATGTAAATAATAACCACAGTTATTAAATTTGATGTGATAATAACAACCTATATCCTATGCGCTACATAACCTCTAAATCTATGTCATAATAATAATTGTGTATCTCTTAAATAAATGAATTTTTATTACCTTTTTAGATCCATAGTGTGATTATATAATATTCCTGTATAATATAATATCACATTTCTTACAAATAAATAGGGATATGAATTATCAATATGTTTGACATTGGCTCGCTTATGGCGGCGATCTTGCCTCATGGCCATACCCTGTATATAAAGGTACCCTAGGGTTGCCGGAAATAACCCATAGTGTCCCGTCTGGAGAGGGGTGGTCCGTGGAATTATGGAAGTAAAAATTTGACAAGTAAACAAATAATTATTTGGATCACAAATCTGGAACTGCACTGTTGCTAGTTTATTTGAAATACAAACATTTATTTAAAATACGAGCATTTCAATGTAATATTACATACTACTACAACTATATTTAAAAAGATAGGTTATGTAGCAGTAGCATATAGTTTGACGTTTCTGTCAAAATAAAATAGACCACAGGTCTATGTTAAATTTACTTTTTAATTTATTTTTTATTCATGATATAGTCTACCTGTATACAACTCGACAATAGAAAATTTTCGACATACTCAACGAGTTGCCTATTGGAAATACCACTCGACTTTTGGTCTCGTGGTGTTTCCAGGCAACACGTTTCGTATAGTCGAGATTTTTCAATCGTCTTGTTGTATAATATATGACTATATCATTCATTAAGTTATAAACCAATAAGAATGTGTGATTTTCCTTAGCTACCACGTATTACAGCGGTTATTATTGAGTATCCATGGTGAACGAATATACGAACCCTGGTATATTCGAATATACCTACCTTCGTATATTCACTTATAAGTGCGTTTGGTTATTTTGTTCTATGTACTCAGAACTGACAATGTAATTTTTAATTATATTTACGGACATGATCTTTTTCATTCGATCACAGTATACGAGTATAAATGAATCTGTATTGTGGATCTGTAGTTACACTTTGAGGAGGAAAATCGTGATTTGTACTGACTGCTCCAAGTGCACCGAAACAAATAATTGAACGCATCTATTGTTTGACAGAAAGGAATTATGGAAGTAAAAATTTGACAAATAAACAAATAATTATTTGGATCACAAATCTGGAACTGCACTGTTGCTAGTTTATTTGAAATACAAACATTTATTTTGAAATACGAGCATTTCAATGTAATATTACATACTACTACAACTATATTTAAAAAGATAGGTTATGTAGTATATAGTTTGACGTTTCGGTCAAAATAAAATAGACCACAGGTCTACGTCAAATTTACTATTTACTTTTTAATTTATTTTTTATTCATGATATAGTCTACCTGTATACAACTCGACAATAGAAAATTCTCGACATACTCAACGAGTTGCCTATTGGAAATACCACTCGACCTTTGGTCTCGTGGTGTTTCCAGGCAACACGTTTCGTATAATCGAGAATTTTCAATCGTCTTGTTGTATAATATATGATAAGAAAAATGTTCACCATTAGCGCTCCTAGCGACCGGCCTATTTTCCAGTGATTGTATTCCCCGCATACTGTCTATTCTTTATATGATTATTGTATTCAGTGACATCTGCTTTAGATAGGCAACCGGATAATGTAATGAATCTTGCCTATATTTCACAAAAAAACTTTTGTCAAATTTAAAACGTCAAATAGTTTTTGTCAATGAAAATAAAAATTATTAGGTCTTAACAAATACTCGAAATCTCAATCATACAGCATTTATTCTTACAAAACTGACGTTTTTATAGTTTCTTCAGGATAAGTAAGTAAATCGACAATAAGACTTGTCCATTTTGCGAGCCAATAGACGTGTATGCGCTTTTTAAGAATTTTTATGTGATATTTAGAAAACTGAATGTTTAAACGAATGTATTCATGTGCAAGTACATGATTTTATGTTTCAGAAGATCTTATACTTACCCTGAAAAAGGTATAACCCTACCTTACAGTCTGTTTTTTAAGAATAAATTACGAGTATTTATTAACAAGTAATCTACACCACAGTCGAGAAATTTACACACATTTATAAAAATTATCAATATATGTAGTTCGTATATTTGTTCATTTTGTAAGCAGGTAAGTCACATAATTTAAAGTTAATGTATTATTGTTTGTGCAATTAGGTATTATTGTGGTATATTATCAAACTTAATTAAATAAATAATATATCATCATGGTATATTACTCATTCTGCTTGGTACACATATGTCAAACTTAATTTCTACACTAAATTTACTACAACAGTGTTTTTGCAAAAATTATATAAACAGTACTTTTTTGAAATAAAAATGACTGGCAATTGGTGGGAGATAATATGCTGACAACTTCAAATTTGATATTATTATTCGAGTTATTATTGTTTACTTCCACATTTATCTATCTCCTTGCTAGCGATCATATCTCATTATTCCAAACGTCATTTTGTTATCACTGCCTATATCTTCAATGCTTATAATATATACCTACATATATCTATAAGAAAAAATCTGTTGTGGCCAGCACAATACCTTCCGTAAATCCTGTGTATAATGTATAAATTCCATACATAATTTTTCTTGCAAAAGATTCTAAATTTCCAGTAAAATTATTTCATAAACAAACTATTCAAATTGCACTTGACACTGACATCTTCTTCCTCTTTACCTTTTCCCATTCGTTAGGGTCCCTATTTTTGTGTGTCGTTCTCATTCAGTTCTTTTTTTCTCAAGTCTTCCGCAATACAGTTCTTCCATCTTATCTTTGGTCTTCCTCTATTTCTTCAACCTCCCATTACTAAACTACTCATTCTTGTTCAAATATAATTCTTCATTACTCCTCAATGACATGTTCAAACCATTGTAATCATTCATGTATTTTTCTAGAAACTTGTAACACTAGAGTTATTTTCTTACCGCAGCTTTCCGAGTCTTCCCCAACATCCTCATGTCTGCCACATTTACTTTTTATTGATACTGACATTTGTCAATTTGAATTATATGAATATATTAGTAGTTTCCATGTTTAGCATAGCTGGCTGAATTATAAAATTTAATTTCTTTAAAATTCTTTAACTCTTTATCTATTGAATATGAAGTATAAAATGTAATCAAATCGTATAGAGAATAATACATTCTTTAAGTTATAATAACGTTAAATGTCAATAAATCAAATTTAACTGGTAAGTCTTCAAATGAAGCTACTTCCGGTTCACCAATTATAACCAAAATCTAATCAGTTGTTCTTCTGGATGTAAACTTGAGGAATACGAAAAAATATAATTTTTGGAATCGTGGCATTGAAGTTATGGGATCCGTAAAAATGGTAAAATCGTATTGTAGGGACCCTAAAACATGTTTATTCACTAAACACTCATCATTGAATTGTTTGACCAGACAATATCTTCCTTACCTAAAGGTGACGGAAGGTAAAAATATAACTAATTTTTTAATACCAATTTCTATTTTTGTTAAAATTAGTAGAAAACGCGAATATTTCGCGTAAGTGAAGACTAAATAATTACGAATATAATTTACATTCATTTCAATAGCAATAAAAATACATATACATTTTTGTGAAATGTAAAATTAATAGTTATATGCCACAAATAATAATATGCAGAAGATATAATAAGTGTTTCATCAAATATTTAAGTTACCGATATAAAATAAATAAAAAATAAATATATCATCACGGTATTTTACCCATTGCTGTGTGTACCAATCTGCTTTGTACACAGATATGGATAATGATGAAATATTTGTACTGTTCAGACGCTTACCAGGCGTTACCTCACGGAGTGCGTAGCAGTCGTACTAATCCTACAGCTCCGAAGTGCTACGCGTCCTAAATGCCAGACGTCCGTAATGCCACAAGTGATAAACGTATGTCGACTACCAGACCCGAAGTTTTCCGACATCACAATGCCACAAGTACTAAAGTGGGACGAATTGGGACAGGATGAGGAGTATTCTCGGCGTATGAACCATTCATTACAGGTCGCTACATGCACGTATCTATGTCGCATTTCGCCTATTAAAATATAGATGGCTGTACTATTAACTTTGAAATTTAATATATATTTTTTTTTTTTATTACATTTGAAATAATTGTTCATTTGAAATTAAGTAAATAATATAAATAATAAACACGTTTTATGAATTTTAATAATAAAATATTTTCTTTTCTTAATAGGACTATTTAATATAATAATAACAAAAAAGATAAGTTAAACAGAATCACATTCTTCATTTTTAAGATGTTCTAACGCTCATAATCTTGAATCCTTAAATGTAGCTGGCAATAAATTCTATATCATTCCTTTATCTAAAATTATTTTCACACTTCTTATATTGTTTTCTGCTCTTGGTGGCTGTAACACATTTATAAATTCTACCATAAATTCATCATCAGCTAGTGTAGGATAAATGATAAGTAATAAACTTTATTGACTTTATTCACAAATAATTAGCTACTTACAAAATAAAATAAATCGAAGGAAATTTGGTCGGTGAAATTAGAAATTTCTAATTTACTATAAAGAGTAAAACATACAATCGAAATTACTTTCTTAGTGATACGATCCGGAAAAATAATATATTGTTGATTACATGAAGGTATTATACTTGATATTTATGTATTCATATGAATATTCATATAATAAATAATATTACACTAGATATAACTTTCACTATCGTGTTGAAACGCAAAGTTTTTGAATTTTTTTTCATACCCTCCTATGGAGGGTGCTATATTAAGGTATATATTAAATAATTTGTTATAATGCATACTGCTTATTTATAATATTATTCAAGGCGGGCAAGTTTTTATGTCAAACAGCCTTATTCTCGTGACACTTGTATTAAAAACAATATTGTTTCATGTACAATATTGAAAACAACATAGTTTGATATAATGTATGAAGTTCGTATTTTCGTGACTCCTTGTAAACTGTCTCTATACAATTTATTCAGCCTTATTCTCGTGACACTTGTATTGAAAACAATATTGTTTCGTATACAATATTAAAAACAATATAGTTTATGATATTGTATGAAATTACTATACTCGTGACTCCTTGTAAACTGTCTCTATACAATTTATTGTATTGTAATGTATACAAGTATGAAGTTATTTTATTTCCTTATTTGACATTTATTTACTTGAATTTTGACATGACATTTCCTAAACCCAAAAGAATTATTGTTTGTTATTAATGGTGTTGTGGAAGAAAAAAAATAGTATGGAAGGCTCAATGACAGATAAGAACTTTTAAAAACCGGCAGAATACAGCCAAATTTAAATTCGTATATATTGTAGGTATGACAAGAAATGGTTTTAAATTTAGATTCTTGTTGAATGCGTCATTTAGAAACGTAGAGAACTGGAGAAAAACATAAAAATAACAACAATTAATATCGTATTACAATTTAATCAAATAACTAGGGCTCTATCATACAATTCTAGTAACAATAACAACAACTACCAAAATTCCTATTTTTTGAATCTGTTGAAAAAATCATTTACGGTTGTGTTTCTGTTGGTTTTCATCATTAAGTACAATGGTACAAATTTGTTGAAATTAATCATATAATTATTGATTACATTTGTTACCAGAAGTAAGTAGTCACTAACTGGTATGAAAAATAACACTATTTAACATCAATAGATAACTTCTTTCATTAAATAAATATGATATGTATTTATAAATGAATAAACAATATACATTCCAATAAGATAGTACATAGTTTTTTTGTTATAAAACGGAAATTTTATCTCGTTTTGAATAATTTAGCAGAGATGATACTTAAATGTATTCAATAGCATTTTCAATTAATAATCTAAGTTAATTTTTGTAGAAGTTTGATGTTTTTTGTAAGGATAAAGGATCATTCATACACTTAAATATATATTTTTTTTTATTGAGTCACAATTAGTTAAATATTAACATTATGTTATTGGTCAATGTCAATACCGAGCACAATAGATTTAGGTAATCGGTGTAATCAACACGTCTCGCTCGGAAACATTCCACCAGTAGCGGCGCCCGAATCCTCTTCAGTCAGTGGCACACGTTACAATATTTATACTATACTATTTCTTGACACTGATATATTGCATATTTAAATACTTATGTATGTATTATTAAGTAATTAATTACGAACTTATAGAAATAAGTTTACTTTTTTGTTTAACCTTTCCAGATATACAGGGTGTCCCTTAACTTGGTGCACAAACTTTAAGGGCATATAATACTGATCAAAATGAGTAAAAAAAGCTCAGTCAAAATGTGTCCGATCTTTAATAGTTTCCCAGATATAACGCAGTGAAAAATGAGTTTTTACGAGATTTACCTTTGCTATCTCGAAAACTATAAGAATTACGATTTTGATTAATTGAGACTTTTTGTTTACCTTTGAGAGGTAATCTTAGATGGCCTTTTGTTATTTTATAAAAATCAAAAGTGAAATGTTGTGGCGACCTTGGTCAATATTTAATTTTCATATAACTACGTAACTATAAGAAATTGAGAAAAATGTTTCATATAAAATTTTATTGTTTTTTATAGTCTTTTTACTGACATAGACAAAATTTTATTCGATCGCTATCTTTGTCAGTTTTTCTTAGATTTTTCGCTTTTCTCGGAAACAGTTGAAGATCATTCCTATGTTGATGAAGCTTTTTTATTCATTTTGGTCAGTACTATATGCCCTTAAAGTTTTTGCTCGAAGTTAAGGGACACCCTGTATATGTTTATTTTAATTAAGAATATTTTTCTCTCTTTTTACGCAAACAATAAACATTTTTCAATTTTGTAAACAGATACATTTTGTATTTATTCATTATTTGTACTTATTGTAAAATTTAAAAAAAATGTTGCCTTAACAATACTGATAACGTTGTAGCATTTATTTTGTTAAATTACCTCTTTAATTTTCAAATTAATCAAATTATTAAGCTAACAGTTGTGTTTATGAGTTATAATAGCAATGTATTCAAATATTTTAAATAACTATTTAGACCGCGCGTTTGTATCATGGTAGATATACATATAGGGTCGTGATAATTTGAATCTGCCATTTTTCAATCAAGACGCTAATTGCTCGCGCATACCAGTCGTACCGTATTAGAAAAATAAAATATTTTTTACGAAAATTGAAAATATAAATTCTAGTTTATTTGTAATCTGGAAGTAGTGCAATATTATTTATAAAGAGAAACAAAAAGTATAGTTATTTTCAATAACAATCAATCAACGTTTTAAAATTAATAATAAATAGTAATTGACATGCATAGTAACATTAACTTTGTAAAGTTTCAAAATGTCATTATACTTTAATTTTTTTATTTCTTATCATTTATCCAATATTATCTGACGATGAAGATATGGCAGAATTTATAAATGTATATATATTTTTAGATATCTCCTATATAAGTCCGCGTGCCTCCTTGAAATTATTATAAATAAATAATATGCATTATAGCTAATTATTTAATATATATTTCAATATGGCGCCATACATAGGGATGTGTGAAAAAATTCATAAAGATTGTGTGACCCGCCCTACATTTTTATGTAATCTTAAAAATCTCCTATATAAACCCGCGTGCCGCCTTGAAATTATTATAAATACCTAGTATGCATTATAACAAATTATTATTATTATTATTATTATTATTATTATTATTATTTTATTTATCTCAAAAAGATACATTTCATTCACAGGTTGGTATACAATAAGTTTTGTAATTATAATAAATTATAATTTGTGAATTTGTAGGTGTTCGGTCTCCTCACATTTCCAGATGGACAGGAACACTTCGAATGAAGTATCTTCTTTTCACAGTCAAGGTCTAAATACCTCTCTTCTGGTTTTACTCCTTATACCAGCCATATACCATACAGCTGAGGCTATAAGGGGTTTCATCCAAGCACTTTTCTGATTATGTGTGCTGTACCAAATAACGCTTGTCTTTGTATTTCGAATGGGTCGTGTTGTCCAGGAAGTCTTGAAACGTTGTTTTTAAATTCAGAATTTACATATCCAGTCGCACCAATAATGATTGGAATAATTTCAGTTTTAGTGTTCCACATTCTTGATATTTCAATACTATAAGATCTTTGTACTTCAGTTGTTTTTTAGCGTCTTGTGTAATAATATTTTCGTCCGCAGGAACAGATACATCTACTAGATAAGTTTTACCAGGAGTTTTTATAACTAAATCCGGTCTATTAGCGTGGATTGTTCGATCTGTTCTGATGCTCATATCATACATTAAAGTTGTTCCATTATTAGTTACTACTTTTGCAGGTGTATGGTTGTACCATCGGTCAGTATCTGTAGGGCAGTTATAATACTTACTTAAATTGTAATGGATCAGGTTGCATATTTTATTATGACGCTCAAGATATTCTTTTTTTGCTAATTCTTCACAATGGGATATTATGTGGTGTATGGTTTCATTTTCTTTCTTGCATATTCTGCATTTTATATTAGTACTTGTTTTATGAATTTTGTTTTTAATATAGCGGGTGTTTATTGCTTGATCCTGAGCAGATGTTATAAGGCTTTCTGTTTCTCCTTTCATTTTGCCTTGTATTAGCCATTTAAACGAATCCTTCTTGTCATACGCAATCTTTTCCATGTTTCTAACTTTTTGCCCATGTAATGGTTTATTTCTCCATTTTTGATAAAAACGATGATAACATTGCTCCTTAAATTGTTTTGGTGTGTACTGAGAATGAGCAAGCCTTTCTTCCTCAGGTGTTTCATTTACATCAATAACACGTTCTATGTCCGTAGTGTCAGTATCTTCTCCATATCTTTCCTGTACAATAACCTCATCAATTACTTCAGTTTCGTTGTCCATATCTAGAAGTCTTATTTCGTTTATGTCTTCGTACAGTTGAATGGGTTTGTTGATTTTGGTCTTTAGTTTTGATGCTTTCTTAAGGATGGAGAAATTCTGTGGCAGGCTCATGTCATATAAAACAATGTTGGATATAATGGGGTCTGTATGATTGTTTTGTTTTAAGTAATAACTAAGGCTGTATATTGATTGATTGTAAACAGCTTCTAGTTGTTGAAGTCCTCTACCACCTACGTCTCTTCGTACATAAAGTCTTTCTACATCCTCTCTTGGGTGTAGTTGTCCGTGAATAGTTAGGAGCTTTCTAGTTTTACGATCGATTTTTTGTATTTCATGAAGGTTCCAGTTTATGATTCCAAAGCTGTATCTTAGGACAGAATGGCTAAAACTCCAATCGCTTGAAACTTGTTTTTGCAGGTAAGATGTGAATTTCATATTTTTCTCACTCTTGTAAAATACTCTTTACTTAATTTAATTTTCATGCTTTCATTATCAATTCCTTCTCCTTCCTCTATCCCAAGGTATTTATATGTGTTACCAGGCTGTAATGCATCAATAGTGTCACCACTGTTTAGTTGCATGTTTTGTTTCCTTTTTAACTTGCCTTTTATGAAAGTAGCCGTTGCACATTTTTGTAAACCAAATTTCATGTTTATGTCATCCGAAAACATTTTTGTTATATCAAGAGCTTTTTTTAATTCTGTTTCGCTCTTGCATGTTAACTTCAGATCATCCATGTATAGCTGATGTGATATCGGCATTGTTGATTTAGAAAGTTTGTATCCCGCAACAGTTTCATTTATTAAGGTTGATAAAGGAGCTAATGCTATACAAAATAAAATAGGAGACAAGGAATCACCTTGGTATATACCTCTTTTTACATTTATCTCACTTGTAACAATGGTATTGTCCTGTGATCTTAGATAGAGTGTTGTTTTCCATGTTTTCATCAGTTGTTTTAAGAATTGTATTATTTTTTTAGATATGCCATATATCTCTAAGGACTCAATTAGCCACGTGTGAGGTACACTATCATATGCCTTCTGATAGTCAATCCAGGCTATATTCAGGTTCTTTTTGTACTTCTCACAATCATTTAAGATATATTTTGAGTATAACAAATGATCTTTACATCCTTGAAAGCCTTTAGCACATCCACGTTGTTCAGGAGGCATAATCTGTTCTTGTCGAAGATATTGTGTTATTTTATTTGATAGTATACTTGTAAGCAACTTATAAGATGTATTTAAACAAGTTATTGGGCGATAGTTTTTGGGGTCTTTGCTGTCGCCATCTTTAGGTATTAAACATGTTCTTCCTGAGGCCAACCAGTCTGGAATATTTTCTGGGTTATTTAATATATCATTAAATTGATTTGCCAATATACTATGGGACGCTGTTAAAGTTTTTAACCAATAGTTGGGAATCATGTCAATTCCGGTAGCTTTCCAGTTTAAGAATTTTTTAATTGAGGTATTGATATCTTCTTCTGTGATGTTATTAAAGTTCATAGGTATATTATTGATGTTTTGTTTTAATTTTGTTATCCATTCTGCCGATCCATTATGGTTTGTTTCATTCTGATATATACTTTGCCAGTATTCCTCGATTTCTTCTTTTGATTATTATTATTATTATTATTATTATTATTATTATTATTATTATTATTATTATTATTATTATTATTATTATTATTATTATTATTATTATTATTATTATTATTATTATTATTATTATTATTATTATTATTATTATTACGGATGGTTCTAAAACCCACCATGGTACTGGTTGCGCAATTGCTGTCGATAACACACAGCACTCATGGTCAATGCCTCTGCTAACTTCTATCTACACAGCAGAGTCCTATGCTATCTGGCAAGCCCTACGCTACTGCGAGTTCGTCGGAACTTCTAGGAAGTTCCTCGTAGTAAGCGATTCTTTGAGCGTCCTACAAGCAATTTCAAACCCTTTTACTGTTGACCCAATTATTCAACATATCTTGTCCCTCATGAAACATCTTCATGAGACAGGGAGAGATATTTATTTTCTTTGGGTGCCAAGTCACGTCGGCATTAGGGGTAACGAATTGGCTGATGAGGCAGCACGATCTGCCGCTGATAGTAACTCTGTTGATGTCGTAATGTATATATCTTCAGATATAAGACTTCATCTGAAGAAAGAGGTATTGGCTTTGTGGCAGCGCACATGGGATGGGGTTCAGAATCATCTAAAAACCATTAAGCCATTGGTTGCGCCAGTATTATTGCCGAATGATCTTACCAGAAGGGATCAAGTCAAGATCCATCGTCTGAGAATGGGTCATACAAGTCTGACACATGGGTACCGTTTAAATCGGGAAAATGCCCCTATGTGCAACAGATGTGATACTGCTCTGACAGTTGAACACATTCTTGTCGCATGTCCACAGTATGATCTACTCAGGCGACTATATAATTTAGATCAAGACCTTTCCTTTATTCTAATAGACTCTGATAAGATCCGTAATGTTCTGAAGTTTTTGCGTGCGGTAAATATATATGAAAAGTTATAGACTTGTCTTTTTTTTTTTCATCCCATTAACATTTTCTTTATGTAATTCTTGTATTCTTTTCTATTTTTCTCATTATACGTATACATAAGTATGCGTAAATACTTATATTTATATATTGTATTTTATGCATGTGGGTTTTGTTGATCTCGTATACATATGTATATTTATTTTATATACATATTTATTTACATGTTACTTTTTTTTCAAAATTATTATTATACATCTATTTGTAATACTTATATAGTAGTATATGTCCCGTATATTTATTTATATTATACTTTTTGATTAGTATATGGGCTAATAACCCCAGCAGTTGATGCCCTCTTCTAGTTAAAAAAAAAAAATATTATTATTATTATTATTATTATTATTATTATTATTATTATTATTATTATTATTATTATTATTATTATTATTATTATTATTATTATTATTATTATTATTATTATTATTATTATTATTCGATATTTTCACTCTCACCCTGACGAGAGGTTCTATTATATATACGGCTATAAAACAGCAAGTGTATATAAGATAAAATTTAAAAAAAAAAAAAAAAAAAACATTGAAGTTGTCCTGATGTTATGGCTCTGTTCTACTATCCAGGTAAGTATTGTGGTTATTTGAAATTTAACACTTTTCTTACAGTGCTGCAGGTGTCTAGTAGGACTGCTTTCTGTAGTTCACGGTATAAATATTTCCCGAGACCTAGTCTGTTGATGGCATTGTGCAACTTGTATTATTATTATTATTATTATTATTATTATTATTATTATTATTATTATTGTTATTATTATTATTTATTGTTATTATTATTATTATTATTATTATTATTATTATTATTATTATTATTATTATTATTATTCCCCCCGCGGTCCCACCTTGTCGTGGTGGGGGGGCTCAGTAGCCTTTGTTGCCAGCAAAGGTGAAACTAACGGGACCTGACGATTTCTTATAACCGGTCGATTAGTAGGTGATCGTCCGTGCACAGATTTCTTTCATACCTACCTGCATGTTGACCGTGTGCGGTGACCCGTGTCGGTGGAGGAGGGGATCCTGGTAGTTGAGGAAGCCCCAACACACTACTTTGGCCCTGAATTCACCTAAACGGGAGGTCGCAGGCTAACCCACCTGAGGCCAATCGGTTCCCATCCCGTTACGAGGCTGGGGGGTGAGTAGTCTTGGGGATGTGGCGGGATCACCGGGAAGCGGGCGTGCACGAGGACTTAGCGGCCCCATCGTGATCTCTCCCGTGGACTGGCCCTGCTACTCTCCGGGATTGCTATAGTCTTTGGGAAGCCCTGGCACTATACCGGTTTGCGGTATTAGTGTCCCTTTTGAGACTCCATGGAGGGTGGGGATACCAAAGACCGAAAGTTCATTACAAATGAACATGAATTTTTCTAAGCCGCTGTCTGGTTCGCCGTCCTCCAAAAACGGTGCGCTTGGAGCCGTGTCAAAAGCTCCCGGGGAGAAAACCCCGTCAAAAAACAAAATTTCTTGTGAGGGTGCGCCTAGTAACCTCACTATTAATATGAACCAAGAAAAGGAGGTAGTACCCCGGTTCTTGGTCATTCAAAGGCTTAGTGGTACTTTTGAAAAAGTTAGTCCTTTTCTTCTACAAAAATTACTATTTGGATTGGTAGGAGACTTAAAAACCATTAAGAAAATTAAAGATGGACTACTTGTGGAGACAGTTTCAGCTCCTCAAGCAAAAAAATTATTAAAAGTAATAAAAATGGGAGATATGGGAATTGAAGTGGTCCCTCACAGAACACTTAATGTATGTAGGGGTGTCATTTATTGCAAAGACCTCTTGAATTGTACAGTGGAGGAGATATGCTCTGAGCTACGGGAACAGGGTGTAATTGAGGTAAGGCGAATTAAGTCTCGAATTAATGGTGAATTCAAAGACACACCAAATCACATCTTAACCTTCAATACCCCGAAACTTCCAGCTAAGTTAAAAGTAGCGTATATGTCCCTCCCTGTACGCATGTATGTCCCTGCACCGATGCGCTGCTTCCGATGTCAAAAGTTCGGACACACAGCTGCACGGTGCAATAGTCCACACATTTGTATATGTGGAAAGGTCTTGCATGAAGGAACCCCTTGCATGGAACCCATTAAATGTATTAACTGTGAAGGAGACCACTCTGCTCGTTCCAAAATTTGCCCACTTTATAGGCAAGAGGTTGCCATCCAAGAGCTCAAAGTAAAGGAGAATATTACTTATTTTGAAGCAAAGAAGAAAGTTGTTATTCCTACACCGGCCGGTATGTCTTATGCTAACAAAGCATCAGCTTTAGTAACACCGGATCCTACTTCTTTTGCGCAGCAAGTAATTCCTCATCTTGTTCAAGCATTAAAAAGTGTCTTTGTTACAAAAGAAATTTTTAATGCCAAACAAAGTGCACCTCTTATCTCCTGTAATCCTATTTCGACTCCATCTAAAATTCCTACACAAGAGAAGAAAAAAGCAAATTCTACTAATTCTTCTTTTGTGCCTATTTCTCCTGGCCCTTCTCCTTCTTTCATTCCTACCAAGGAAAAGATAAGGGCAAATACTTCTTGTATTGTTTCTTCTTCTGACGAAGATCTTTCTCTTTGCTCTGTATCTTCGCAGCAGCAAAAGAAAAAGAAGGGTTGGCCTCTTGGCAAACCAAGAAAGCCTGTATAGTTCTTCTACATTATATTATAAGTCATGAATAATATTATTCAGTGGAATATTAGGGGATGCGTCTTTCATTATTGTGACTTGAAGATGCTACTATCGGAATTTAATCCGATATGTACGTGCCTGCAAGAAACACACTTTACACCAGGCCAGGCTTACTCATTGAAGAATTACAGTATAGTTAGGTTCGATTCTGCACCCCATATCCGGGTCAATGGAGGTGTGGCGATTATTATAAGACAAGATGCGAATTTCAAACAGGTTAATCTCAACACTAATATTCAAGCGATTGCTATACGAATGTCAGCCCCATTTAACGTTACTATCTGTAACATCTATTTACCTGACGCCAACTGGGATTTGACTGACATTCAAGCTATTATTCAGCAACTTCCCACTCCCTTTATTCTTCTGGGAGATTTCAATGCCCACCATTTCATATGGGGATCTGGGCATATTGATCCAAGGGGTAGAATTGTTGAGAACCTGCTTGATGATCCAAATCTTGTTCTGATAAATGATGGTTCACCTACATATTTTAATGCCCGTTCAGGGACCTTTTCTTGTATCGACCTAACTATACTCTCATCAACATTATCAACTCGTTACTCTTGGCGGGCACTTGATGATCTACATGGGAGTGATCACTTTCCTATAGTGATCACTACAGACACTCCTATGTGTGAACAAGTGTTTGCGCCAAGTTGGTTAATGAGTAAAGCCGATTGGTCATGTTTCAAGGCATCCCTTAAAATTCCACTCATGACTAATAACACCAATATAAATGTAGAAGAACTAACACAAAATATTTTCTTAGCAGCAGAAACTGCAATCCCTCAGAGCAAGTCCAAAGCTCAAAGAAAGTCGGTTCCCTGGTGGAACCGCGAAATTCAAGAGTTGGTCCGGGATAAAAAAATGGCTTTCAACCGCTTCAAACGGATTCCCACTCAGGAGAACCTTATTCTTTTTAAAAAAGCCAGAGCACTAGCACGACGTTGTATATTGGAAAGCAAGCGAAAATCTTGGGACGAATATGTTTCTGGCATTTCGTCCAGTACCACAACACAAGAGTGTTGGTCAAGGGTTAAACGTATCGCTGGACATGGTAATTCTACAGGCATAACGTGCCTAAAACTGGATGATGGAACTTATACGGATGATCCATCCGCTATCGCGGAAATAATGGCAGACCAGTTCCAAAGTACTAGCAGCTCTTCTAATTACGTGCCTGAGTTTCAAAACTCAAAAGCGGACAGGGAGGTACCGCTAGATTTCAGCACTACTGAAATTCTTAATTATAACGCTGCATTCGTACTTATGGAACTGGAATATGCTCTCAGCCAATCGAAGTCGTCATCTCCAGGCTTAGATAGAATTACCAACGATATGCTCAAAAATTTAACCCTTGATTTTAAACTACACTTGCTTTCCGTATACAATATGCTCTGGCAAGAAGGTTCATATCCTGAGAAGTGGAAGGAAGCCATTGTCATCCCAATCCCTAAGGTCGGAAAAGACCTATCGATACCGTCAAATCATAGGCCGATCAGTTTAACGTCTTGCATCGGAAAGATATTCGAGAGAATGATCAACAACCGTCTTATGTGGATTCTGGAAACCAATCATTTTCTGTCAGATCACCAGGCCGGGTTTCGCAAATTCAGATCCACCGTTGATCATCTCGTATATCTAGAAGATGCAATTCTTACTGCTTTCAATAATAAAGAACACTTGGTTGCAGTGTTCTTTGATCTGGAGAAGGCCTATGATATGACGTGGCGGTATCACATTCTTAACAAGCTACATGGCTGGGGTTTCCGTGGTAATTTGCCGCAACTTATTTCTTCTTTTCTGGCAGAACGCAAATTTAGAGTTCGAGTCGGTACCTCTCTATCATCCTCAAGGATATTAGAGAATGGAGTACCCCAAGGCTCTGTTTTGAGCGTCACACTTTTTGCCATTGCGGTAAATGAGCTTGTGTCCTTTGTTAGCTCTGTAGGTATGTGTCTGTATGTTGATGATCTCACCATTTTCTGTTCTGGTAAGAAGATGGGAGACATCAACAGAACTTTGCAATCAGCAATTAACAGCATTACCCGGAGGGCTGACAAACTTGGATTCAGGTTCTCTCGCGAAAAAACCCAGTGCATGCACTTCTGTCGCCTAAACCGACCACACTATGGACCACTCCTTTTTATGAGGGATAATACTATTAAAATCGTCAATAGCGTCAGATTCCTGGGACTCTATTTCGATCCAAGGCTAACTTGGAAATTACATGTTGAAGAGCTAAGGACTGTTTGTCTTAAAGCTCTCAACATTATAAAAATGTTGGCGGGTACTAAATGGGGAGCAGAGCCCAAAACCCTTATACGGGTGTACCAATCTCTGGTTTTATCAAAGATTGATTACGGGTGTGTCGTCTATGCCTCGGCAAAACGTACAACCCTCAATAGACTAGACTCAATCCACAACCAGGCTCTACGGTACGCTCTTGGTGCATTTCCCAGTACCCCCACATTAAATTTGTATTCAGAGTCAGGACTGACGCCACTTGATGTAAGACGTAAAAAGTTTCTGCTGCTTTATGTGTCTAAAATCAAGTCCTTACCGCAACACAAGAACTTCAGTATTTTCTTTCGGAGTGATAATTGGTGCAATCCACGCCAAATTCAAACCAGACCCGCTGGTATCCGCGCGAAAGAGCTTCTAGACCAAATAAATTTTCATATACCATTATCGATTCCTGTAGGGGAATCTGAAGTACCGCCGTGGTTGGTTCCATTAGCTAGGACTAACTACATATTAACTATGTACGACAAGTCCAACAGTCCCCTGATAATGATACAGTCAAGGTTTCTAGAGGTTCTGCACGGATACAAAAACACCATGGTAATTTATACGGATGGTTCTAAAACCCACCATGGTACTGGTTGCGCAATTGCTGTCGATAACACACAGCACTCATGGTCAATGCCTCTGCTAACTTCTATCTACACAGCAGAGTCCTATGCTATCTGGCAAGCCCTACGCTACTGCGAGTTCGTCGGAACTTCTAGGAAGTTCCTCGTAGTAAGCGATTCTTTGAGCGTCCTACAAGCAATTTCAAACCCTTTTACTGTTGACCCAATTATTCAACATATCTTGTCCCTCATGAAACATCTTCATGAGACAGGGAGAGATATTTATTTTCTTTGGGTGCCAAGTCACGTCGGCATTAGGGGTAACGAATTGGCTGATGAGGCAGCACGATCTGCCGCTGATAGTAACTCTGTTGATGTCGTAATGTATATATCTTCAGATATAAGACTTCATCTGAAGAAAGAGGTATTGGCTTTGTGGCAGCGCACATGGGATGGGGTTCAGAATCATCTAAAAACCATTAAGCCATTGGTTGCGCCAGTATTATTGCCGAATGATCTTACCAGAAGGGATCAAGTCAAGATCCATCGTCTGAGAATGGGTCATACAAGTCTGACACATGGGTACCGTTTAAATCGGGAAAATGCCCCTATGTGCAACAGATGTGATACTGCTCTGACAGTTGAACACATTCTTGTCGCATGTCCACAGTATGATCTACTCAGGCGACTATATAATTTAGATCAAGACCTTTCCTTTATTCTAACAGACTCTGATAAGATCCGTAATGTTCTGAAGTTTTTGCGTGCGGTAAATATATATGAAAAGTTATAGACTTGTCTTTTTTTTTTTCATCCCATTAACATTTTCTTTATGTAATTCTTGTATTCTTTTCCATTTTTCTCATTATACGTATACATAAGTATGCGTAAATACTTATATTTATATATTGTATTTTATGCATGTGGGTTTTGTTGATCTCGTATATATATGTATATTTATTTTATATATTTATTTACATGTTACCTTTTTCAAAATTATTATTATACTTCTATTTGTAATACTTATATAAAGTATATGTCCCGTATATTTATTTATATTATACTTTTTGATTAGTATATGGGCTAATAACCTCAGCAGTTGATGCCCTCTTCTAGTTAAAAAAAAAAAATATATTATTATTATTATTATTATTATTATTATTTCCGCTCTTTTGTTTCTCACTACCTCAGGAATCCTGGGTACCATTGACCTGCCTCTCAGCAATTGCTGGAGAGGCTAGGCGCGGACGATATGCCAAGATGATCAGGGCAGCCACCCAGGTGGTCGGGGTGACTTTGTGTAGTACGCCTACAGACGAGTACTCAGGGTGAGGTAACGGTGTACACACCTGGTACGGGTTTTAACCAAGTAACCAGGTGGAGGATGGCGAGAGGTGAGAACAGAGGGACCAGAGGGTGCGGCGAAGCCAGGCTGTAACCCCTCATAGTCGCGCTGTCGCAGCCAGGACCATGGAGCTGGGCAGTGGGTGGGCACAATGGCAACACAACACTGATACCAGTATTCCGTGGTCATACTGGAGCGGGCCTCTGGAACCCGGTGGAAAAGACAGAGCCTGATGGGTGCGGCGAAGCCATGCCGTAGCCCCTAAATATCAGGTCTCTGCCATGCACAGGTGCCATCACCTCATGAGACTTACAGACTGCGGGTGGGCCTCCACACAACGGGAGGCAACACTTCGCAGACACTGCGCACCCATATGGAAGGTGACTAGTGCTTGGTTCAGCCGCCTTTTTAGTTCGGGTACGCGGGGTCACTAAGCCCGAATAAACTGCTGTAGGCCAGTCTACCCCTGCGGAATTATTATTATTATTATTATTATTATTATTATTATTATTATTATTATTATTATTATTATTATTATTATTATTATTATTATTATTATTATTATTATTATTATTATTATTATTTAGTTTATTCACCTAAGTCTAGTACATCTAAGAGCTACAAGGTAAATAATTAAATACAATACATTAGCAAAATTGTACTTTTCATTTTCAGGGCTCTAAGATTGCTCGTAATGATGGCCTAAACTTCGGGTTGGCAGGATGGAGATCTCTTCTGCTGACTAGGATGTGGTCTTTAGGTGTCCTAGTCGGTTACAATTGTAACGCTATTTATATTGGGCAGACAGGTAGATCATTTAAGATTAGATTTAATGAACACATGAGATCCTTCAAATATAAGAAAACTGACTCTAATATGGCCATACATCTGAATGAAGCAAATCACACCTGCAATATTGAGAACTTGGAAATTTTGCACTTTACCGATAAAGGTCAGCGAATGAACTTCTTAGAAGCATTCGAGATTCAGAAAGCTATTCAAAGCGGCTTAAACGTTCTCAATGACCAGGTAGATTTGTTTCATTCAGCTACTCTTAAGAATTTGGTTAATGAATTTTACTGTTAATCTTTGTACAATTTGTATTTAAACTGTGAAAAATTTGTATATTATTCAGTCAACGTTTGTTTCTGAAGATGGCCTAACAAGCTGAAATCGATAAAACATTTTTGGCTAATAAAATTTCTGTGAAACTACATCAAGTGTTTGATTTTCATTCTTTGTCCATAATGTTTCACCAAGTGCCAACGGCCGAAACCTTTAATACTAAAATAATATATGTTATTCGGAGCAGAACGCCCTTTTTGTGTTTTCTACTCCTAATAACATAATATACTATTTCTGTTATAAACTTTGTGAATCAAGTCAATAAAGTTTATTTCTTATCATTTATCCTACACTAGCTGGTGATGAATTTATGGTAGAATTTATAAATGTGTTACAGCCACGAAGAGCAGAAAACAATATAAGAAGTGTGAAAATAATTTTAGATAAAGGAATGATATAGAATTTATTGCCAGCTACATGTAAGGATTCAAGATTATGAGCGTTAGAACATCTTAAAAATGAAGAATGTGATTCTGTTTAACTTATCTTTTTTATTACTCTGTATTTATTATATTAAATAGTCCTATTAAGAAAAGAAAATATTTTATTATTAAATTGAATAAAATATTATTCATAAAACGTGTTTATTATTTATATTATTTACTTAATTTCAAATGTAATAAATAAATACTAAATTTCACAGTTAATAGTACAGCCATCTATATTTTAATAGGCGAAATGCGACATAGATACGTGCATGTAGCGACCTGTAATGAATGGTTCATACGCCAAGAATACTCCTCATCCTGTCCCAATTCGTCCCACTTTAGTACTTGTGGCATTGTGATGTCGGAAAACTTCGGGTCTGGTAGTCGACATACGTTTATCACTTGTGGCATTACGGACGTCTGGCATTTAAGACGCGTAGCACTTCGGAGTTGTAGGATTACTACGCCTGAGATGCTCCGGCACCATCGTTCAAATTGCTTCACTGCGTGGTATTCATGCGACTTCCAGATAAGTATTAAAGTTCAGTGGTAGCAACGGTTTAAAGAACAACTACTAATCGTTTGTGACCAGTCGACTTGCGAATAAATTCTTCTCAGTTGCTGTGTTTGTGTCCATGATGATGATGTCCACGTGAACACACATAGAGAGAGAAATAGTCGTGGATGCCAATCACAATGCTTGGTGAGGGAATTTATTGGGAGCATCATTTCAACTACTTTTTATTGTTACGACCCGTTGCAAGAATGTAACTTAAATTTGAAATGTTCATTAAATATATAATATTACATTAAAAAAAATGTCAAATGAATTATTAAGCATTGCTGTCAAAATTTCGATTCGCATTTTTCTATTTAACACTTTAAGTGCCATGTGGTGCCAACGTGGACTCATACTTTTTTTGACCATTTTGGCCGCGCAGGACCTATGTGGACTCACAATGTGAAACTACATGCTCGGCTGCGTGGTGCTGCACTGGTCTCGAATATAGCATTGTAACTTATGGGAGAAGATAAAGTGCGGCCTGACGTGTTAGAAACCGTATTTGGCCTTCGGAATTTGTGAGACCAATGTGGCTTCACGGGGTCATATATTCAGGGAATGTAATTTTGATATTTATTTGTCCATATTTTGTGAAACATTTATTTAAAAAGTAAAATACATTCAGTATACAGTAACACAACTAATAATAATAATAATAATAATAATAATAATAATAATAATATAATAACATAATAAACATAGAATTAATTATTTGTTGCACTTATGGACTACGAAAAAACAATCTAGACAATAATGTTTAGCGCAAGCGATACATTTGAATGGGGTTTGATGTGTTTTATTCATGGCTGTTTTTCTATCAGTCTCCTGTTTTAGTTTAGCAAAACATTCAACGCAACGTCTTCGACATTCACGACCAAGATTTGTTAATGAATGTTGCTGTGCTTTGTCTTCGATTTGCTGTACTTCTTGAATTTCAGTTTTCAAAAGCCCGCTAATAACTTCTTCTCTAAATTTTGTTATTGTTATTTTTTCTTTGGTAATATCGCGATAGGCGACAAATGCATTTACAACCGCAGTTCCTATAAGTAGTTCAAAAGCTAGCTTTCTATACCATTTCATAGATTTTCGTAAAGGTGCGTTGTAACTCTTTATTTGATCTGACACATCGATAAATGTTTTATATTTGTTGTATTCAACAACATTTTTTGGTTTTCTTACATCACCTCGTTTCTTTTTCAGAACTACTAAATCTGGTTTAAATTTAGTACTAAGCATCAAAACCTCTCTTTTATCTTTCCATTTTTGAACTATAATTCCAAAAGGACTTTCTTTCGCTACCACTTCACCTAATTTTAGTTTCTTTCCTGTTACATCTTTAGGATTGTATTTTCTATTGGTGCGCAAAGTCCCAATCAAATGTGTTTTACGTTGTAGTAGAGCATGGGCCAAACTTACTGACGTATAATAATTGTCAGTGCATAATGTTCGCCCTTTGTCCAATAATTTTTGCATCAGGTCCATCACAACTTTCGTTGGAACACTTGTTTCTTTAGTGCTTTCTTTGCCACAGTAGATTTTGAAATCGTACGTGTAGCCTCCTTCGAGGCACAATTTGAATAATTTAATTCCAAATTTATGGCGTTTATTTGAAATATATTGTTTGAACTTCAGGCGCCCACGAAAGGGGACTAACGTTTCGTCGACACATACGTGTTCATCTGGAATGATGGCATCTTCAAATGATTCTCGTAATTTTTCAGGAAGTGAACCTAATTTTTGAAGTCTATTATCTGTAGGAATCGAATTATCACTAAAGTGTAACATTTTCAGTAATAGCTGAAAACGATTCCTGGAGAATACGGATTTTATAAAATTATTATAGATATTATTTTTAGACCAATACGATTGTAATGTTGGAAATTTACATAATCCCATCCACATAATTGTACCGAGTAATTTTTCAATTTCTTCAGCTGTTGTATCATGCCAAGATTTTAGCCGTGCTTTACGGAAAGTATTTTTTTCGATACATTGTTCAGCGTAGCGATTTGTTTCAAGGGCCTAAAAAAATTCTTATAAATCATAAATATAATTTTAAAAATAAATAAACTTACTATCATTTGAAATACATCGTCTTTTACAAATAATTTGTAAAAATCGTATGGTGATTTGCCATGGAAATTTTCGTGTAAATCTGCTCGGAATCCGGAATTTTCATTGAAAGTAAAAGTTTTCAAATGTTCGCCGGTCACGGACTGCCACTGAATTGTATTTTCATTAATCGAGTTAGATTTGTTGGTATTAGTTTCTTCTTCATCGGAACTAAGATCTTTTGTCATTTCTCGAATAACTGCATCTATCGATTCTTCAATATTTTTTGAAGAATCAACATTTTCAGTTTCTGTCGCATCCGATCTGACGTGAATATTTTTTGTTGATGTAGAAGCTTCGCTTTCTGCTGATTTAGATGCTTTGTTTCGAGGTGTACTTCGTTTTGAAAATTCTTTTTTACTTTTTTTAGGATTCTGTGGTTTATCAGAACATGTCGATGAATCGGATGATGAAGATTCAGTCAAATATTCATCTGACAGATACACATCACCAAATAATGACTCATTATCATCTTCGTCAGAAAGAATTTCTTGCATCAGCATTTCTAAACGCCTCTGTTCTTGCTCATACGACTGCATTGTTGAAAAGAAAAACGAATACTAACAAGTTTCGCACAAATCGCTCAACTACAAGTAAATAAATGACGCAGTCGAACATGTTCAGACATGAAATAGTGTGGTGACATGTTGGTCTCACACGGCCGTTTTGGACAATTTTCAAAGCAAAAGGCCGCGCGAGACCAATGTGTCACCACAAATTAAATTTACTCTAATTAACGTAATATTAATTATTTTCATAATCTGGTAATTTATAATAAATTCTTATAGCAATGTCAACCATTTACAGTAAAAAACTGGTAGCGGCCTCTGGGGCCAATTTTTTTTTATAAATGGTGGCACTTAAAGTGTTAAGGGTCGCCTAAAATTTAGGTCTTATTGGTGCATCTGGACATAAATGTTATAAGTACACTTTTAATTCAAGTACCAGTACCTATATTTCAATATTACTGAATATTGGGTTAATATAAGAAATATTTTTTTAATTTGTGGTTGTATAATTAATATTTTTTTAGTAAATAATTATTATTCCTTAATATATATATATATATATATATATATATATATATATATATATATATATATATATATATATAATATCGATAACTTAGTGTCTGGTCGCGAACCTGCGGACCCGGGTTCGATCCCGACCGACGCCAAAAATTACTTCGAATTTTAATGACACAAAATTGACTCTAGTGGTGCACTCTCCCCGCCAGCAATCAGGGACGTAGCCAGGATATTTTTGTAGGGTGGGCCAGCGGTGGTCCATTAAGAAAAGTTTTGTACTTAGGGTGACCAGATTTATAAATTGCAAAACCGGGACATTTTTTAAAGGATTGTAAAACCAGTTGCGGCTTGTGTATCAAAACTTTGGTGAGGCGAGGTATCTAGAAAAATAAGCGCCGCAGGCGAAATTTTTTTTTCATTCAAGGTCAAATGCCTTATAATTGAAAGTTACAATTTTTCAAGGGATGTGAAACTGCATGTTTTCCCATTTCTTTTTTATATTCGTCTTCTTTATAAACACACTTTCTTTTTGGCATTTTGAAATTCGATAAATAAATGAAGCCGTTTCTGTAAAAATGTGTTTAAAAAATAAAAATAATACTTATACATATAATTTAATATGTACTTACTCATAAATTAAAGTAAAAACATACTTTATTATATGGATCTATGACAATTTTGCTAGGCAACGGGCAACCCCTACATAAAAATTTCCAACCCGCGGGGTGGAAGTGAAATATATTATTTCCCACCCAAGAGATTGTCATTGCAGTTAGGAATGACGTATTTCCCAACCTCTAAAAGGTTAGGAATCGACATATAACTATAATGATTGTGAATAAAATAATATTACTTACTGTTTCTTTACCATAAATGCCATTATTGTTTTGGAATGAGAAATGCAGTTCAAATAATGTGCGTGAACTGTTTTCTCTCATTTGACTTTTAAACGGGTGGGCCAATAGGTGGGCCAGAGTTTTTGCAGGGTGGGCCTGGCCCACCCTGGCCCATCCCTGGCTACGTCCCTGCCAGCAATAAGTGCACGTGAGGTGGGAGCATCTCAGGCGTTCTAATCCTACAGCTCCGAAGTGCTACGCGTCCTAAATGCCAGACGTCCGTAATGCCACAAGTGATAAACGTATGTCGACTACCAGACCCGAAGTTTTCCGACATCACAATGCCACAAGTACTAAAGTGGGACGAATTGGGACAGGATAAGAAGTATTCTCGGCGTATGAACCATTCATTACAGGTCGCTACATGCACGTATCTATGTCGCATTTCGCCTATTAAAATATAGATGGCTGTACTATTAACTTTGAAATTTAGTATTTATTTATTACATTTGAAATTAAGTAAATAATATAAATAATAAACACGTTTTATGAATAATATTTTATTCAATTTAATAATAAAATATTTTATTATCTTAATAGGACTATTTAATATAATAATACAGAGTAACAAAAAAGATAAGTTAAACAGAATCATTCTTCATTTTTAAGATGTTCTAATCTAACGCTCATAATCTTGAATCCTTAAATGTAGCTGGAAATAAATTCTATATCATTCCTTTATCTAAAATTATTTTCACACTTCTTATATTGTTTTCTGCTCTTCTTGGCTGTAAGACAGCTAGTGTAGGATAAATGATAAGTAATAAACTTTATTGACTTGATTCACAAAGTTTATAATAGAAAAGGTATTTATTACCAGAGAAAAAACAAAAATTGACAATTCAAACAAAAACCTGTCAAATCCTACTTTAACACTTCAACTCTGTCTAATACAGTTCTCCAATGTCCATATGCCAATTCAGTAGATGACGCTCACATCAGCGCCAATTTTAAATAGACAAAATTACAAAATGGCAATATTCCGCTGCGGTTGATATTTTATAAAAATATTACAAGGTATTAATGCCATGGAAACTTTGTGTATTCTAGCCAGTAGGTATGAAATAAAAAGTATTATCTACCTGCTTTCCAAATCGGATGAAGATTTTCACAGCCCCGTACGCATATACTTATTAACTATTACTTAATAGGTATATGCCCGCACGGGAGGCGCCATATTAATATATATATATATATATATATATATATATATATATATATATATATATATATATATATATATATATATATTATGTAACCCTATTAGATGACGACATAATAAATATGTGATGAATCCCTAACGGAATCTCTCACGCTGTAACAAGAATCTTCATGATAAGAAAACACTATAAATACGTGTAAAACAATGTAATATTATTCTTTTTTGCTGTGTAACTTGAAAGTAATAACTGCTAAATAAAGTCTGTGTCTTAAAATTAAAAATTAGTTTTTTTTATTATATATCGGTCACGATCATATAATTGGCGCAGTCACGGTAGGATCACAAATAAAGAAGTCAGTGTGCTTGAAAATTCGCCGTAAATCTGTACAACGCTTTATTCAACAATTTTAATTGTTGCTTAGTGTGATCGAACCAAATAACTAATACCGCGAAGAAACTCGAAGCCTAACAAGCAAGAAGTCTTCGTAAAAGCAAAGCTATACCAATAAGCCTTCGCTTTAATCGACAATCAACCTAAACAGTGGTTGCATCAGAGGTCTATTCATACGACCCATCGAGATCAGCAATCAACCTAAACAGTGGTTGCATCAGAGGTCTATTCATACGACCCATCGAGTCCACCAGGCCAAGCAGTTCGCAGAAAGAGATATCCGTCAACTGAACGTCATCAGCCCCTCGCAACAAAGGAGATGTCAACAATACAGGCACTCATAATAAGTCTGTAAGTCTCATTGTTTCTCTTTAATTTATCAAACACATGTCAGAAAACGAATCACTGTCATCTGATATAAATCGAGAACTTGAATTACTAAGCACCTTATTAAACAATATTACTTTGCAACCAAACAGGTTGAATAATTCTGAAACCCATAATATAAATAATACAAACAATTCAGAAAACAAAATGACTACTTACGCAGAGATTAAAAATCTTGCCAGTGTCATTCCTGAATACAACGGTGATGTAAATAGATTACCAAATTTTATAATTCAAGTAGATTTGTTCTACGAAATTTTGCAATCAACAACTATCGATGCATTGCAAACAAAGTACGCCTTTTCACTAGTTTTAAGTAAATTAACAGATAAAGCTGTAAGTCTGATTAATGAAAACACTTTCAAAGACTGGACAGATTTGAAAAAACATTTATCTGAAAATTTCGAAGATAAACTCACTAAAGAAACTATTTTATTAAAAATTTTAAGTACCAAAAGTACGAATAAAATATATGACACCCTAATACAATTTAAAAATGATTTTTCAAAATATAAATCAAAAGTCCACTTATTAAATTATAATACAGCCCAGAAAACTATATTAATAAATGAAATACAAGAACTAGTCGTAAGACATTTCATTACGTTATTACCAATCCACGTTCGAGGATCTTTTATTACTAATAACCCCACTACATTAGAAATGTGTGAAAATTTATTAACAAACGATTATAATTATGCACTTCAAACTTTTAAAAGTCCATTGTTAAGATCAGATAATCCTCAACAACCGCAAAAAACATTACACAATAATATTCCTCCACAAAAATTCCCAGGGCAACAATTCCCTTCAAAACCAGTAAATGTTCAACAAAATTATAATAAACCAAATACGCCTTTTGCCCCTAGACAAAATGCTTATAATGCCGTTAGAACCAGACAACAACATAAACCTCAACCTATGTCTGGAATAACAAAAAGTACAATTCCTATGAGTACACAAACAATAAAGCAAAACTATCTACAAGAAAATATCGAATATGAACCCGAAAATTTTGAAACACATTTTCAAGAACATCAAAATTTTGACGAAAATCCAGACTCTGAAAATCACCCAGACGATAATAATTTTTTAGAGTCCATAGAACCCCCAAACCAAGAAACATAGTTATGACTTCAGTCACAAACAAAATCCCTATTATTAAATTATCAAATTATAAAGTACTAATAGATTCAGGATCAGATGTAAATCTTATTAGCGAAAATATGTCAAAATTGTATAAACCAAAAATTGTAAGTGAGAATTTAACCTTTAAAACAGCCAATTCAAAAGTACATTGCAAAAATTCTATAACTTTAAAAATTTTTAATCAACCTCATAAATTTTTCATTCATACTTTTAACAAAGATTGTGACTTATTATTTGGTATAAATATATTAAAAGACTTGAAATGTGAAATAAATTTTGCTAATGAAAAAATTAAAATAAAAAATATAGAATTTCCATTTATTCCAATATCAGAATCAAATTTTTGCAAATTAAATTTTCGATCAGAACATTTAAACAACAATCAAAAACAAAAGATTAACAAATTACTAGAACAATATCCTAAACTCTTCCCAAAAGATGGAAAAAAATTATCATGTACTACCCACACTAAACACAAAATTTTGACTAAAGACAATACTCCTATATATACGAAAAACTATAGACTTCCACAGATATTTGAGAATGACATCGAAGACCACGTACAAAATTTATTAAAAACCGGTGTAATTAGAAAATCAAACAGCCCTTATAATTCCCCTATTTGGATCGTCCCCAAAAAGCCAGACGCATCAGGAAAGCGAAAAACACGCCTTGTAATAGACTATAGAAAATTAAACGCAAATACTAGAGAAGATAAATACCCCCTTCCAAATATCGATACACTGTTAGACAAAATTGGCAAACCAAAATTTTTTACTGCCCTTGATTTACATTCAGGATTCCATCAAATTCCGGTAGAAAAAGATGATATAGAAAAAACTGCCTTTAGTACCCCATCAGGTCACTACGAATTTATCAGAATGCCGTTCGGACTTATTAATGCACCAGCGACATTCCAAAGAATGATGAATGAAATTTTAGGAGATCTAATTAACAAAATTTGTCTTGTTTATATGGACGACATCATAATTCTTAGCAAAACAGAAGAAGAACATTTAGAAAACTTAAAACTTGTTCTCGAAAAACTAAAAAACGCAAATTTACAAATACAAATTGACAAGAGTGAATTCATGAAAACAGAAATAGAATATTTAGGATTTGTCATATCAGAACAAGGTCTTAAACCTAATCTCAAAAAAATAGAAGCAATTGATAAAATTACAATCCCGAAAACACAAAAAGATATCAGATCATTCTTGGGAAAGTTATCATGGTACCGACGTTTTATACCTAACTTTTCAAAATTAACGAAACCCTTTTCCGAATGCCTAAAGAAAAATAAAATAATTGATATAACTAATAAAGACTATCAAGAAGCATTTCAAAATTCCAAAGAATTAATTAGTAACCCCCCTATACTAAGTTTCCCCGACTTTTCTAAACCATTTATCTTAACAACTGACGCATCAAATTACGCCATGGGTTCAGTACTCTCACAAGTTCAAGATAACGTAGAAAAACCTTTAGCATACGCTTCAAAAACTTTTAATAACCACGAACAAAATTATTCTACAGTAGAAAAAGAGTTAAAATCTATCGTTTGGTCAGTGCAAAACTTTAGATCCTACTTATACGGTAGAAAATTTATCATTCGAACAGACCATAGACCGTTAATTTGGCTATTTAATATGAGAAATGGAAATCAAAAACTAATGCGATGGAAAATTGAATTAAGTGAATATAATTTTGAAATCGAATATTTACCAGGTAAAACAAACAAAATTGCTGATTATCTATCACGAATAAGAGAACCTTTCAAAATTAAATATGTAACCGGAGATGTAACTGAAACAAATATATTTTGTCATTGCGTTTCTAACGATAATCGTTTCGGTAAAGGATTAGCCTTACAAATAGACAAACAATTTGATAGTAAAAAGTACTGTGAGAATAACTACAAAAACCAAAATATGATTATTTAAAATTTTGAAAATAAAACGATTTTACATTTGTATACAAAAGACACCTATAAAGAAAACGCTAACTTGAAACAATTAAAATCTTGTCTTATTACCTTGAGGGATTATTTAATCAAAAACGATTTATTTGAAATCAACATGCCATATTTATCATGTGGATTAGACAAATTAGAAAAATCTAAATTAATTCAATTATTAAATAATATTTTCAAAGACACTAATATCCAAATTAATATCTACGAATTACCCCATAATTTCGCAAACTCACAAGAAATCGATAATTTTCTAAAAAATCATTCTAGCGAATCGGTAGATAGTTTATTAAATAATGTCGAAGATATAGAGAGAGAATTAGAAAGTTCAACAACCGACACTGTCCATTCCTCACCAGAAGAACCTATAAACGGTTTAAAATTTTTAGAAAATCGAATTAATGTAGCTGACAATCAAATAATAATACAGGAAGATAAAGAGAACAATGTAGAAATAAAAAGATTATTTAATCATAAAAAACAAAGAATTATACTTTCATTAAAACTAGAAAATAAGGAAACACAACTGTTTGAATTTATTCAAAATTATATAGTACCTAAAATACGATACTACTGTATTTGCACAGATGAAATTGCTAATACTTTAAACAAAATAATACAGATTAAGTTTGAATTCGGGACAGTAAATTTAATAAGAGTTAATCAACAAGTTGAAGACGTAGAAAACGAGGATGAACAGGATGAAACAATATTTAATTACCATCACGGAAAGACAAACCACCGTGGTATATTAGAAACTTACAATAAATTAAAAACAAAGTATTATTGGCCAAAAATGTTAGAAACTATAACAACATTCATAAATAAATGCGAAACTTGTAAGAAATGTAAATATGACAGGCAACCCCCAAAATTAGAAGATCACCTTACACCAACCCCCCAACGACCTTTTGAAATTATAAATTTAGATATACTAACTCTCGATTCAAAATACTATTTAACAATATTTGACCAATTCTCAAAATATGCTCAAATATATTTTGTAAAAAATAAAACCTGTAATAATATCATAAATACAGTTTCAAATTTCATTAGAGAAAGACTACAACCACAAACAATCATTTGCGACTCAGGTAAAGAATTCGATAACTTAGCGTTTAAAACTTTCTGTCATAATAATCAAATAAATTTACATATCACATCTGTTGGTAATCCAAAATCAAACGCAATAGAAAGACTACACTCCACCCTAATAGAACATTTGCGAATTTTATTCCAAAAATATCCAAATAAAAACTTAGATGAAATATTGACGATAACTATACTAGCATACAACGACACCATACATTCTATTACGAAATTATCACCGAATGAAATTCTATACGGTAGAGATTACTCACACATCCGACCGAGAATGACCTTAACAGACGAACAACAAATAGAAACATTTCAAAAAAATAAACAAAACGAACACGATAAACTACGAAATAAAATTGTGAACGAAAAATTAAAACGTTATAAACCAAATAAAACCCATACAAAATTCCAAAACGCCTCTCAAGCCTTCCTTAAACAGAATCCTAGACTGATAACAAAATTTAAAAAACCATTGTTCGAAAAGGTAAAAATTGATAATTTTAATGACAAGAACCACACCATTGAAGTAAAAGGGAAAGTTCATAAAAGAAAAGTAAAAATTGACAAATTAAAATTATAATTTGTTACAGATTAATATCCTTATCTCACGGTCAATTCCTTCAAGATATTTCTGATAACAACGGATACAAACTACTAGAATTAGGTAAAACCCACATTAACGAATATGATATCTACGCCTATTTTAATTATGACTTACAACCCTTATTTTCAAATTTTCAAACTATCACCGACGTAATTAACACTTTTAACAATAATTCTAAACCATTGCAATACTTACACCTTGACGCATTCAATGTATTGAATATGATTTATGAAAATACAAAAAATCAAATCAACAAATTAAAGATTCATAAAAGAAATAAACGAGGACTAATAAATGGATTAGGTACAGTTATAAAATCTATTTCCGGAAATCTAGATCAAAATGACGCAGAACATTATGAACAATTATTTGAACAAATTAAAGGAAATGAACAAAATTTAGAAAAAGAAATAAAAAATAATTTACATTATTTGGAAGATTTTACTAAACATTTTAATGAACAAATTAACAAAGTAAATATTAATGAAAAAAAGCTTCTTGACCAAATTCAACTATTAAAAGAACAAATTAATAAACGGGAATATAAAGATGCACTATTTTTACTCAATTCAAAATTACAGCTAATAATCTCTTTGCTAAATCATATTCAAATGATCATTTCCCAAATAAACGAAAGTATAAATTTCTGTTCTCTGCACACTTTCGATGTAAGTCTAATATCTTTCGAAAATTTAAAACAAATGTTACCTATGTATGATATAGTTGAAATTTCAAAATTATTAACCGTCAATTGTAATCATGATAAAAATAAAATATATTTCATAATAACTATTCCTATTATGTCAGAGAAGACTTATGATTTGTATCAAATGACAATGATCCCCTTTAAACAAAACGACATGTACTATTTATATGACCAAGAGACAACAATGTATATTGACAATAATGTTAAGGTTGATGATTGTTTAATTAATAATAAACAATATTATTGTAGGACTAATAATATAGAAATAAGTAAATGTACTAACCAATTGTTGTACAGCAATAATAGTAAATGTGAAACTAAACAAATAACATCCCATAATAATATAATTCGTATACCAAATTCTAATGAATTAATTATATTTAGCCCTGATAAACAGAATGTCGAAATTGATTGCAAAAATATTAAAGAAATAAAAAGCATACAAGGAATATTTCAGATTTCTAGTACAAGTCAATGTAAAATTAATGACTATATTTTTAAACCTTTTGTAAACGAATACAAAGAAATAAAACTTCATTTTTCACAACCAATGATGTTAGAAATAAAACCAAATAAAAATACTTTACAGAATATAGAAGAATTTACAAAAGCTATTCCTACTATAAGACCACTGAAAGAATTAGATACTAAACATGAAACACATTTCACTATATTGTATGTACTACTAATTATCATTGTTTTAACTTTAGTATGTTATAAATTAGTAAATAAATATAAGAATAAAATATGTAAAGGAAAGACATCTGAGGAAACAAAAACTATTCAAATACCACTTTCAACTAATAAAGTAGAACATCAGATTTCTTTTCCATCCACTATTTCTTAGCCATCATCTAGAAGGGGAGGTATTATGTAACCCTATTAGATGACGACATAATAAATATGTGATGAATCCCTAACGGAATCTCTCACGCTGTAACAAGAATCTTCATGATAAGAAAACACTATAAATACGTGTAAAACAATGTAATATTATTCTTTTTTGCTGTGTAACTTGAAAGTAATAACTGCTAAATAAAGTCTGTGTCTTAAAATTAAAAATTAGTTTTTTTTATTATATATCGGTCACGATCATATAATTTATATATATATATATATATATATATATATATATATATATATATATATATATATATATATATAATAATTTGTTATAATGGATACTAGGTAGGTATTTATAATAATTTCAAGGCGGCACGCGGGTTTATATAGGAGATTTTTAAGAATACATAAAAATGTAGGGCGGGTCACACAATCTTTATGAATTTTTTCACACATCCCTATGGGTAGCGCCATATTGAAATATATATTAAATAATTTGCTATAATGCATATTATTTATTTATAATAATTTTAAGGAGGCACGCGGACTTATATAGGAGATATCTAAAAATATATATAAATTTATAAATTCTGCCATATCTTCATCGTCAGTTAATATTGGATAAATGATAAGAAATAAAAATATTAAAGTATAATGACATTTTGAAATTTTACAAAGTTAATGTTACTATGCATGTCAATTACTATTTATTATTAATTTTAAAACGTTGATTGCTTGTTATTGAAAATAACTGTACTTTTATGTCTGTTTATAAATAATATTGCACTACTTCCAGATTGCAAATAAACCAGAATTTATATTTTCAATTTTCGTAAAAATTATTTTATTTTTCTAATACGGTAAGACTGGTATGCGCGAGCTATTAGCGTCTTGATGCAAAAATGGCAGATTCAAATTATCACGACCCTGTATATCTACCATGATACAAACGCGCGGTCTAAATAGTTATTTAAAATATTTGAATACATTGCTATTATAACTCATAAACACAACTGTTAGTTTAATAATTTGATTAATTTGAAAATTAAAGAGGTAATTTAACAAAATAAATACTACAACGTTATCAGTATTGTTAAGTCAACATTTTTTTTTATCTGAATTTATTTTGTAATGGTACCCTATTTTCTAAATTTAAATATAAATTTTACAATAAGTACAAATAATGAATAAATACAAAAATGCATCTGTTTACAAAATTTAAAAATGTTTATTGTTTGCGTAAAAAGAGAGAAAAATATTCTTAATTAAAATAAACATATATATCTGGAAAGGTTAAACAAAAAAGTAAACTTATTTCTATAAGTTCGTAATTATTTACTTAATAATACATACGTAAATATTTAAATATGCAATATATCAGTGTCAAGAAATAGTATAGTCTCAATATTGTAACGTGTGCCACTGACTGAAGAGTATTCGGGCGCCGCTACTGGTGGAATGTTCCCGAGCGAAACGTGTTGATTACACCGATTACCTAAATCTATTGTGCTCGGTATTGACACTGACCAATAACATAATGTTAATATTTAACTAATTGTGACTCAATAAAAAAAATATATTTAAGTGTATGAATGATCCTTTATCCTTACAAAAAACATCAAACTTCTACAAAAATTAACAGATTATTAATTGAAAATGCTATTCAATACATTTAAGTATCATCTCTACTAAATTATCCAAATCGAGATTAAATTTCCGTTTTATAACAAAAAAAAACTAAGTATCTTACTGGAATGTATATTGTTTATTTATTTATAAATACATATTATATTTTTTTAATGAAAGAAGTTATCTATTGATGTTAAATAGTGTTATTTTTCATACCAGTTAGCGGATACTTACTTCTGGTAACAAATGTAATCAATAATTATATGATTAATTTCAACAAATTTGTACCATTGTACTTAATGATGAAAACCAACAGAAACAGAACCGTAAATGATTTTTTCTTCAAACGTCATAAAAGTAGCATCTTTTGTGACTTGATTCACAAGGTAGAAATAAAATAAATAAATATCCATAGAAACTATACAGAATCAACGAATAAGAAATAGCCTTAATAAAAGAAACCTGTAATATCGCCCTAAATGTCACTATAACACGCTAGGTAACCTAAGAATAAAGTTACTAAATACGATCCATAGCTGTCAAATTTAAATATATAACCTGTGAATTGAAATATAAACAGAGTTTACTTTTGAGGAAATAACATTATTAAAGAACAGCAGACTTACAGATTTCAATTACAGGGACGATAATGAGCGTAAGAATACTTAGAATTAAAGTGATAAGAAAAGATTATATTGTTTTGCAGTGATTCGTGGACATCTTTCAGCGACACTGTTAGATTTCCATCCAATTGAACTTCAGGGGACTTACATTATATTATAATCCTTCAAAATCCGACATAAATGCACACAAGGAGGATATAAAATTGCACAGTTTTTATTTAAACGTCAAAACGTGAAAATTTTCATTTCAATGTTTATAACCACAAGGGAACAAATAAGTATCCATAGCTACAGGGCAATTGAAATCGCAAACGTTACTATTTTCAACAGATTCGAATAATAGGAATCTTGGTAGTTGTTGTTATTGTTACTAGAATTGTATGATAGAGCCCTAGTTATTTGATTAAATTGTAATACGATATTAACTGTTGTCATTTTTATGTTTTTCTCCAGTTCTCTACGTTTCTAAATGACACATTTCAACAAGAATCTAAATTAAAAACCATTTCTTGTCATACCTACAATATATACGTATTTAAATTTGGCTGTATTCATTCTCCCGGTTTTTAAATGTTCTTATCTGTTATTGAGCCTTCTATACTATTTTTTTTCTTCCACAGCACCATTAATAACAAATATAATAATTCTTTTGGGTTTAGGAAATGTCATGTCAAAAAATCAAGTAAATAAAAAATGTCAAATAAGGAAATGAAATAACTTCATATTTGTATACATTACAATACTATAAATTGTATAGAGACAGTTTATAAGGAGTCACGAGTATAGGAATTTCATACTATACCATAAACTATATTGTTTTTAATATTGTATACGAAACAATATTGTTTTCAATACAAGTGTCACGAGAATAAGGCTGAATAAATTGTATAGAGACAGTTTACAAGGAGTCACGGAAATACGAACTTCATACATTATATCAAACTATGTTGTTTTCAATATTGTACATGAAACAATATTGTTTTTAATACAAGTGTCACGAGAATAAGGCTGTTTGACATAAAAAATTGCCCACCTCGAATAATATTATAAATAAGCAGTATGCATTATAACAAATTATTTAATATATACTTTAATATAGCACCCTCCATAGGAGGGTATTAAAAAAATTCAAAAACTTTGCGTTTCAACACAACGATAGTGAAAGTTATATCTAGTGTAATATTATTTATTATATGAATATTCTTATGAATACATAAATATATAAATATCAAGTATAATACCTTCATGTAATCAACAATATATTATTTTTCCGGATCGTATCACTACGAAAGTAATTCGATTGCATTTTTTACTCTTTATAGTAAATTAGAAATTTCTAATTTCACCGGCCAAATTTCCTTTGATTTATTTTATTTTGTAAGTAGCTAATTATTTGTGAATCAAGTCAATAAAATTTATTTCTTATCATTTATCCTACACTAGCTGATGATGAATTTATGGTAGAATTTATAAATGTGTTACAGCCACGAAGAGCAGAAAACAATATAAGAAGTGTGAAAATAATTTTAGATAAAGGAATGATATAGAATTTATTGCCAGCTACATATAAGGATTCAAGATGATGAGTGTTAGAACATCTTAAAAATGAAGAATGATTCTGTTTAACTTATCTTTTTTGTTATTCTGTATTATTATATTAAATAGTCCTATTAAGAAAAGAAAATATTTTATTATTAAATTAAATAAAATATTATTCATAAAATGTGTTTATTATTTATATTATTTACTTAATTTCAAATGAACAATTTCAAATGTAATAAATTAATACTAAATTTCAAAGTTAATAGTACAGCCATCTATATTTTAATAGGCGAAATGCGACATAGATACGTGCATGTAGCGACCTGTAATGAATGGTTCATACGCCGAGAATACTCCTCATCCTGTCCCACTTTAGTACTTGTGCCATTGTGATGTCGGAAAACTTCGGGTCTGGTAGTCGACATACGTTTATCACTTGTGGCATTACGGACGTCTGGCATTTAGGACGCGTAGCACTTCGGAGCTATAGGATTAGTACGACTGCTACGCACTCCACATTGGAATAGGACATGCGACTTCCAGATAAGTATTAGAGTTCAGTGGTTGCTACGTTGCTATCCACGCAGTTCTGGTTTTTATATTTGCGACAACCGAGAGCCTACTCAAGCGCGGCTCTTTACTGCTGCAGCTTCTTCAGCGAACGCATGTTGTCCACGCCAATTAACAACCAAGCAAATATTGAAACTGAGTTTTTTTTTTAAAGCGGACACTCGCCACTTTGATACTTGACTTCAAGTTGTGTTTTTGTTTTGTTGATAGTAGTTGCAGTTTTGCACAGACCATATACACTATTTTAGATAAGAAACCTACGTAGTAACCACAGATCTACATATAAATTGACCAATTGACAGATAGCTAAGCCATATGGAACATGGCGCCTAAAAGTGTGCCGATATGTATCCAGTAGCCATATTAAGCCGGGGAACTTTCTGACCAATCAGATTCATAGAAATAACGGCATACGTCACGTGATCGTAATACCATGGCAACGGTAGAGACGCGCTAGTTTGAGTTTGTCGTTTACTCGCCATTTTTGTGTATTCATATTCATCCTTCACATGTTTGTGTTTGGTGTCAGCATTAAAGTATTGTTTATTTGTTGGTTGTAGGTTTATTTTAGGCATTTTTGTTGTTTAAATATCCTTGTAGTTATGTGTGAACAGTGACAAGTTAAGAATAATGGTGCATAGTTGTTTTGTGCGAAGTTGTAAAAATCGAGGAAAAATTTATGGTATATCATATCATGAGTAAGTAATTTTATTTTTCTGTATTATAAACAGTATTAAATTTACTTTCCAAGTAAATAAAATTAGTTCCTTCATTTGACAATAATATTTATCATGTACATAAATTAAAGTAGTTTAATTCGATTTTGTTAAAACAAAACTTTTATAATACTGAGCCTACTGAATATTTAAAGAATAATGGGTTTGAGGTCCATAGCATAGATTAAGGAAAATATATAGTAGAAGATTGGGTATCTCCCTTATAAACCGTGATAACAAGTTTATTGCCATCTATGAAAAGGTCAGAGAACTAAATTTGACAGCCGACAAGGTGGCGGGAAATATAAATTTATTTCGAATTGTTCTAAACTTTAAATTTTATTTCTTCATAATGTAATTAATAAAAAATCTATCGAAAATAGATAATTTATTAAAGACATTATCAAGAAATGTGAAATATATCTTGCACTATAAAAAATAATTAATATGTTAATGTCTTTATTTAAAAATGTATTCATTACACTATTTAAATCAAATAAATAATTACAAATCTCAAACTATGCGGCAACAACTACTAAAATTTAAGCTTATACTACCCAAGGAACCAAAAATTTGAAATATTATTATTACAAGACATATATTTTTATTTCAAAAAAGGGATGTTAATTTAAATGTCTGCCAGAAATGCACTGTTTCTTTGACTCATCATCGATGTTCGTTCACTTTTTAACTAATTATCCTATTTTACACTCTTTTTTTATGAAAACTGGCAACACCATACTATTCCAACATTCTCTGATGAATCTTATGAAGCTTTATGTCATTTTGCCAAAGAATCGTGATATCTTGCTGGTCTCTTACAACCAAACTTCTAAGAGCACCGCCATGATGTACATTCTACTAGTCCACTTATACACACCATTTCTTCTACTCGGCACTATCAACTTCTTCTGCATACAGTGACTTTATACGATCACAGTGTGGCCATACAGTGGTCTCAGTTTCTATTGGTTGTGACAGAATCCGCCATTAGTTGTCCAAACGTTCAACATCTTACATTACACAAACCATTGTATTTGGCAAATTATAATTTTTTTATGAAGCTGCTCGAGTTATTAACATATGTAAGTACATACTAATATTATATCACATGCTTTAATGATAAATTTATTGTGTTAAATGCAGCTTTTAAGATAAATAATAAGTATAGAGAACAATATTGTGTATCAAGAATTCGTGAAATAAGCTTTTATAACCATTGTTTTTCAAATCAAGCAAAATTTAGATAATTCATTTATTTACTGGAATATATGTATTTGATTCTAAGGTGCTTGTAACATTTAATACAAAAATTATTATTTTGAGGTTATGAAATATTTCTGAAAATTTTAATTTTGTATTTGATATTTATATGTTAACATGTTAACTTCATTTGGTCTGTTTAATTAAACGATTAATTGTTAATTGTTATTTATTATTATATTATTGGATTAATTACGTATATTTATGATGTACAGATTATTAAAAATGGTGGGATGCTCAGCATTTGGCTGTACAAACAGGTCAGAACAGGGATATCTGATGAAAATATTCCCAAAAAATCCTCTGAGACAAAAAGAATGGACAATAAATGTAAAACGTGAAGGCTGGATTCCCTCAAATAGATCTTATTTTTGCGAGGTAAATAAAATTATAATTGAACTATTCAAATTTGACTCTAATTTGTAATTTTCCCATACATAAATATTAGTATATGTAGTAGTAAACAAATAGAACATGTATCAAATAAAAAAAATTCTAGTGTTTACTATTAATTATAGCTTTATTCTGAACAAATCTGTAACTTCTACATATGTGAAAATCTATAAATAAAGAACAAAATCGTAACGAAAGCTGCTACTCTTATGTACAATTTAATATTAACCAACAAAAAAGATGCGTTTTTGTCAGTTTTTTTTTACAGATTTACAGATCTGTAAGACTTACAGATTTATTCAGGTATTAAAAAGAATCACTAAATTAATAATTCTAAAATCTGCAAAAATAATATGTTCAACACGGCATTAAACACAAATTTATAGCTTCACAACATTCATCAATGAAACGGCAGCCTCTGCTATATTTTGCGCCTAGTTAAACAAACAACTATTTATTTTTAACAAACGATTATTGTTATAAACTATAATTAAAGTTACTTCCGCAATCTGCAACCACAGCAAATATATTTGTCAGATAACATTTGAATTCTGGCTAATATTTTATAACAATCTTGAACTAAATTTACTGTGTTGTTTAACAACAATAAAATAATAATTTCATTATTTTTAATGTTAAATAGAATATTGTACCTTTCACAATAATTTTCAATCCGTAATAGTTACTACAAAACATGAAAGTAATATTAAATCCTATATTTTCAATAATTTTCTATCTGAATTGCAATGCAGTTGGACAATTAATGGCGGCCGTTGCTCTCATGGCCACACTGTGATGGTATAAAGTCACTGTACTTCTGCAGGAATGTCTCTTCACTACACAGAAGTTACAAATATTTCATGTGATCTTTTTTCTGAAACATTGTTAATTTGTCTTTAAGTTTTTATATCACCCCCCGTATAATAATGCTAATATGAAAGATAATATACTTACCGAAAATATATTGTATGCAGGGACGTAGCCAGGATATTTTTGTAGGGTGGGCCAGCGGCGGGCCAAAAAATTTTTAGGTGGGCCATTAATCAGAAAGTTTCCTACTACTACTTACTTTTTTCATTAAAACACAAATAACCAAAATTTGATTTTTAGTCACATAATTTTAAAGCATACATATGTATTATAACAAATATTAATTTGTAAGATTAAGTTTATTTAACATTATGAAAAACACACCATATGTATTGAAGGATAAGTTTTGTAAAAAAATAGACGGAGTTACTTAACAAATAAAAGATTATACAATTACTACAAAAAAAATATATATACATACAAAAAAATAAAAAATTCTTACATAAATAAAAGAAACAGAAAAAATATCATTTTTATAATCTAAGTAACACAATGGTCACTTGGAGTGACAATAAAAAATATAATTACTTACAAAAAAAAACAAAAATTCTTACATAAATAAAAGAAACAGAAAAAATATAATACTTATAACTTAAGTAACACAATGGTCACTTGGAGTGACAATAAAAAATTGAATAATACAGCCAACATACAGGATAATTAATCGGTCTGTTCTTTCTAATAGCTCGATTATTTTAAATATCATGGAAAAAAATTCAAACAAAGTTTCTTCTATATTAAAATGTCTATAAATCTACAGTATAGGTTTTTTACAGGCTGTTCCATTTTTACGCAATGGTATCTTTATATTTATTCATATTTGAAAAGTACATGAAATTTATTATACAATAGTATAAAAATATGATGGTTATGTTATTAAAAAATACAATAGCGAATGATTAAAATATTACATTTTTATTAAATACAGTAGGCTTTGCAATACTACTTTTTGAATTAGACATCTGATAATATTAAATAACAGGTGTAATAATGAAATGTTGGGTTAAAGTAGATGAAATATTTTATTAATTAATTTTCTTTAATTTTGAAAGAGTAATGTTAAAATAATGTAATGCAAAACCTATACTGTATTTAATAAAAATGAAATATTTAAATCATTCGCCATTGTACTTTTTAATAATATAACATATGATTGTTTTTATACTATTTGAAATTTTTGTCCACAATATTTAAAATAATCGAGTTATTAAAAAAGCACAACCGATGAATCAGCTTGTATAAATTATAATTTATGAATTTTAATACAAAATTATTCTTCTATTTTTATGATTTTCGCTGAATTCTTTAATAATGATGTCGGTGTTTAATGATTTTGCAGTTTTTCTTTCAATATTTATTATTGCTAAATGATTTAATCTAGAGTCTGCCATAGTATTTCGCATATGATTTTTTATTCTGCGCAAACAAGAAAATGTTCGTTCACATCCAGCGCTTGATACTGGAATTGTGACAGCAATTGTAACTAATTTATATGTTTCAGGAAAAGCAATTTTATACTTTTCTAAAATATCCAGAAATGACATAATGTTCTCTATTTTTACATTATTTTCATTTTCAAACAATTTTATTGTGTGTGGAATTAATTTAAATTCGGCCTCCAATAAGACCATATTGCAGTTGTAATGAGTCCCCAATGCCAAAATTTCTTCAAATTTCATAAATGAAGCATGACTTGGATGCAACACACATAAAGAATTCATTTGTTTTGAACTATTTTCAAATCGCTTATTTAACTCGGAAATAATTAAATCAATTGTAGGCAAAAAAAATTTATTTCGAAAATCATCTTTAGTTATTACGATTTCATGTTCTAAAAAGTGGGCTTTTTGGGTAACAAGAAGGTTTTCAAATTTTTTTGGCATTTTTCGTTGTCTTTTTTGTACTGCATTTGGAATGGCTACATTATTCTCGTTTGCTATTTTCATAGCTTTTTCAAAAATTATATCAAATTCAGATGATCCTTTTCTAATATTTTCAAACTTATTTATTACTGAAAGTACTAAAGTATTAGTATAAGGAATATCAGAAGTAACCTTTTGTAAATAATCACTGACCCCTTTAAATATATTTAAAATATAGGAAAATGTACATATATTAAATATAAAGCAAAAATCAATTTGATTTAACAGACCTTTAGCTTCTGGAGCTCTTTCCGCAGTTTCTTCAATTATATAATTTAATAAATATAATATTTCGCTTAACAATTTTTTTACTGCATCACAAGCAAACACTTGAGCTGACCATCTTGTGATACAAATTTTTTTTAATTGCCTCGGTTTTCCTGACGGATTTAAATTTTTTTGAATTTCTAAGAATTTTGCATGAATAGCAGATCCCGAAACAAAAACATATAAATTTTGTAAAAGATTAAAAAAAAAATTATTATTTGGTACATTTTTGCACACATCAACAATAACTAAATTTAACCGATGATTATAACAATGAACATACATAGCTTGCTGATTTTCATCACGAAATAATTTTTGTACACCATTAAGACGACCGCTCATCACGCTTGCTCCATCATATGTTTGGGCAACGCATTTTTGTATATCAATATTATATTGAATTAAAGTTTCTTTAATGTAGCCATATAATGATTTAGCGTCTAATAATTTCGCTGGTTTGTATCCGAGGAACCTTTCATAAATAACCCCATGTAAATAATATCTAATAACAATGGAAATTTGTTCCGTTTTACTAATATCTTTAGTTTCATCACAAATTATAGCAAAACACGAGGCATTTTTTATTTCGTTAGAAATTTCTTTTATAATTAATTTTGAAACAATAAATAAAATTTCATTTTGTATTGAAGGGCTAGTATATTTTGCATTTTTTGGATTATTATGAATTTTTTTTCTTACTGTTTCATTGTGTTTCCCTATTAAATTTAACAATTCTAAATAGTTACCACGATTGTAACTATCCGATCTTTCATCGTTACCACGCAATGCAATACCCTGCAAGGCAGTAAACATTACAATGTCACATAAAATAGACAAAAATAACCTATTTTCTTTGACTAAAATATTATGAGATTCGTTTATTGAACTTGCAACACTACTCTCATTTTTCTTTAATTTTAAAAAAGACGTATATTTGATACAACAATTTTTATGCTCTAAACTAGATTCATGCTTTTTAAAGCTCGAGTCATTTTCTAATGCTCGTTTCCAATTTTTATATCCTATGTTCACAAAAACACTGCTATTATTATTTACCGAAAAATGTCTACATATAAAACAATATGTTTCATCTTTTAAAACACTATATTCAAGCCAGTCGTAAATTCGAAACCAGTCATTACAAAAATTACGAAATTTGTTCCCAAATTTAGTTTTAGGAAATAATTTTAGTATTGGTTGTTTTGGGCCATCAGAAATTGCTTGTGAAATGTCTTTTGGTCCAGGTGGTAAAGAAGAATATTGACACAATAAATTATTAGAAGAATTTTGTTGTTCGTCCTGGGATTGTGCTGAATCTTTATTTTTTTCTTCATTGTTATGTCCAAGTAACCACTTGTCAAAATAACGTAGTTCTAAATCACTGTCACTGTCGCTTTGTTCATATTCTTGTGAATCAGTATCATAACTTATAACACTCATTTCATCACAGCTTTCTTCTACTTCTTCAGCCATATCAACTGTTGTCTTATCACATTCACTACCACTAGAAACGCACTGAACAGGGATATTACTCTGGCGAGAACACACACTCACATTTTCAATGTCTTCATCTTTTTTGAATTTTTTTTTTCGGAGTTGGGTTGTTAAAATAATCCCTAATACTTTTACTCATGTTTACGAGATATAAATAAATTAAAACACAAAATCCGAAGAATGAATACTAATTAGCACGAAACACAAAATCCAAAGAATGAATACTAATTAGCACGAACAGCCTTTACTAGAAGAATAAAAACTATTTTAGCACACAAGGGGCCGTGTTCACGCTTTAAGAATTCAAAAAGTTCTGGATATTTCTTGTGTGCCTTTTAGCGTTATATAATTTAATAGGTACATTCAAACAGCAAATGCACATCACATGCTACCAGTTGTATAGTGCTAGCTGCTAGCAGGGGTAGTCATAAAGTAATATAATAAAAAAATATATATTCTTTTATTGAGAAAAATAGTTTAACAAATATACTAAAAGGAATTCATTCTGTCATCAGTGTCATCTGTCGGGTTCCGCAATAAAACCATAAATTACACTTTTAACACAGTGACCCGTTCCCGAAATTTACGTTCAAGGTTTATCTTAATTTTACCCTTTTAAATCCGAATTATAGTATTCAAATAATAATGCGTCTTAAATTTATTTTAATATCAATTTGTAAGTTGATTAAAAATTCAAGTAGGCATTTCAATAAATTCAAATGGAAACTTTTAACACAAACAATTATTTTCTAATACGGCCCAATTCTTTCCCTTCAAATATAATATCCGCAACCGTAAGTTCAAATAATTTTTGTCGCTCAGCTACCCAACCCACAATAAAAGGTAATAAAATAGGCATAAGTCAGTTCCAAATATCCTTTTGTATACAAATATGTAAAATTAATGCCAACTCGTCTCGTCCGTTCTGTTGAAATGACGAAATACATTGAATAGATGTTCTATCTGTTTTGTAATGTACAGTAAAATAATATTACTATTTTTGTACCATACTATAAATGTCACTATTGTTTTGGAATGAGAAATGCAGTCCCAATAATGTGTGTGAACTGTTCACTCATTTAACTTTTAAAACGGGTGGGCCAATGGGTGGGCCAGAGTTTTTGCAGGGTGGGCCTGTTTTTGTAATAAAGCTTGCTATGGATTAGAACAAAAACATAAAAAAATGTTCATGTCAAATTACGTTAAATACGTGCAATTTTATGATTCGTACAATAACAAATATTATATTTTTATTGTGAAATTAGTCATATTCATTGTTGTAATCAAATATTTCTTTGTTGTAATCAAAACTCTCTTTAAAAAGAACCGGGTTAGATTAATGTTAATTTAAGAATGATAGTAGTAAATGAATTATTTTTTGTTCTATATCAAAATATTTCTCGGGCTTGGCTTAAGCCTGTCAATATGTTGTAATTTAATTATTAAAAAAATATGTATAGGTTAATAGGCGCACAAAGAAGTCGTGTGGTGTCCTCATCACTCATGACATGTTATTAAAAAAATATGTATAGTTTAATAATCGCACAAGGAAGTCGTGTGGTGTTCACATCAGATTTTTTTTCACAAAATACTGTATCATTGCTTAGTAATTTATGAAAAATCTACTTGAACTACAAATAAATCTTACAAAGATTATATCAAATAAATAAAAAATGTTACCTACATTTTTAAATTATAAAAAGTATAATTTCATTTAAAAAAAGATACAATACGAATTATTATTTTTTACAAGACAATAAAATTTTATTTTATAACCGAGAATTATTATTCGCGAGTCAAATATTAAATTTTATCGTGTATATATTTTTTTCTTCAGCAGATTTAAAGAAAAAAGTAAGGAAATCAATTATAAATTAAATTATTATATAAGTACAATATAAGTTGTTGTTCTATTGCAAGAATAAATCCTTATGATAACGTTAATTGCATAATTGATATTGCTATTAACACAAGCCAGTTTATAATATATTTAATTTAAATATAAATATGGAGTCACGTACCTATTCGCATTAGGTGACCGAATGTGTTTCGGATTATTTCAAATTTTCGAAAAGTACAAAGGTGACCCCTGTGATGCTCTCTCCACGATAACATTGAGAACACGTGAGGTGTAGGGGACGCTAGGGTACCTTTATACTCAGGGTATGGCCATGACGTGGCTCGCGTTTCGTCCGCCATTAGAGGGCCACTGTCATATTCGTTGTTGTTGCATAAATTATTATGTATTTTCGTGGCTACTTGTTTTATTTTAATGCAAAACACATTTAAATATACTTCTAATATTTATTTATAGTGTAAGTAATACTTTTATTTTATTTATTTGTGTATTTTCTTGAGATACTGACAACGATGACTGGCAATATTGAAAACACATAAAAATGACCAATATTAAGCACAAACATTTAATTTTTTAAAAGGTAAGTTTAAAATATATACTTATTATGTAAATAATAACCACAGTTATTAAATTTGATGTGATAATAACAACCTATATCATATGCTATACATAACCTCTAAATCTATGTCATAATAATAATTGTGTATCTCTTAAATAAATGAATTTTTATTACCTTTATAAATTCATAGTGTGATTATGTAATATTCCTGTATAAAATAATATCACATTTCTTACAAATAAATATGGAAACGAATTATCAATATGTTTGACATTGGCTCGCTTATGGCGGCGATCTTGCCCCATGGCCATACCCTGTATATAAAGGTACCCTAGGGGACGCGCCTAGTAAGCGCCCTCTACAGTGCCTCTATTAAATACAGTGGCGACATATGAACCAAGCCGCCATGTTTTTACTAAAGTTAACATAGGCGGTATATGAATTTTAACTATATTTACTTGTTTATTGTTTTTAAATGTTTAAAATGAATAAATTTTACTATAAAATATTGAATAAATTATAATATTTATAATATCCTATTCATAAACCATAAAATAATAAAGACATTCTACTTTACAACACAATATGAACTTGGAAAAAAATAAAAATTTCACCTAGACATTTTCATAAGAAATAAATATTTTATTTTTACTTACTCTTAATACAAAAACACAATGCTGCTTAATAATAAATACAAAACTAAATATAAGAAAAAAAATATGAACTCCGCAATACAAGTAGGTACCTACGAAAGTAAATTATTCCACTTACATATTTTTTATCGTCGCATAGATTTACTCCCATGAATGTTAGTTTTCTTAATAATTTTTTTTTTGCCCGCAATTTTTAAACGAAAAGTTAAAAATCTAGTCATAATTTTCAGTTTCAAATTGTGACATGATAATATATGTGAACTTGAAATATTTTCAAACTTTTGAATGTAAAATTCTTTGATATTGATTTTTTGTTCTGCCACTACGTTATAATATTGCCGGAATATAATTTCCATTTTAATAAACATTTCAAAAGTATCTGTTACAAAAAAATAATGTGTTCCGCTTAAAACATTTTAATCGTACTAATCGTGAGTACTCCTTTTTATCAAAATTCTTTGTTCCCACAGAATTTAAACAATTTATACATATTTTTGAGCATTTCTTTATACTGTTTACTATATATCCACTTATGTTATATAGAGAATTGGTCTCAGCATTATTTAAATGAATGTTACTGAGAATTAAATCTTCTGGAATTGTAATATTATTATTTACAGGCTGTTTATTTACATTAATAATATTTAAAAAATCTGAGAGAAATTCACGATCATCAAGATCGTAATTTCCTTTAGAGACATTTTTTAGGTATTGCGACACACATATTAATTTCAAATTGTTTTTAAACTGCAGTGCTGTGGGTACTAATTGTTTAGCACGAACCACACTGAACAGATTTTCTAAACAGTCTTGAGTAAACCTGCTTGTCAACAAAAATACATAACTTTTCTCTTGTAAAAATAAATGTTGCAAATCAAGTAATGATTGCGTCGTAATAAGTACTCCGGTTTGAGATGGTTTCCATTGCATTTTTGGACCAACCTTAAGATTTTGAAAAATTTCTAATATGTCACGAAGGAAAGAGATAGTTTGTTGGTAAATTTCTTGGTTTAATTTACTGAGAGCAACGTTTGGATGACGGGAAGATGATAAAGTAAACCATTTTTCAACTAAATCAATAAACCACGCCGTTGTTAAAAACTCAGGTTTATTCAGTTCCTCGGATAAAAACTTTAGACCACTGCTTACTTCATGAGAGATAACATGAGTTGATCTTGAAACTCTCATTTTTTCATAGTGGTTTGGTGATAAATCTTCTTCCGTAAGTTTCGGCGCTAGCTTTAACGGTATGTTTTTCTGATATTCAATGAGTTCATTTATATGTTGCACATTTATAATATTTGTTGGAAGATTAAACTTTAATTTTATATTATCCGGAATCTGTATTGTTTCGTTTGCAACGAGCATGTTTTTTATGTTTTTTAATAAATGGGGTACATCTGCCAATATATAGATTTTTCTTTCAGGATCAAACGGATGAATAATAGAGTTTGCTGTTTTGCTGAATCGGCCAACAGTTATACCCCACTTTCTCCATAATGACTGGTTGGAAGATCCCATATCAGATGTGATGCTTACAATCTTCAATCCCATTTCTTCGCTTATTTTAATAATTTGGAACAAATTTTTTTTCGTAAACTACACCATTTACTGAATTGCCGGTAAAATAGTACGCAACAGTTTGTTTCCAGCGTGTACTTATACCACCCAACATAATAACTAAAGCATGGGTTGCAATTCCAGAATGTTCCGGTAAAGTTACATCGCCCATGTAGGAGCAAGTACTTGTATCATAAACTTTGGATGCAGTTATAGCCATTTCATCCATAACTAAAACGCAATCCTTTTCATGGTCGTTCTTAAATAGTTCAATTTTAATTTTTAAAAATTCAAAAACTTCGTATAAAATTCCACTTTCGAATTTTAAATACTGAAGACGTCTTTGCAGAGTGCGTATTGAAGGCAACGGAATTTTTTGTTTTTGTAATTCCTCGTAGCCATTGGTTCCACAAGTAAATTTCAATTTCAGTGCTTTTTTAATGGTTTCATTCTGCCATGTCATGAACTTTGCACTATTTCTTTCTAATGCAGAAATTTGGTCTTCATTAAGTATTTTTTTCAATAAAAAATGATGTTTACTACTGCGTAATTCTTCTCGCAGTTTTTTTACTTCAGTCTTGTATGTTCGCATTTGCATTTTATAAGTTTTGTTTTTGTTTAGTAAAGTTTTATAGCGTCTATTGTAATCTATTAATTTTTGCTGAATCCTAATCCTATCTTTTTTTTCTGTTTCATCTATTGATGATTCAATTGATTCAGATGCATCAGATGAAATATTTTCAGTTTCTTCTGGATTAGGTAATAAACTTGTAGATGCTTGAGTCATATCACATATCACAGGATCTGGTAACTGTATTTGGCCAGATGAAGTTCTTACTGCCTTTAGTGCATTTTTGGAGCGATTTTTCGGTGGTTTTCGTGGTGGAGTTGGAGTCGTAAAACAAAATAATGTTGGTACCGCATTTGCTTTTAATTTTTTCTTTCCATCAACTCGAACTTTTTCCCACATATTTTCGTCAAAATGTACCTAAATTCAGAATAAATACATGAAAACACAACTAACAAAGAAAATGTGGAAAAATCATACCTCACAAAGAAATGAGTAATTTGTTGGTTTCCAGTTTAGCCTTTTCACTTTACTAGTCCAAAGTTTTCGCCTCTCTGGATCTCTTGGAAAGCATTTCATTGCAAATCCTTTCTTGGTCGAGTTTGTACACCCGTATGCGGAACAGCCAGGCATTTTGTTGATAGTCTAGAAACTAAAATAAATTAAAATAAAATATTGGCCAACCTATTTACTGATAACTTGATGTTTAGGGTAAATTCGACTTTACGGCCAAATGCCGCAAAATGTCAACCTGATTCTATGTAATACCAACCTGAAAGTAGGTTTCGTTGCATTAAAGTATTTTTTGAAAATTTTCAAGCGAAAAAGTCACATTTTTCACAAATACAGCCTAAAAATACTAATAATCATTTTGGCGCGAAATGCCTATAAAATGCATGCAATCACCCGAGTCAAAATTAGTTTTGTGCGTTAGGTTACGTTACATTAAAGTATATTTTATAAAATTTTCAAGCAAAGAAGTGCGAAAAAATCGCATTGTCCACAGATACAGGTTAGGTTATACACAGCTAACTTCCGGTTTGGCCGTTAAAGTCGAGTTTTACCGTTGTTTAATACTATTTTTCGTTAATATACTTACATTTTTTGAAACTAATAACGTCAAAATATAATGGTGCAATTATATGTATATCTATATGTTTTATACATTCGTAAATCTACGATTTTATGTAATATTTTCTACTTAACAAATATTGATGTGATTTTGTTCATTATTGACAGATTTACGGATCTATAAAACTTATATATTTACAAAAAATTCCAGCATTATCATTCCTAATTTTTAAAATATTTGATATTACGTTACCTGTTTTATGCTGAGCAGTTAGTTTTTACACTAAAAGTTAAACATATGAATTATTGCACAATAATTTATATAAAATTCACGTCAAACATTCAATTCTGCAGTCGAGATGTAAGCTTTACAAATGTTAAAAACGGAAAGTTAGTAAAAACATGGCGGATTTGACAACGACCAATCAGAATCGAGACGTCGTATGTCGCCACTGTTATTTAATAGAGGCACTGTAGCGCCCTCAACGGTGCAGATATATTGTCATTATCAAAATCTGCTAATAAAAGCAGATTGGCACAGACAATTTTTTTGAATATAACACAACAAAAAAAAACTTTAAAATCTGCTGCAGAAGAAATACACATAATTATTTGTCAGTTTTCGAAAATGGCTCTGCTGCTGACAAACGTTGTTTAAATGAGATGTTTTACTTTTTTATCGGAGTGCCTCTCTCTTCCAATATGTAGCGCTAGAATAGAGCTTCCTAGTTTTTGGGGCAACTCCAACTTCCTTTTAACTGCAACTGACCGAAGTAGGGATTGTGTCAAATTATCTGAAAATAAATATTTTTTGATAAATTTAAAAGAAACGCATATTTTTATTTAAAACAACAATACGTGAATAAAATTTAAAATAAATAAGAAAAATATATATTGTAATATAATGCTTTTTTCTTTCTATTGACGATCAGCTAAACAGTCTGCATTCTATTACGAAATTAACTCTACAAATCTACAAATCTATGTAAGATATTAATCTAAACGCATTCTTCGTATTGTTAAACTTTATGAATTCACAATTGCACTTAGAAATAAAATATGTACTCTAATCACTTGAAAACCTCAAAGATACACAAAGTAGATAATGAAATGTAAATTGTAAACGTCGATTCATAAATCAATTAGGTTAGTGTAACCAGGTAAATTCAACAATGGAACTGCAACTAATGTACGTGAAGCTTATTATTGTATACGACCTCCGGATCTAAAATTCAAAGTTCTTCCATGTTTAATTCTTCCAACCACTTGACAAATAAATTCCGATGTGTTCACTCCTAAAATACGATTATATAATATGTTTTACTAGTATAAAAATTCAATTATAAGAGTATATATATATTTTCACTTACCGGTAGCAGTACAATTCGGTACACAATACTTTAATTGTCCCATCGTAAATTTTAAGTGTTTTTCATAGACAATAACTACACAAGACGATAAACACAATAACTGTCTGAATCGATTCAATTCAAAATGACAAATGTCAAAATTCGCTCCAACAAGTGAAAAACAAAATTGACATACTAATGATACTGGTGTCGCCATCTTCTGCATGGAAGCAAAACTAAGAATGCTATCCCAGTATCTGCCATTTGCGTTTCCCGGGCCTGGTAGTTTTGTTTGTTTTGCCGATGATTGCAAGTTGAGAATTTTAAAATATAATTTATCAATATTAAGTTGAATATTTTACATAAAATCATAATCGTGAATAGTGGTATATCTCACCGATAATGGCGTGGAGCTATACAGGAGATAATGGTAAGTTTCTTATGCCAGGTGTCGATTTATTGAACAAATTTTTGACAGTTCATATTTTTGTTTTGAAACTGCTTTGATTTTAATTTTAAGAACTTAAAATGTATACACGTAAATATAAAATATTTTTTCAATAATTATAATTGGTAATACATACAGAATTAAATACAGAAATACATTAATAAATAATAAATTAATTAATTAAAAAATAAAAAAGAATTAAATAAAAACGTTAGAATATTTAAAAACATTTTTAACTAGAAAATATCTACAGAAATAATAAAAATATGTAAATTTATTTCTATGACCTATGATAATTTCAAAAATTGTATGCATTGAGAAAATAGATATATAAATTCATAATATTAAAACTTTATTCAATTCTTTTACATACAAAGTATGTTAGGTAAGTTCAAAGTCATTTTTTTCCAATAAGGTAATTTTAATAAATTTTATATTCACTTATAATCTCCCCAGAGCATTAATTCTTTCCGGAATTTTTTTTGAGTGCATTCCAGCAACGTATTAATTAGCACGAGTGGAACACGAGTGCAGATTACGTTGTTGGAATGCACGACAAAAAATTTCCCGGATATGAATTAATGCTCGAGGGCAGATTCGGCAAGAAAATCATAACGTCACCAACACAGAAAGTAAAATTAATTTAGGTTTTATATTTGGCTTAAAATAATCAAGTTATAATAGAATAATATACAATGGCAATTCAATATATTTTTTTAAAATGTCAAACTGACATTTTTGACAAAAAAAATCCACTTATTAATTTTGCTTAGGTAAGCCAAGTAATAAAAAAATTCCAAGAAATTTTTATATTACCATGGTAACCATGCTAGTGCCGTACGATTTTCACTTATAATCTCCCCAGAGCATTAATTCTTTCCGGAATTTTTTTTGAGTGCATTCCAGCAACGTATTAATCAGCACGAGTGGAACACGAGTGCAGATTACGTTGTTGGAATGCACGATAAAAAATTTCCCGGATATGAATTAATGCTCGAGGGCAGATTCGGCAACACAGAAAGTAAAATTAATTTAGGTTTTATATTTTGCTTAAAATAATCAAGTTATAATAGAATAATATACAATGGCAATTCAATATATATTTTTCTAAATGTCAAACTGACATTTTTGACAAAAAAATTCCACATTAATTTTGCTTAGGTAAGCCAAGTAATAAAAAATTTCCAGGAATTTTTTATATTACCATGGTAACCATGCTAGTGTCGTACGATTTTCTGAATTATTGTACATGAATATTTTTAGACAACAAAAGTTTTGTATATATAAAATAGAACTACAATTATTTTTCAGTCACAATTAAACACTTTCTTTTGTACATATATGTTAAACACCATGCGTGTATAGAAAACAAAATTGTTTTCCCCTAATCGGGCACATGGCGTCTGTGAGACTACGGGAATTATATTTTGATGGGTAATCTTGGAAAAAGTTGATCTACAAATCTGTCATTTCACTTAATCTTCATGCTAATGATTTATTACCTACCACCTCACCCAATTATTACTACCTGCACCATCCTATAAAATAAAATTATCTGCTTCATATACAGATATCGGTAATGATGGAATATTTGTACCGTGCGGGCGCTTACCAGGTGTCACCTCACGGGCACTCATTGCTGGCGTGGAGAGTGCGCCACAGGGGTCAATTTTGTGCCATTAAAATGCGATGTAATTTTTGGCGTCGGTCGGGATCTCGGTCGGGATCGAACTCGGGTCCCCAGATTCGCGACCAAACACTCAGGCACACGGCCACGAGACCCCATAAGCTATCAAATGAATTTTAACTAAAATCACAAAGTTAAAAACAATTTTTTTCATGAAATTGTAAATTTAAATACTTTCTATTTGAATATTAAAATTGTAATAATAATTTTATCCAGGTTGGTCATTATGATTAGGTATCATCAGAAGCCAATAATACATAATATGTAATAACAAAAATAGTTAGCAAATATTTTATATTAATACATATAATGTAATTGATTTTAACTTCGTATTTATTATATTATGTCATTTAGGTACATACATTTAAATTATTTTATTTTTTGTAAAATTTTATTGCTAGTAGTTCTTATATTTTGAAAACAAACTATATTAATCGTTTTATTTTAAATGACAAAACATTTTAAGAATAAAAATATTGATGTGTTAAATTTTTCAACTTTGTATACTTGAATTGGTTTCATATACATATTATAAATTGAAAAAAAAAATTACAAGCAAATGATATAAATTACAAATAACTTGATTATTTCAATGAGTATAATTCATTAGTCACGTGACATGTTTTCCGCCAATCAACATTCAGAATCTCCCTAGTTACAATATCTATCACAGCGATGATAAGAAATAAAGAAATTATCACCTTATTTATAATCGTTACTAAGGGATTTGTTTTCTTTATTTTCAACATTGACAGTTAGTTTTGAGTGAGATAACAATAACTCAAACTCCGATATATTAAATAAAACTCGTAAATATTATTTTTAATACAATATGAATTTGAGTGTGGCCGAGGCGAAAGAAGTCTGCTTAGATAGGAATGTGTGGCGAAGGATGATTGTTTCCTAACTATTATTGTGATCCGGATGCGGTATTCGGCTACCGAAAATCGGTCACTTTAATATGTTTAAGAGTAAGGATTTGTTGTATGATGTTGATGTTATTCTTATTGTTATCGGGTTTGTGCGAACCCACTACGTGGGACATGTATAAATGCTCAAAATGACCGCCTTGAGTTCGTAAGGTTATCGTCTATGTGGGTATCTGTCATCTGCACGCATGACAGGTATTACCATTACAAAATCCATAAATAAAAATTATAACTGCATATTCAGCAGTACTAAAACCATCCATTATTACACAAACAAAGGTATAATGTTTAATTAGGATAAAGTAGGTATAAATTTTTAATAAAACTTGTTTTCCAAGATATCTTGATTACAAAAATTTGAATACTTTGAGCTTTTTAATAAAACTTTAACCTCTTGTATTTTGGTAACTATAGAAGAGATAGGACCTATGTTCATATAGCATTTTTTACTTAAAATAATCTCAGGAATATGCTGTTAAAGTTTGTAACATTAGTCCTGAATCAACCTGAACACAGGTTGTTCATTTTAAATGAGTCACCATTGCTGTCGAGAACTATAAGAGCTACAAAGACGGTTAAATGGGTAAATAATTTCTATCTTACTAGACAAAATTAAAGAAAAAAAAAATATTTTTTTCGACCAGTGGTTCTCAAATACTTAACTTTTTTATTTTAAATAAGAACATATATTTTTTATTTGCACATTCGGTAGAATTTAATTTTGAATTTACTTATATAATATTTTTATACCCTTCCGTACATAATATTTATAACAGCACTTGAATTGTTTTAATGGGAGGTGAAGTATATCAATGTTACCAAATCTAAGGTTGTACGTATTCATTATTCTATTAATTGGAGAGTTAATATGGTTATTAATATTACAAAATGGTATCTCAAAAAAAAAAAAAAAATTATCGTGTGTTTCAGTTTGAAGTGTAAATATTGAAATATGGAATAACACTAATCGAAAACAACTGATTATTAAATATTTTATGCAGAGTAAGCATGTCAATGTGAATTCTTCTATTTTCTAAGGAAGTCATATTGAAATATTTCAGTATCATTAAATAACTAGAATGCTCTACATTGAATTTTTTACTTAAAATATGCACATGCTATTTTTGTAAGCCTTCAATTAATTTTACATTTTTTGTATACATAGGACTGCAAATAGTGAAAATACATTCCAATTTGGAACGAACTACTGAATTAAATAAACATATTAACGTCTGAGAATCATTAAAATGTTTGCAGCTTCGTAATATAAAACCTAATGACTTACACAATTGTTTTACTATAATTTCAGTATGAGGATTAAAATTCAATTTACTATCATATGTGATACTTAAATCTTCGGTAACATATTTGTTCTCTAAAATTACATCACAAATATTATATGGGAAATTAAATGATTCTGCTTTTCTTGTAAGATTTACTACATGACATTTTGAAACATTAAGCGATAAATAGTTGTTAGTACAGTAGGTCTGCAACTCGTTTAAAATATTTTGTAACTTCAAGGAATCGGATTCTGTTCTGATAATGTTGTAAAATTTTAAATCCTCGGCGTATAATAAAATAAAATAATTCTTAAAACATTATTTGATGTCGGTAATGAATAGATTAAATATCAAAGGTCCATGGTGTGATCCTTGAGGAACACCGGATTTTACATTTATTAATCGTGATTTATATCCGTTGCAGGATACTGACTATGTTCTGTTAGATATGTACGACTGAATCCATCTTATATAGTAATGAGTCATGGATACCCAATAACTGAGACTTATAAATTAGGGTGGGATGGTGAACCTGATCAAAGGCCTTACTGAAGTCCGTATATATTACATCAATTTGATTATTTTTTTTCATATGTGAGCTAAGAAATTCTGCTGAATAAGCACGTATTAGAATCCCTACAATTCGAATTTACTGTTTCTACGATGATGCCTGTATCTGTGTGTGTGTATGTGTGTTTGTGTGTGTGTGTGTGTGTGTGTGTGTGTGTGACGAAAATGTCTCCTTTGATAACTCCAATACTACAATTCCAAAAGTTATAATTCTATCATATTTCTGTGTCGTACGTCGTCCATATGAACAGTTGATTAAATTTTGGTTATGATTGGTTAACCGGAAGGACCCCAATTTGAATATTTTAACAGTATTTCTTGAAAAAACGCTGTTAAATATAATTTTTTGACCTTTTATGTTATTATAAATAAAAGAATATGTTGTTCTCTATTCGATTTAATTCTATTTTTTTTTCTTCATATTCAATGAATTTAGAGATAAAGAAATTTAAAGAAATAACTTGCAACCTAATGCTGATAAAAGCTGCACCATGGAAACAGAATATTCAAATATTACTAATTGACAGATGTCAGTGTCAAATAAAATTTACATAATAATATCCTTGTGATAAGATTTTACTGGAAATATAAAAATGTAAAATAATTTAAGGTGGCAAAAACCAATTACATAAGCCTCATAAGCCAATTCAGCAGATTATTATGTTATGTTATAAATATAATGCTATATATGTTTTTATTTTCCACTTCTTATTTTAATAAACATACTGTTCTTTTTAGAAGTAGTTCAGTTCAGTTCAGTACGGGGTAAGATCAGTTCATTTCTCCCCTAGAAAACACGCATAGAATAGTTTGCAAAAAAAATTCTGTGTGGAATTTGCACAAAATACGTAGAATTGACGGAAGGTATTGTGCTGGCCATATCAGATTTATTACATAGAATTAGAATGCCATGAAAGAATTACGTGAATATTTTGCTTACGTTGACATTTATGATCAATTAGAAGAACAAAATATTAAATTATTTTTATCACCGCATTCTATGTAAAAAAATAACATGTATTCATTTTTTTCATTCGAGGCACTCTTACTATTGCCATATTTTAATCAAATTAATATAAAACTTTGCATGCATTTTTTCAAAAAAATCATTATATAAGGGTATAAAAATATTATATCATTGAATTCAGAATTAAATTCTCTAACTAATGAGCATATAAAAAGTATATGTTCTCATTTAAAATAAAAAAGTTTGGCCCCAATTTTGAGAACCACTGGCCGAAAACATAAATTGTTTCTTTAAACTTGCCTTGTAAAATAAATTATTTGCCCATTTAAACGTCTTTGTAGCTCTTATAGTTCTCGAGATAGCAATACATCCTCTATTAGTCCGGGGGCTAGTGCTACAAAAAAAATGTATCATGGTATTCCAAATACGAACCCTTGGTGCTCACTTTAAATACCCTGAAGAACGATTTGCTGTCTTCCCCGGAAAAAAAGACGATCTACCCAGCTGTGGGTCATGACCCAAAACTGTCTAAAAAATTGATATTTTAGAATCTATATATATATGTATGTTCATTTTAAGTGGTACACTGTTGCTATCTCGAGAACTATAAGAGCTACGAGGTCTGTTAAATTAGCAAACAATTTCTATATTATACGACTTTCAAAATGAGAGAAACAAGAATTATTTTAGACCAGTGGTTCTCAAAATACGGGGTGCAACTTATTTTAATTGGCAACCTATTTTTTTTATTTGCTTATTCGATTCAGTATACCCTAATAGCCTAATATTGCAAAGTATTTGAGAAAAATGCAAAATTAAAATATCTGTTGTGGCCAGCACAATACCTTCCGTCAATCCTGTATATAATGTAAAAATTCCATACATAATTTTTCTTGCAAAAGATTCTAAATTTCCAGTAAAATTATTTCATAAATTCAATTGCACTTGACACTGACATCTTCTTCCTCTTTACCTTTTTCCATTCGTTAGGGGTCCCTATTTTTGCCGCAATACAGTCCTTCCATCTTATCTTTGGTCTTCCTCTGTTTCTTCAACCTCCCATTACTAAACTACTCACTCTTGTTCAAATATAATTCTTCATTTCTCCTCATGACATGTTCAAACCAATGTAATCGTCTTTCTTGTATCTTTCTAGAAACTTGTAACACTAGAGTTATTTTATTATCGTATCTTTCCGTGTGTTCCTCAACATCTACTTCAACATCCTCATCTCTGCCACATTAATTTACTTTTTACTCATACTGACATCTGTCAATTTGAATTATATGAATATATTAGCAGTTTCCATGTTTAGCATAGCTGGCTGAATTATAAAATTTAATTTCTTTAAAATTCTTTAACTCTGTATCTATTGAATATGAAGTATAAAATGCAATCAAATCGTATAGAGAATAATATATTCTTTAAATTATAATAACGTTAAATGTCAATAAATCAAATTTAACTGTTAAATCTTCAAATGAGGCTACTTCCGGTTCACTAATTATAACCAAATTCTAATCACTTGTTCTTCTGGATGTAAACTTGAGGAATACGAAAAAATTATAATTTTTGGAATCGTGGTATTAAAGTTATGGGATCCGGAACTTTTGTCACACACACAGAGATACACACAGACACACATACATACAAACATACATACATACATACATACAGACATCATCGTAAAAATGGTAAAATCGTATTATATGGACCCTAAAAAACATGCTTATTCACTAAAAAATCATCATTGAATTTTTTGACCAAATACAATACCTACCTTACCTAAAGGTGACGGAAGGTAAAAAGTATCATTTTTATTCAAATATGTCTATACAAAGAGTGCTATGGAAGAAAACATATAAATCAAATTAGTTAATAAACAAGATACAATATGAAGACGATTTATAAAATTTGTTCAAAATTGCCACCATTGACATGAATACAAAGTTCTAATCTTCTTAATAAACTATTTCACACTAATCGCAGTGTTCTTCCGTCAACATTATTAAGAACAAATTCAATATTATTTTTTAATCCGTTTAAATTTTTGTGAACGGTGTCATAAATTTTATCCTTTAAATATTCCCATAAATAAAAATCTAAGGTGCTTAAATCGGGAGATCTGAGAGGCCACGAAATAGGACCGTTAGTACCTATCCATTTGTCAGAAAACATTTCGTTGAGATATTCGGTAACCTGACGAGAATTGTGTGCAGGTCCGTCTTGTTGAAAGTGAATATCTCTTTGAAGTTCCAGTGGTAAATCATCTAAGATATCTTTTACAATATTTCGTATAAATTCTAAATAACAATCTCCCGTCAATGTGACTTCATACATGTGAAAAAATATTTTGTCATTTAAAATGCCACGCGTAAGCCGTACCGTGACGTACCGTGCCGTAACGTATCAAAACCCAAGGATCGTCAACTTTTATTTTTCTACGTTACGGTACGTTGCGATACTATGAAAATTATTACTGCCCTGCACTATAGTCTGTCTTTGTGTGGCTAATATGTGTCAAAGTTTAGCTAATATATTAAATGGAAAAAATACTACATTACAAATAGTCTGTTTTGTGTGACCGACTGACATGAGTGACATAAGTGACATGTGTCAAGTGTCAAAGTTATATTATTATAGTAACAGTAAATTACAAAATTCCAATCGCCGATCGTAGTTACCAGGCTGCAGATGATGTACTTTGTTAAGTTAGTAAAGTTTTTTTTTTCATTATTTTTCAAAATTTTATGTACTGCGCCTACACTTACACCATATTCAACAGTGGCCCTTCTGATGGAATGTCTTGGATTGGTTTCGAAATATGCCAAAACATTTATTTCATTAATTTCATCATTATGGCGTCTTATTTCATTTATAAATGCAAAAGTATTAGAACGTAAACAAATTTCCAATCTCCGAAAGTAATTATGAGCCGGCACTTGTCGCCCAGAATACAAACTAACTGTACCTGTTTACAGCTGCTTTCGAATTTTTTCTACATAAAATGTATACTTCATACATGCCTACCTTCTCATTATGAGAAAAAATATTCATTTTGTTGTTATAATACAGAAGTATACAAAAGTTTGATAAAAATAAAATTAACAATTGTTTTATTGATTTGTTTCCTTCCATGGCACTCTTTGTATAGGCATATTTAAATAAAAATTATACATTTTTAATTTTACATTTTTCTCAAATGTTTTGTAATATTAGGGTAATACATATGAATATCGTTAAATTCAGAGAAAAATACTGAATCGAATAAGTAAATAAAAAAAATAGGTTGCCATTTAAAATAAGAAAGTTATACCCCGTATTTTGAGAACCACTGGTCTAAAAAAGTCTTGTTTCGCTCATTTTTATAGTCTTATAACATATAAATTCTTTACTAATTTAACCGACCTCATAACTCTTATAGTTCTCGAGATAGGAATAGTATGCCACTTAGAATGAACACCTGTATACATGTATGTATAACTACAAGTTGTAGTAAATCGAGGGGGACATTAACTTATTGAAGATTTTTTATTAAAACTAGTGGTTCTAACTATAACAAAGTTATATTTTCATAAATAGGATTGTATATACAGTCTCTCACATTGAAAATCGTACACTTATAAAATGGTTGTGTTTTCAATCATTTCTGGTATAAAACATAATGCATACTTGATATAGTATAGCATTTATGAAATCAAAACAATTGTTTTTTCATAATTTATAAAATTGAAAAATATACTTTAATTTCTAAGTACAAAATTAAATTATATTTTGATGAAACTAAAAAGAGAAGGTCACATTAAAAATCGTACAAATCATATTTATTTAAAAATTTAATAATATAATTTATTATGTTAACATTTAATTACAAGTCACATATTATCTAATATAATAGCAATGTTAACACTGAAGATAAACAGTTGTATTCAGTCTTTCAAAGAAAAATGAAGCAAACTAAAAGAGAAGAACGTGAACTAGTCATTCGTCACTTTAAAAATGGAAAATCTTATACAGAAATCTCTGAAATTTTAAACAGACCTCGTTCAACTATCCAGTACATCATAAATAGGTATAAAATACAAAATCGCATTGTAAATAAAGTTAGAATAAGTTCAAAACGCAAATTAACTGACCGCGATGAAAATTGGATTTTACGTCAAATTAAAAACGATCCCAAAAGTAGTGCCCCAAAAATAGTATCTAATTTAGAAAAGTATTTAAATATAAAAGTTTGTGCTGAAACAGTTCGAAGAGTATTAAGAAAGCATAATTACCACTAGAAGAGATTAGAGTTCGCAAAAAAGTATGCGAATGAAAGTTTAGAGTCCTGGAAAGATGTAATTTTCACAGATGAGTTAAAATTTAATATTTTTGGTTCGGATGGCAAAATTAGAATTTGACGAAAACCGAATGATGAGCTAAAACCCAAAATCTGCGTGCTATTGTGAAACATGGTGGAGGATAACAAATGGTTTAGGGATGTGTATCTGCTTGTGGAGTAGGAAATTTAGTTTTTATAGATGAAATAATGAATAAATGGGCTTACTTAAATATTTTAAAAAATAATTTGAAAACAAGTGCTGAAAAAATGGGTATTTTAAATTCATTTAAATTGTATGCCGATAATGATCCGAAACATACTGCGAAGATTGCTAAGAAATCGACCCTTTATAACTGTCCGAGAGTAATTGAAACACCTCCACAGTCTCCAGACTTAAATATAATAGAATATTTATGGGATGAATTAGTTCATAAAATTCGTAAACATGAAATTTCAAACAAAGAAGTTTTAAAGAGTGCCCTTAAAGAAGAATGAGGAAAAAATGACCAAAATTACATTAAAAATTTAATTCAGTCAATCCCTAGAAGATTACAAGCTGTAATTAAAACTAAAGGATACCCTACAAAATATTGAAAATGGTTTTTAGTTAAATTTATAAGTTGTACGATTTATAGTGTGACCTGTTATTTAAAAATATTTGTTGTTTATGCTGAAATTACGTCATGAAAATTTATATTTATATTGTTTTTGCTTTCTTATTTAATTTATGTTACATTTAGAAGGATTTTTTATATTATTGTACTAAGAAAATATTGTTTTCAATAAAAACTGTACTTAAATGGGAGTGTACGATTTTCATTGTGACAGACTGTATTTTTAAACTCAGTGGCATTTGATAGTTTTTTTTCTGAATTCAACCATGTAATAATTTTATATCTTCACATAACAAAAAATTTGAGACAAATTCAGTTTTTATAGTAGGCTATGTATGAAAAACAATTAGGCTTAAATTAAAATGAAACATAAATACTTGTTAGGTAATAACTTTATAGTGTTAAAACCATTAAATAGTGATTTGTGCACATACGACCTGTTTTAATTCTTCAAGTGTAGTAACGTGCGTAACATAAACTTTGTTTTTGATGGCACCCCACAGAAAGAAATCTAAGGGCGATAGATCGGGAGACCTTGCAGGCCACATTATAAGTCCTCTTGTTCCAATCCAGGCATTTGGAAATTCTTGATTTAAATAGTTCGTTACATCTATTGAATTGTGCGCAGGTGCACCATCTTGTTGAAATATCATCCGCGCCGATCTGCTAATGGTATATCATCAAAAAAAATCCTTAGTTCATTTTGTAAAAAAAAAACAAATATTTTTGAGAAGTTAAAGTGCCCTCATAAAAATATGGACCCAGAATAATATTATTAACAATTCCGCACCACACATTAGTTGAAAAACGTACTTGAAAATTAGTAATACATGTTTCGCGTGGATCTATGTCGGTAGTTTGCCAATAATGCGTATTATGCCTATTAAATATACCATTATTGGAAAAGTGGCTTTCATCTGTCCATAAAATTTTATTTAGAAAATGTGGATTTGTGCGATATTCCTGAATGAAATAATTGCAAAAGTGAAGTCTTCTTGCAAAATCGCCAGAATGGAGATTATGGATTTTATGTATTTTGTAAGCTTTGAATTTATGCTTTTTTAAAATCCTGTGTACCTGCGTATGTGATAAGTTTAATTCTAGTGCAGCTTCTCTAACTGAATTTCTCGGATGCACATTAAAATATGCTAATACATCAGCTTCCAAATTTTCATTTATTTGACGAACTTCGCGATTTGCCATAGTCAGGGAACCAGTTCTACGTAGCTTTCTTTCTAATTTGAAAAAGTATGTTTGATTTGGATTTAAGCGATCAGGATATTGTTGCCGGTATAATCGCAGGGCTTCTCTTGAATTATTGTTTGATAAATGGAAACATTTCAACATATCTACCTTCTCGTTAATTGAGTATTCTTCCATTTTTACAACAAATAATAATCTAAGTTATCAATTCAATAAACTTTTTCACAGGGTTATAACAATAAACTAATACAAATGTCAAATTTTATTTCCATAGCTAGCTTTAATTTCCAGTAAAATTATTTTAATATTTTCTTCAATATCTCGAATACTATTAAGTTTAGAAGGTATAACTTATGAAACTTTTTTAAAGAAAAAATTATTTCCTACTTAATAGTATAAAAATATACAGGACGTACCATTTAAAAAAAAAGTCAAAAATAGGTATATCTCCGAAAATTAAATTTTTTTTTTTTTTTGATTAACACTAACAATTTTATTTGAAAGATTTTTTTTTTGTATCTCTTATAACTTCCGAGAAAAATTGCGTTCCCTAGTTCCGTTTACACCATGGTACCAAAATATATTTCTTTTACATCTTATACGCCGAGGTACATATCAACCAGAATATGAAAGATGTGAGAAAAATATAGTAGTTACCTACTACTTTTGTAATAATTATTGTTATTCCGATCATCCAATTTAAGAAGCGATTACTTACTCACGTGACTATCCTCATATAATATACAAGTACTTCAGTCTTTTTAGTTAGGTGCTCAGAATGCTATACTTTGGTTCACGAAAGATGACAATTAAAGGTCACTTGTTCGAGGAAAGAATACACAGCACTTTATATAGTAGTAGCTTAGCAATATTTCATGTTAGAAAGAGAAATATTATTTAACGTACATATGTCTATGTAGTTTGTGTTGTGTGACAGATATACGTAAATGGTGACATTACTTTCTAACATATTACAAATAATAATGACGTATGTCGTAGAGTTACAAATATCTAATTATCTACTACACTGCCCTCTGTGTTAATGTTTACCCAGTGACGTTGACATTTAAATCAAATTATTCCATGGTTTATGTCAAGTCTACGTTTATATGTTTTGCAAAAACAAGTGAAGAGCATAAATCTTTGAGAAAGGCATTATTTAAAAAGAAACAATTTTCAAATAACACTTATATTTTTCAGCTCAAATGTATCCATAAGTATTTCATGTTGTACGTCTATGTATACGAAATGCAGTGAAGTTATCTGCAAGTAATATTATACCATACGGTCAATAAATGACCTTGACTAGTCATCTTTCGTAAACAAAACTATAGTCAATATTTTCAATATATTAAAAAATCAATTTCATATTTTTCGTCTCGGCATCAGACGTTGCAATACAGATATTAAATATTCCTTATACGAGGGGAGTTTTTTTATGTTATCTACCTAGCTATGAAAACAACATGCTATAGCGACAATTTTCTTATGTCCAGTTTCTGTGACATTTTATAGTGTCATCTCCAAATTTGGCTCCAATCGCTTCACATTTGTCATTTTTATATCAGTTTAAAGAAACGAAAATGAGTGATTTGAAACTTGAACATAGACGCATCATAAAATTTCTATCGAAAGAAGGCAGTAGCCCGAAGAATATCCATGAGAGAATGGTGGCAGTGTATGGTCCAAGTCCAAGTCAAATATTGGTGCAAACAGTTAAAATGGGGCAGGGAATCCATTCATGATGACCCAAAGTGTGGAAGACCTCTGGAAGCACGGACTGAAGAAATCATCAACAAAGTTGAAGATTTGGTGTTGACTGATCGCCAAGTAAAAGTATCAGTTATTGCTAGAGAAATAGGAATATCAGAAATGAGTGTTTTTAAAATTCCACACGAAGATTTGGGAATGAGCAGTGTCGGTGCGATGGATTCCCAGAGTACTCAGTCCCGAACAAAAACTGTGTAGACGACAAATTTGCGAGAAGAATTTAACTGCTTTATCCCAAGATGAAGACTTTCTACAGAATTATAAGCGGGGATGAGACCTGGGTACACCATATTGAACTTGCCACAAAACAAGAGTCCATGCAATGGATTCATAAGGGCTCTCCACCACCCAAGAAAGCGAAGACAATGTTCTGCGAGGAAAGTGATGGTCACAGTTTTCTGGGAAGCGGAGTGGCTATGCGCAAAAAAAGACCCCACAATTATGCTCAGAAAACTTTGCTTCTGCACTACAAATGCAGGGTGCATAAAGCACGAATTGTTCAAGCAGTAGTCAATGAATGCGGCTTTGAGGAACAACCACCTTACAGTCTTGACCTCGCCCCTTGTGTCTATTATCTCTTTCCAAAACTCAAAAAACATTTGAGAGGGCGTCGCTTTTTATGGAATGATGACTTGGAAAACGCCGTGGAGTCGTATTTTGCAGAATTACCAAAAGATTTTTTTTTTTGAAGCCATAGCTTTATTAGAAAAACATTGGAATAAGTGTGTTAGTGTTAACGGTTCTTACGTTGAAAAATAAAATTTTATTTGTTCTCTAACTCGTTGTTTTCATAGCTAGGTAGATAACATAAAAAACTCCCCTCGTATTATAATATTTATTTAATAATTCATGTACATATAGCGTGTTCCACCTTACCAATTCAGTATTTTAGAGAATAGGGGATAGTTTTGATCTCTCTAATTGGTTGAAATTGGAGCCAAGTTTACGCAATTTAATTTTAGACTAGTGTCAGTGTACATGACATGTGACATCTCGTGTCAATTTTATGTGCAATGTCAAGATTTGGAAAGTAGGTAGATAATACCTTTGAATATTTAATACATATAATAACGGCAACGTAATGTATTTAGATTAAATATTTCGAGAGAAGGTGCCATCTATCCCTCCGTATACGAATTATTTCTGAGTTAGTTCAAAAAATACATAATAGGTGGATGTTGCACAGTGTTGCCACGTAGCTAGAACAGCAAGTTAAGATTTTATAAAGGTTTTTATATTTGCTACTGTAAAACAAGTATACATGCACATTGAAGATTCAAAATATATTATCTGGTTATTATGAAACAACATTTTTGAATTATTGATTATTGAATACCTCTAACAAATAATATCTGGCAATGCTGTCAGCACGATTTACCGTAGTTCATAGTTTTGTGGTAGGAGTCACTAGCTATCTATAATAATTTTGTGAATAAAAAGAGACAGATATAGTAAATTGCTAGGCCATATGCGTTGCCGTTCTTATATGTATTATATATTCAAAGATAATACTTTATATTTCACATTTACTGACTAGAATATATAAAATTTCAATGGCATTATGATACCTTTTTAATATTTTAATAAAATGTCAGATGACAGCAGTTCATTTTTTAATTTCATCAGTTTAAAACTGGGACGATGTGAGCGTCATCTACTGAATTGGTGAAGTGGAACAGAGTATACGGTTAAATTTCGTTTCAAAAGGAACCTTATAACTTGTATTTATTTAAAAAACCCTATCTGTAAAACAATCAAAAAATATACTAAACCTTCTAAACCCCAGTGCAAGTATGTGTATCTACTCAAAAAGCATTTAGTTACTTTACTTCAAATTTTCAATATGTCAGAAGCAGACATCAATTTATAAAAACTGATGTGGCCAACAAATGACCATCCGTCAATTCTATGTATTTTATATAAATTACTCACAGATATGGTACTGTCTTGTAAAAGATTATATATTTCTAGTAAAATTATTTCACGAACTATGCAAATGGAAATGTTATGGAAAGAAAAAAATCTGATGTGGCCAGCACAATACCTTCCTTGTATTATGAATAAATTCCATACATAAATTTTCTTGCAAAAGATTCTAAATTTCCAGTAAAATTATTTCATAAACACACGATGCATATTGCACTTGACACTGACATCTTCTTTAGATTTTCCAATTCGTTAGGGGTCGCTATTTTTTGTTTTCTTCTTCCAACCATTTCTTTTTTGCGTATTGTTCTCATTCAGTTCCTTTTCTCTCAAGTCTTCCGCAATACAGTCCTTCCTTCTTATCTTTCGTCTTCCCCTGTTTCTTCAACCTTCTATTACTAAGCTATTCATTCTTCTTCCAATATATTCTTCATCTCTCCTCATGACATGTTCAATCCAATGTAATCGTCTCTGTTGTATCTTTCTACAAACTTCCCTTATTCTGTCATTCCTTACCGTATCTTTCCGTGTCTTCCCCAACATCTATCTCAACATTCTCATCTCTGACACATTAATTTACTGACATCTGTCAATTTGAATTATTTGAATATATTAGCAGTTTCCATAGTTAGCATAGCTGGCTGATTTATGAAATTTAATATCTTTATAATTCTTTAACTCTATATCTATTGAGTATGAAGTATAAAATATCAAATCCTATAGAGAATGTTATAATAACGTTAAATATCAATAAACGATATTTAACTGCGTTTTTTCCAGAAAAACTGTTAAAATCTTCAAATGAGGGTACTTCCGGTTGACCAATTATAACCAAAACCTAATCACCTCTTCTTCTGGATGTAAACTTGAGTAATACGATAAAAATATAATTTTTGGAATCGTGGTATTGAAGTTATGCGATCCGAAACTTTCGTCATACACACACACATACATACATAAATACTGACATCATCGTAAAAATGGTAAAATCGTATTATATAGGCCCTAAAGTTTATTCACTAAAAACTCATCATTGAATTTTTTTATCAAAGACAATTCCTACCGTACCTAGAGGTAACGGAAAGTAAAAAAATTAACAAGAAGATTATTATAAATTTACGCTTCATGTTAATTAACTATTAATAATATTTATATAATAGTCTATTATATAAATTATGTTTAAGCAATATACTTTGATTCACAAAATATTACAATTTCTCAATGGAATTTTCGGAAAGGGATTGTCTTCCGTAAATCAGAACTTGCTTGTAAGCCGAAAAACTTCGTTCAACATCACAGGATGTGACAGGAGCATTCTTATATTTTACCTTATCTTTTGGAATTAACTTTTGTATATTTTCTAAGACAAGTAGATCTGGATTTTTATTTAGAACGTGTTTTAATTTTTCATATGCAGATTTTACAGCATTTCCAGATACGTTTGACTGAGATTCTTTAACATTATTTGAAATATCCAAACTTTCAGACAATGACAAGCCTTGAGTCTCTAATTTATTTATTGCACTTGTAATTATTGCAAAGTGAGTCTTAGTATAAGTTAGGTCAATAAGAATGTTTTGATTTTGAAAACATTTCTACGCTTTTTTAATTGATTGAGCAGATTCAACACCTAACCATGGAACAATTTCCCGGTTACTCAATCAGTCGTTGCGTTAGATTATAGATGGTTCTGGTCGATGAACTATTAAAGAACCTTTTTCTATTTTGGTTGTTTAAAATGTACTTTATGAATCGCATTTGGATATCATAAAGTACTTCTTAAAAAACGCAAACCTAATATCTGTTAGGTTGGTATCTACATATCTATACAATTGTCATCGTAAAGTAAATATTATATCTAGAAGACCTACTATTGAAATGAAGTAAAGTAAATGTCACTCACTTTTACTAACAATCAAATAATAAATTAAATATCCCTAATCAATGTTCGTAAATTAGATAATAAAATAACGAATATTTTGAATATTTTTTGTATTTAGTAGTATAAAATACACGTTTCATAACACATTTTAGCGTACTTGTCCCTTAGAAAACACATGCGCTAAAATCATGTCTTATGAAATTTGTATTTTAATGTACTATTAACGCTAGCGCAAACTAATGTGGGCAAATATGTGGCTATATAAGCTAAAATATACACAAAATCGAACAAAAATAGGTTGCATAAGGTAAAAAAAAGCAAAATATAGGAGAAATAATTCCTAAGACTCTAAAAAAAAATCGTCCGTTACACGTAAACTTGTATTTAAAAACTAAATTACCTAAACTATAAAAATGTTTGAATATAGGCAATTGCCTAAAAATCCGAGCTTTATTCATAACAAAATTATTAGATATAAAGAAAAATAAAAGCAAATGGAAACCGATAGCTAAATTTAATAATACTAAAATTCACCTGATTTCACGCGAATGTTTATTTTATCAACTATGATATGAAGTTTTGCAAATGTCTAACGCTATTTAAAAGAAAACTTAAAAACTTTCTCATTGTAAACTCCGTCTATTCTTTGCAAGAATTTCTGCAATTCTAATAATAATAATCATTGTATGCTTAGTTAATATTACAATTATTTAAAAAATATATTTAACAACCACATATTTTAAAAAAATTAAAATCTTATAGAAAGATTTGTAAATTTTACTAATTCAGTGGCGTAGCTAGAACTTTTGCCGCCCGGGGCGATCCCTTGGTTTGCCGCCTCTCTCAATTAACCAAAAATACATATTAGGAAAAGTCAAAATGAAATGAGCTACGAGTATAGGGAAATAAATTATAATATTTATGTTTATTTTTTAAGTAAAACTGTAATCTTTAATGTCACTATTCTAAAATGTTATTTTTCGTGCGTTTTTGTTAGCAAATCGTTAATAACATTGTCAGAGTCTATTCGGGTTATTTGCGGTTACGTCAAACATATAGCCGCGGTATGTAGGACAGTTACATGCCACTTTAATAAAGCTATCCTTTTCTAGTGCTTTGACAGTTTTGGCAGTTAAGCACATTTTAGTAAATGTAAAAATTGAATTTGTGAAATTATTTCTCAGCGCATTTTGTATTAAAACAATACGCTTTAAATAAAATGTATCACAATACGAACAACATAAATATATGATAATTTGAAAGAGTTTATTTTGAACCGTACATAGCGCCAAATAGAAAACAATGTCATCTGTTAAGTGTAAACAATTTTTTTTTTAGAATTAAAAATTGTTTCTTACAAATCTAATTTTATTACACTATGAAATTATAGGCAATATAATCAATAAATAAATAAGAATATATAATAAAATCACATCATTCAATTTTATACTTTTCAAATTAGGCAAATAACAGCTCTTTCAATAAAGCAATCGCCGTGCGTTTCATTGTATTATTATTATGAATATGAATTATAGTATAAGGAAATATAACTGTATAACTATATATAGCAGGTGTAACACAAAAAACGGGCAATAATGCTTGAAATAAACGTAGAGAAATAAATTCTGCATATAATTCACATTTTATTTTGCACGTCTCGTAACTGGACAAAATTAATTTAAAATTTTATAAAATTGACTTCTTTATTGTGTTAGTCATGGTATTGAAATGAAATCACAAACAAAAGTAATTGTCACTTTTCTTCGTGTGAATAATTCTCCATTTTCATAATTGATGAACCAAACAGAACATTTCTGCCAGTAAAAATGTTACATGTCACAATGTGGCGTTTTTGACACGTAAAATGTCATTACATTTTGTGATTTTATTTCAGTACCATGTCTAACATTTTAAAGAAGTCATACACTATTATAAATTTTTATATTAAATTTGCTCAATTACGAGACGAACAATATAAAAGTGATTATTAAATTACATGCAGAATTTAATTCTCTACAACATTTATTTAAAACATCATTGTCTAAAATTAATAGGCCTCTTTTGAGCAAAGAATTACTGTTTTCCCATGTTAAACGCCTATGGCCTGGTTTTTGAGTTCACTCCGTATATTTAAGTTAAAGTATAGTTTCCAAAAACTAATTATTATTTAAGTAATAAAAAGTGCCGCGCCCAAAAAAGTACCACCCAGGGAGGACCGCTCCCTCCGTCCTTCATTGCTACGCCACTGAATATATTGCCTAAAAAATATCTTGCGATTACATAAAATTTAAATTCTTTTTCTGAGAAAACACCTTCTTTGACAGTTGTAGGGCATAACACTTACGTCAGGACAACAAAACTTTCTGTGGCAATAACACAAAATACTTTAATGTGACACATAGTATTTTCCCCTTTACGCTCTTCAAATGTCGGAAGTTGCTGTTTAATTATAATTATTCTCATTTTTTGATTGTTTACCATCAATTTAATTTTAAATCGAAAGATGAATGAAGGCAGAATTATGAAGATAAGAATTTCCTCATTGCTCTCGTCAAAAGAATGTAATGAAATAGGTACATTTAAATATTTCTCTAAAAAAATCATTAATTCTAGTAGTGTAAAATAATTATATTTTTATTTTCGACTTATCTGTAGGTTTATTATATTTTAAAAATGAATTTTATTATATAAATAAGTAAATATGACTAAAGTGGTTTTAGGAAATTGATATAATTTTTATTTATTATTATAAAAATTACAGGTCCCGAATTCTGGCATAATATCGATTCTAATGTTTGTGGGCACCGACAGAGCCCAATCGACATCAAGGCAACCAATTGGAAAGTAACCCATTCGTGCTCTAAACAAAAGTTCAAAACACATTATCTTCCTGGCGAACTGACCCATCTATACAACACAGGGCAATCCTGGTCAGTAAAAGGAGAAAACATGCAGTCTCGTAAGGTGCTCTAAATAATACTTAAGAACCTTAGAACCAACTACATTTTATTACAGACATATCAGGCGGCCCATTAAATCATGTTTACGCATTAATTCAGATACAAGCTCATTGGGGAGAAGATTTGAATGGATCTGAACACACAATAGACGGGAAGCACTATCCCTGTGAGGTAGGTATCATCAAAAATTGGTACGTATTTACTTATTTTCAAAACTAAAGATGCAGATACAGGACTATTATAATAGATACATACACATACATACTTGTAGCAGAATTTAAATATAAACACAAATACCTCAACAGGGGCGCCGACTTATCAAAACTTTTACAAATCGTACTTATTCCTTCGTTAGTCGTGCGATCTACATATGTAGACCACGCGTCTTTATAGTAATAATTCGAATAATATATCGTATTAATGCGTAGGAGTGATTCTAAGTATAGAAGTAGTACTTTGACCATGTGTAGTTTAAATACAAGCGCTCTACGATTGTAGACCGCACGATTAACAGCCTTATAATTTAACTCCGTTCCTCTTATTTGAGGAAGTCTATTCCAAAAGTCGTCGTGTCCACTTAACCATATTTTGAGTAAATTAGAAAAAAAAGGTTAGCGACTTAATAAATAGTAATTTGTCTATTATTTTCGGTTAATACGATAGAAAATTAATTTAAATTCAATTTATATAGTGTCATTCAAATCTGTATTGTTCAGTTTATTCAGAAAAGCAAAATATAATTTTGACAAGACAAATTTTGGAATAGCCAATTAAATAAGGTTAATTTTTGGAACAACAAAACAAAAATATGATACCTTTATCATTAGGGTATTCCTACAGGAACTTGTTTATATGTGAAATTATTTTTTGTTACAATACTAATGAATGAAAGCAATACATCATATAAAAAAATGTTAAAAATAATTCAATGATTCAATAAGTTCTGAATGTTATAAACATTCAAATTTGTATTAAGGTCAGGGACCCGTTTTCGCAGACGCCATTGGCTGGTTTTGGATAAGTTTTGTTAGGCCACAGTCGATGGATAAGGCGAGTTTTGGAATGAAATACATTTTTAAGCTCAATTTACGTGGTAGCATTTAATAAGTAATATTACTTATTAAATGTTGGTAGTCACGCAGTTTTAGAGGACTAAAATTTATTTTAAATTATAGAGCTCCATCTACCGAACATTTTGATACGTATGACTTGATTTTTTTTAAAAGTGGAGAAGACGACTATTGGAATAGACCTCCTCATTTTTTAATTTACCTAGGCGTTTATTATTGTTGTTAATTTAGAAGTAGATATGTTTACATATTTACATAAAAAAAATCTGATGTAGCCAGCACAATACCTTCCCTCAATCCTGTGTATTATGTACAAATTTCATACATAAATTTTCTTGCAAAAGATTCTAAATTTTTGGTAAAGAAAATTATGAAATTTTGAATGAATAATTATAACACTTGTCAGTTATGGACATAATTAATTACTGTCATTTTGAAACGGGTCCCCATATCTGCTTGCCAAAGTCAGCAAAGTCATGTCACTGCACGCGCCCTATACATAAATTTTCTTGCAAAAAATCCTATATTTCCAGCACAGACAAAAGACACTATTAAGATAGCCAACTGCAATGATAAGGTGGTAGGCATTCATGTCCTGCAACACTAGCGTTTAGTGTCATAATACATAACTAAAATGATTATGGTGGGTAGTATGCAACCCGCATTTATACTTTTGAGAATATTTATTATTTTTTATTCATATAGTTTAAATCGAAAACTTTGAAATAAATATATGTGTGAATAATATTGTTAATGAATGCAAAGTTTTAAATTTAAGCAATATACGTATAGAAGAATTATTTATATTATTGTTCGGGATCTTAAAGATGTAATAAACAGAAAAGAAAAAAATATATAATCAATAAGAAATAAGACGGATATTTATTTTTTCATATTACAAAAGGAAAATATAAAATTCAGATCTTAATTATTGTACAATATTATTTAAATTTTTGTTTTTATTATACCTGTTGGTCTTACTTTTGTATTTATTAAATGCCATTAATTTTACAGGATTGTTCAAATGATTTTTGCTTTTTCCACATAAAATTTTGTTTACATTCTTTACCCATACCAATAATAAAAATTTCAAGACTATATTTATTGTTTCGTCTTTTATATTGTGATCCAAACAATTAAATGTTATATGTGCTGTTTTCTTTTTTGAAACAATCGTTAGTTCATGTAAAATATATGTTTTATAGCACATTTTAGCCTTGGTCTGAAATGGTAGCTACTACTTGTTATCCACATTCACGGACTTCTTTTATAATATCATTAATTAAGTTGGCGAGATGATGTCTTTCAGTGGCATTTTCGGAAAAAAACATAAGCAATTGGTTGCTTACATTTCCGAAATATGCCTCTTATCATAAAAACCGAAGCATATTTCGCAAACTTAGGTTTGTGTAATCCATTTCCTAAATCTTCGAAGCCTTCTATCAGATTTTTCGTCAGTCAGTTTCGTAGTCTAAATGTGGGCTTACCGCCATTTCGTCAAACATTATGAAGCAGTTCTTGTCGACAGCCTTTAGCTTCATTAAATGTTTTTTCATGTTTTGAAATATATTTTTTTGTTTATGCCAAGTTTTATTGGTATCTTTTTAATAGAGCTAAAATTGTCGTCCTACTCGGCAAAGAAAAAAATCTTTGATAACAGCCTATATCCTTTGCCACTTTGTTTATTGTAGGGATAATGCCAAAATTTTATCGTCTTTTGATTCCGAAGTTGACACTGAATAAACTTATATGTAGAATCATTTACTGAATCTATCCATTTTGTAAATGATTCAGACTTATTCAATTTCTCAGCAGAGGACAACCTTTGTTTTAAAGACATACATCTTTTTGCGACAGCAGCTTGCTTTTTATTTAAAGATGTTACTGTTTTGTATAAATACTTCTCTTTCGTCGTTAATTCTCCTGCACTTCTAAGATTTATTTGCTTTAGAATTTGATTTCTGTGTCGTTTTCCATCTATATACAACACATAATTGAGTCTCGTATTTTGATTTTTTTTTTTCAAACGTCTCTAATAATCTACTTGATATACGAGTAACAGGAGAATGTGCTCTTTTCTTAGTTATTACATTTGTCTGCTCGTTTAATAACGTAACATTAATTTCGCCCATTTCCATAGGAATTTCCTGTGTGAACTTTGAGGTGGATGGAAACAGACTTTCCGCATTTATTTTTTCTGACGAGTTACATTTGGCCAAACTAATTTCTGTCGAATTAAACACATTTCGCATCTTTGACTGCCTTAGGCAACTTGGAATAAAGAATGAATTTTCCACTGTTGCATCACCACGAAATCCTAAGTAAAATAAAAATATACGTATTCACATCGTTTTCTTAGTAATTTCATATTGTATTGCACAAATTAAGCAATTATTTACCTGGAACTTTTATGCTCGGCAATGAATAATTTTTAAGGCGCTTTGACCCTGGAAGCTTGCATTCGCTTATAAAGTGTTCATCACATACATGGTAATTTCGCCTTATTCGAAGTTCATTTAAATTTACAAAATTTGGATGAGCTACTTGTTCAGTTCAAATATTGTAAATTTCTTCTTCAGATATAGGAAAATGTTTTGTTGTATTTTCAACATCACAACCCGGCCCACAACAAGCTCTTGGCATTTTGCAGAAGTAAATAAACACAAAAATAGAACAATATAAAATAATACAGCAATAAAGAATAAAATCACCTCACGAAAATACAATTTCTGACAATTCCAAATTTAAATTGTCATGACTTGCCGCCAAGTCTGCCGCGATTTTTAAATCACCGAACATTTACGAATTTTAACGAAATAATCCGAACGAAGTACTACTAGCGCTAAGTGTCGTAATACATAACTAACTGAAAGTTTCACGGCCATGCTATATAAAGAGTTTTCCAATAAGAGGTGTTATTTTGAATAGCCCGCTATTTCGGTAGATGTCGCTTTTGAAGCTGTCATTTTTTGACATTTGACAAGTAGAAACTACGCCATTAATAAAAATGGAACGATACACGCTTCAACAACGCATTGAAATTATTAAAATTCACTATAAAAATGGTGAAAATTTGGCAGAGACGGTTCGTAAAACTCGACAATTTTTGGGTCGTCGTGAAGCACCTTGTCGGACCGCAATACAGAAATTGGTGGAAAAATTCGAGCTGTTGGGACAAGTTAGTGTTGTGAAGAATAAAACCCGTGCACGTCGCTCAAGAACAGCCGAGAATATTGCTGCTGTAGCCGAAAGTGTTGAAGAAAACCCAGGTTTGTCCATTCCTCGTCGTTCTTTGGAATTAGGCATTCCACAAACGTCATTACACCGTATTTTGCATAAAGATTTGGGTCTTAAGGCTTATAAAGTCCAGTTAACACAAGAACTCAAGCCGGCCGATCATCAACAACGTCGTGTCTTTGCTGATTGGGTCGTTGAAATGCATGAAAATGATCCGGAATTCCATCGAAAAATCATCTTGAGTGATGAGGCCCATTTCCACCTCGGTGGCTTCGTCAACAAACAAAATTGTCGCATCTGGGGCTCAGAAAACCCAAGAGTTATTGTTGAAAAGCCTCTCTATCCTCAACGTGTGACTGTTTGGTGCGGTTTATGGTCCGGCGGAGTCATTGGACCTTACTTTTTCGAAAATGAGGCTGGAGCAACAGTTACGGTGAATGGATTGCGCTATCGAGAGATGATTAACGATTTTTTATGGCCGGAATTGGATGGTATTGATCTGGACAACGTTTACTTTCAACAAGACGGCGCTACGTGCCACACAAGCAACGAAACCATTGATCTTTTACGGGAAAAGTTTCCGGACCGTGTTATCTCTCGAAGAGGTGATCACAATTGGCCACCGAGATCTTGTGATTTAACACCTTGCGACTTCTTTCTTTGGGGCCACGTGAAAGAGAAGGTCTACGCCAACTGCCCAGCGTCGACTCAAGACCTCAAAGATGGAATTCGTGAGGCTATCGAGGACATAGGACAGCCACTTTGCGATTTGGTTATGGAAAATTTCATGAAAAGGATATTGTCCTGTCAGCGTGGTCGTGGTGGTCATTTGCCTGATGTTATTTTCCATTATTAACGGCATACCTTCCTCTTTATAATGAAATAAACATCCGATTATTTATATTAAAAAATGGCATTTTTCTTTGAATATCAAAATAACACCTCTTATTGGAAAACCCTTTAGTTGACACGGCCAGATTTCCAGTAAAGTTATTTCATAAACAAACTATGCAAATTGCACTTGACAATGACTTCTTTTTCTTCTTTAGTTTTTCCCATTCGTTAGGGGGTCGCTATTTTTTATTTTCTTCTTCCACTCATTTTTGTTTTGCGTGTCGTCCTCATTCAGTTCCTTTTCTCTCAAGTCTTCCGCAATACAGTCCTTCCATCTTATCTTTGGTCTTCCTCTGTTTCTTCAACCTTCTATTACTAAGCTATTCATTATTCTTCCAATATATTCTTCATCTCTCCTCATGACATTTTCAAAACAATGTAATCGTCTCTCTAGTATCTTTCTAGAAACTTGTAACACTAGAGTTATTTCCTTGCCGTATCTTTCCGTGTGTTCCCCAACATCTACTTTAACATCCTCATCTCTGCCACATTCATTTACTTTTCATTGATACTGACAACTGTCAATTTGAATTATTTGAATATATTAGCAGTTTCCATAGTTAGCATAGCTGGCTGATTTATGGAATTTAATATCTTTATAATTCTTTAACTCTATATCTATTGAATATGAAGTATAAAATGCAATCAAATCGTATAGAGAATATATTCTTTAAGTTATAATAACGGTAAATGTCAATAAATCATATTTAACTTTTAAAATCTTCAAATGAGGCTACTTCCGGTTGACCAAAATCTAATCACTTGTTCTTCTGCATGTAAACTTGAGGAAAACGAAAATATTATAATTTTTGGAATCGTGGTATTGAAGTTATTCGTAACTTTCGTCACACACACACAGACACAATTACTTACATACAGACATCAACGTAAAAATGGTAAAATCGTATTATAGGGACCTTAAAACATGCTTATTTGTTAAGAACTCATCATTGAATTTTTTGACCAAAGACAATACCTTCCTTACCTATAGGACGGAAGATAAAAAAGAACAAAAAATACTAGTATTAAGAAACGTATATATTATTGAATTTATAATTATTTCTAAGTCAATCTTTATACCTTTTACGGAAAATAAAATAATGTGACCTAACATGGTCATTCTCAGTAGTGTCAACGTTTGATACGAATATCAACTAAAATTATATCAAATAATTATATATTCCGTAAAAGGAATTAATATTGACGTAGGAATAATTATAAATATTATTAATATACACGTTACTTAATACAAGTATTTTTTTTTCTTCTTTTTTAAAAATAAATAACACCCAATCATTTTTACAAGTTATAATTTATTTTATAAGATTCTGGTTGATGACATGCGTCTTCTGCTTATTCATTTTTAGTATATCGACATTATTAAGAAATTGAATATATTTAATTTATCTTTCTATTCATACCACAACCATTGTTGTCAGTTGAAACGGCGAGCAACAGTCTGAGAAAAACGATTTTCCCGTGTTAACGGGCTATGTTGGGGTCCGTGAAGTTGGAAGCACAAATAATATTTTTTATATTAGTAATTAGTGCTTCGTTAGTGCTCTTTTGTGCTCAAACTTTTTTGAAAATAATTGAACGGTTCACGAAATAATGTAACATTATTATTAACAGCACGTCACTATTAAAATTTCAAATTATTTAATACATCTTTTGTTAGTGCTCTTTTGTGCATTAAATATTTTTGAAATTCACAAAGCGGTTCATGAAATATTTAATATTATTTATTGACAAGCCAAATTTACACTTAGTACGTCATTAATAAAATTTCAAATTATTTAATACATCTTTTGTTAATACTTTGTTAGAGCTCTTTTGTGCTTTAAATTTTTTTGAAATTCATAAAAGTGTTCATGAAATAATTAATACTATTTATTGATGTGCCTACTCACACCTAGCATGTCACTAGTAAAATTTCAAATTATTTAATATATCTTTTGTTAGTGCTTCGTTAGTGCTCTTTTGTGCTTTTTTTTTTGAAATTCACAAAGCGGTTCATGAAATATTTAATATTATTTATTGACGTGCCAACTTCACACTTAGTACGTCATTAATAAAATTTCAAATTATTTAATACATCTTTTGTTAGTACTTCGTTAGAGCTTTTTTTTGCTCTAAATTTTTTTTGAAATTCATAAAAGTGTTCTTGAAATAATTAATACTATAATTATATTGATGTACCTACGTCACACCTAGCACGTCACTAGTAAAAATTCAAATTATTTAATACATATTTTGTAGTGCTTCGTTAGTGCTCTTTTGTGCTTTAAATTTTTTTGAAATTCATAAAAGTGTTCATGAAATAATTAATATTATTTATTGACGTGCCAACTTCATTACTAAAATTTAAAATTATTGAATACATCTTTTGTTAGTGCACAGTTAGTGCTCTTTTGTGCTATATTGTTTTTTTTTTTATTTAATAGAGCGGTTCATGAAAGAATTAACATTATTCAATGATGTGTCGACTTCCCACCTAGCAGGGCATTAAAAAAATATCAAATTATTTAATATACCTTTTATTAGTGCTTTATTAGTGCTCTTTTGTGCTTCAAAATTTTTTGAAATTCATAAAACGGTTCATGAAATAATTAACATCATTTATTGACGTGCCAACTTTACACCCAGTACGTCATTAAAAAATATCTAATTATTTTATGCATTTTTTGTTTGTGCTTTGTTAGTGCTCTTTTGTGTTTCACAAATTTTTGAAAATCCGATTCATCCATGAAATAATTAACATTATACAGCGCAAACTTCTCACCTAGCACATTATAATAATATTACTAAAATAGTAAATTTATTAATGTATATTTTGTTGGTATTTCGTTGTATTTATAAAAAAATTACCTATTCCGTAACCCATATACGGAAAAGGTGCAGAGACCATAATAAAAATCGCAATGAAATTTTGAATTAAAAGGCACTTTTTCCGTCCCTGTAATCCATTGACCTAATAAACTATAGATGCAGTGCATTTGTAACATCCTTGTTCCAAAATAACGATGCATGTATATATACAGGGTGTTAATAAAAAAACTTTACACACTTTAGCAGGTGATAGTAGAGATGAAAACAAGAAAAAAATTCTAATACACTTAGGTCCAATACTCATTGGTTTTTAGAAAATTTATGTATGGAATTTGTACATAATACACAGTATTGACGGAAGGTATTGTGCTGGCCACATCAGATTTAACAACTAAGGACTCTAGGTGTTTACGATCAAGTGCGTGAGTCTCTTCGACGACGGCTGCAACTTTGTTTACAATTGATCGTAAACACCTAGAGTCCTTAGTTGTTAAATCTGATGTGGCCAGTACAATACCTTCCGTCAATCCTGTGTATTATGTACAAATTCCATACATAAATTTTCTAAAAACCAATGAGTATTGGACCTAAGTGTATTAGAATTTTTTTCTTGTTTTCATCTCTACTGTCACCTGCTAAAGTGTGTAAAGTTTTTTTATTAACACCCTATATATGTCATTTTCCACTTTGCCGCGCCTTCCTAACTTCCGTACTGTTAAACGATTGATATATGTATATATATATATATATATATAACTATTAATACGACTATTGCCTAGGTTACGATAGTATATTATTTTCTTATATCTAAAATAACTTGTTTTACTAAGAAATTCATAATAACAAATGAACTACATAACGAAGAAATATCAAAAAATAATAGTACTAACATAAAAAGAAAAACAATATGATGGCAATTATTTACAAATTTATGCAACCTTAGGTATTTTTGGTATTTTTGCAACTGCAAAGCCATTTTTTATTAATAAGTAATTAAACAATTACGAAAACAAACACTTAATAACGTAAGTAACAAAACTATCTGTCACCTGTATCATTTGTTTGCATTTGTTTATTGCATAGTCTACTTCAATATTGTAGAATTATTTCTGATTTTTAATATCATTTTTCTCGAAATAATTGTTATACAACCCCTTATCATATTTATATCGTTGAAATCAGAAAAAAAAATCTCTATCTAATGAACAAAAAAAATATATAGGTTGCCATTTAAAAAAATATAATTTTATTCTACCGTTTGAGAACCACTGGTTGAATTTTTTATTTATTATTCCTCATAAATTAAGCCCTTTTTCCTGGTAAATTTTTGTATATAACATTTTTCTCTAAAATCATTAGTTCGCCCAAAAAAGCGCTGGTTGTTTTAAAGGAAACACCCTGTATATATATACATATATCAATCTTTTAACAGTACGGAAGTTAGGAAGGCGCGGCAAAGTGGAAAATGACAAATTTCGATTAGTTATGAACTTTGTATGGAAAATATAACTATTTTATTGAATTTAATACAAAATACATCGCTTCCCCATGATTCCGTCCTAAATACACCTTCTTTCACCTAGCAAATAGCACGAATATTATTATAGCACAAACAAATCAAACGAATGAAACGTGAAATAAAAATGGCGTAGTTGTATGCGAATTGTCAGATTTTTACATGGGAATGTACAGTTTTGTGATAGAGAAAGATATGATAAGAAATGCATGCGCAGTATCGCAGTATACTTTTAGCATGACTTCCGTACTCTTGAAGGATAGATATATGTCTGCACTGTTATCTTGGAACATTTTTGTAAAATAGGCAGAATGGGATGCGCGGGGTTTATATTTTATAAATAATATCTAAATATTTAGATAATCTCATTAGACCATACATTGGAAATTCATCAACCTATGTCAAGAATTCCAAACATTTTATTGAAATTATAAAGAACCAACATATCTCATCAGAATATCTTCTAGTGAGATTTGATGTTACGTCATTATTTACGAAGATCCCATCAGAGACACCCTGAAGCTGCTTGAAATTTTTTTTTTCAGAAGATATTGTGAAACTTTTTCGACATTGTTTAACGTCAAGCTTCTTCGTTTTTAACAATGAATTCTACAAACAAGTTGATGGTATTGCAATGCATAATCCTCTCTCTCCTTCCATAGCTAATTATTGTATGTAGTTCTTTGAAGAATTAGTTTTGGATTCTACTACGATAAACCTTCATTATGGTTACGTTATGTTGATGATGTCTTCGCTATTTGACCCCATGGACGTCAAAACTTATCAATTTTCTTAAACCACTTAAAATATTAAGTTCACTGTAGAAGTCGAAGAAAATGGCATTATTCCCTTTCTGGATGTATTACTGGAAAGAAAAGAAGATGGTTCTTTACCACATTCAGTCTACAGTAAGTCTACGCACACTAATCAATATATTAATGCCAATTCACATCATCATCCTTCTCAGAAATATGGTACAATTAAATGGCTAATGAGAAGAGCTTCAGAAATTTGTCATTCAGAGAAATTAGAAAAAGAGATGAAAGATATTAAGAATATTTTTTATAAAGAATGGTACCTACTAACAATGCTAATGAAAGGGACGTATTGTTTGCTTCGCTTCCTTACGTCAAAAATGTCGGACAAGTTTGGTAGAATTCTTCGTAAGGAAAACATGAAGATTTCGTTTTCTCCATATGTTAAAATTCGACATACATATGTTGAGACAAGTAAAAGACATCATCCCTCTTCAGTCATCAGGGATTTACCAGATTCCATGTGTCTGCGGGAAAGTTTACATTGGCCAGACTGGTGGAACTATTTCAACAAAATTGATTGAACATCAGCGTTCGATCAGATTGAACCAGCTAGAAAAATGTTCAGTTGTAGAGCTTGCCCTGGAAGAATTCCAACGTATCAAATTTGAAGAAACGAAAATTCTAGCAAGACCTACATATCAACAACAGGTTAATTATAGAAGCCATTGAGATTTTCAAAACCAAGAATAATAATCTCCATCATTGTGACGGTTTAGAACTTAGTCGGGCATGGTTTCCTATATTAAATATGTTGTAATTTGTTACCTTGGTAACCTGTTGCTATTGTTTTTGTTATTATTTATTTATAAATATAATGGTGACATAACAATACCACGTAAGTGTAATACGTAAAATTTGCGTTGTATGAATAACAGTTACGTGTTATTACACGTCATTTTTGAACGCTAATAGATACGTGTTATTGCAAATGCATTTTAGACGTATTTTAAATTTTCTTTCACTTACAGGGTTTTAACAACGCATGCGCTTTCATATTTTTCAACAAATTCACCAAAAATATTATTTTCGCCAAAAATGTCAGATACGTGTTATTGCCATGTCACCATCGATATGTTGTATCTTCCATGAAGAAGAAAGCAGTTTATGCTGCCGAACGTCGTTTTTTTTAAATCAATAAACAGAACTAAAACTAAAAAGGTTGTATCATTTTATTTGAATAATGAGTTCTGAAAGATTTTTAAATAATTTAAACAAACTGTTGTTTCCCGCTTCCATAGCACCACTAGATGTTGGTGGACAACTTTCAAAAACATTTTTTCTAATACTTGTAATAAGAAAATCGTCGATCGTGCTTAAAGTTATGTATGTACAACGGGCATAACTTGCTTTTAATCATGATAAAAGCTTCTTTACGCCCTTAATACATAAATAACTATTACGTATAAATAAATAAATTAAACTGTACTATATATTATTATTTCTTTACAATCAACGTGCGCACCCACTACAGTTCCTAAACAATGTCAAATATAAATTGTTTAGGAACTGTAGTGGGTGTGCCTGTTGATTCGATATAAACTTATCGCTCATAAGCTAAGTAACCAATGAAAATACCTTTTTAATTTTTATGTCACACTATAACAAAGGCCCTGATTTCTGAGGTATTTTATTATATTATGATATTTTTGAAGTTAAAATTTATTATTAACTATACACTTTTACAACTTTATTAAATTGTGGCTACAATTGATTACCCGGAAGTACTATTTTATTTGATGCTCTTAACAGATTTTCGTCAAAATATTAAATTTGATTGCAAAACACCTCAAATTTATTATTACAGACATATTATTTATGGGAACAACGTAATAGTTTTTAGTTACAAAAAGACACGAAGTTAGCGCGAGTCACAATTCGCGCTCTCACAATTTAAAAAGTACAGCGCTATTAGCCGTATTAAAGCCGTATACTTTCGCTGCGTTGGATCAGATCCATATTACATGGATCAGTAAATTGCATGTTCTTTTGAATTCCGATCAGTATCCCCACCCCAAGACCAAGTAATCCAGATTAGTGCCATCTACTCCAACAAAAACTTGGATTAGAAAGATCATATCACTTAAGATTGAAAAATGGCGGAAGCGGCGGAAGAATCTGTCATATTTTATAATTCAATCAGGACAAGAGATTACATTTAAGGTTCTAAAAGAAATTTAAACAAGAATAAACAATGGTAAATATAGAAAATTGAAATTCATTTTTCCGACTGATTTTGACAGATACGTGACCTAATCTGATCTAATCAATACGACCAGTTGGATCTGATCCAACCCAGCGAAAGAATACGGCTTCTTTCGCTGCGTTGGATCAGATCCATGTTACATGTGTATTGTTTTTTACGAAAACATGAGACGTACGAAAGAGATCTGGGTTAATGTAAGATTTTTGCGAATTGATTTTTGGAAATGTGAATGAAAACTTGTGAACGTAATTTTTGAGTTGTTGTAAGTAAAATGGTATTTCTGAATCAGGTAACATTTTTGATTGGTTCGAAAATTCCCCTGGTACGCGTAGGGCAGTTCCGTAAACAAGTTCAGCTGAACTACATTTAATTGGTTCTTTGTATGTTGTGCGTAGGCCTCATAAAACTAACGGTAGATAGTTATACCATTCTGACGGATTGTTGTAAGTTTTGAGTGAAGTTTTAAGTTGTCTATGAAATCTGTCGATCATTCCATTTGCTTGTGGATGATAAGCCGTTGTTTTTATGTGATTAGTGCCTAATATTGATAATAAGTTTTTGAATAGACCGGATTCAAATTGTTTTCCTCTATCTGTTGTAATGACAGATGGGCAACCGAATCTAGATATCCATGTAGCAACAAAAGCTTTAGATACAGTTTCTGCGGTGCAATCTTTGACAGGTGTTACTTCAGGCCCACGCGAGAAATGATCTATGCAAGTTAATACAGTAGAATATCCGTTTGAAAGAGGAAGATGAACAAGATCAATGTGAATTTTTTCGAAACGGACTCCAACAAAATCTTGGATTAGAAAGATCATGTCACTTAAGATTCAAAAAATGGCAGAAGCGGCGGGAGAATCTGTCATATTTTATAAGTCAAGAGGTTACATTTAAGGTTCCCTGAAGAAGGCAGCAGTTCATGCTGCCGGAAAGTCGGTTTTTATAACAATAAACAGAACTGATGTTACAATTAAAAGTTAGCCAACGTGACAATGAACTAAATTGTAATAAAAATTTATAACTCGTGCCGCTAACCTCAGTCTCGAGTAAGGGGTGGTTCAAAAAAGTTTATAAATAAGTGATAAAAGAAAAATGTTAGATTTTATTTTTTATAAGGACGCCATGCTATTCAAATTTGGAAAATAAAAGCAATCTTACAGGTATATGAAATCCTGAATAGCAAAGGGATTTTTACTAAATCAAAAAAAATAATAATAAACAGGACAAAGGTTGAATGAAATCAAAATCGTACATAAATTTAACTAAATACCAGATTTATTAATTGTTTAAATTATTAATATAAAATGAGGAATTTGAGAAAACTACAAACCAATATATATATATATATATATATATATATATATATATATATATATATATATATATATATATATATATATATTAAGAAAATTAGCCACGCAACAGAGTCTCGCTGAACCAAAAACTGACTCACTTGGGTCAACAACCTATCTACGATTTTAATGGATGCATCCTTAAACTCGCGACCCCAAATAAATATCTTAAAGCACAAAAAAATATAAATATCATATAAAAAAAAAAAATCTCTCGATCTCAAATAATCAATAATCAACATCAAAATAAGCAATGTTCATCGCGCATCGACGATTAAAGAATAAGTTCAGACGGGTGTCAAAACGTTCGTCCGAAATGCAGGATCGTACACGAATCATCGACAGGACGAGTTACAAAATGAAACGGGCTCACCAGGATATGTGTTGAATCCTTGTACAGCGTACTCGGCCGCTTACCGCCGCCTCGTTTCCCAAAATTCTCTCAAGCCGGTCCTGTGTTCAATGTCTCTCCTTTCTCTCTGCGCGATTATGCAGCGAATGTCTCGTGCGGTACGGACAGCCTCACCACACGAGCCCAATATATATATATAGGTATAAAAAAAAAGGCTACACAGAAATATTACACTATATTAGCAATCGAATGACCAACGAAAGAATTCCACACTTACGCATTAAATAACTGCCCTTTTTCCTTTATAAAGATATTGAATATCTAAGTGACAATTTTGAAGGAGATAATCCGTCAGAACGACGCTAAATACCAACTGTATTCTTTTCTTCAATAGAGTGAAAAATAATCCGTTTACTAAAAACGTGCCACGAAAATCACTAATCTCTTTGCAACAATCTCCATGTGCAATAGTATCACAAAGTGGCGTATTTCGCTCTACACTCTTCAAAAACTTGACACAAAGTGTTCTTTGCAAGTTAAGAATATTTTAATTAAATCCCACAATTCCCAGTAAAATTTAAAACTGACTAAAGTTAAGATTGTTAGCGACATCTGTGGAATCCCCATCAATCACTCGATTGCGCCCACAATGTAGTATTCTGTATCTATCAATTAAACTAAAAATAAAACCGTAACATTACCCCCCTTACAAAAAAAAGGTTATGTTCTTGAAGAGAACTTACCGACCTAATTATATTCTATCTCTCTAACTAACCTGACCCTTAAATATATCAAACTACCCGAAATTTCCTAAAATTATTTGCACTTAATTTACCCGTTATCATAAGTATTAGTATCATCTATCCAGGGTTTTAGATCCTTCGCATGCCAAGTGCCTTTCATATTGCCAAACTCGTCTTTCAATATAAACGTCCACGGAGAAATCTTCTCTTTAATTACAAATGGGCCTACATATTTAGGAGCTAGCTTCGCATTGAAAAATTTACTAGCGTCCGATAATGCGTAATTCTTACGCCACACCCGATCATTCACGTTAAATGTTGCATCCCGTCTGCGCAAATCATAACGTTTTTAACTTTTCTGGAATGACTTCTCTAATCTAGCCCTGACATCTATATAAATCCGTTCTAAAATTTTAGCCCTGAAATTTTCACATTCACCGTTCTCGTTACCCTTACGTTTTTCGTCTTCTTTATAATAACTACCACGCAATATTTGTTCACGCCCAAAATTTAAGAAGTAAGGAGTGCATCTCGTCGTTTCGTGAACACTAGTCCGGAGGGCACAACCTATTTTGTCTATTTCTACATCCCATTTTCTCTGATTTTCTTTAATATAACATGAAATCATATTCTTAACACTACGGACTACTCTTTCCGCGGGGTCAGCTTGAGGATGATAAAATGGCGTAAATCTCATTGTAACTTCGTATTCGTTACATAACTGCTTAATGACCTTACTAGCAAAATTCTTTGCATTATCGCATATGACATATTGTGGTACACCAAATAACAAAAATATTTCATTCTCTAGTATTTTCCTAACCTTGGCAGCTGACGCAGATCTTAAAGGAAAAATACGTGTAAATTTAGTAAAATAATCCGTTACTATTAAAGCGCAAGTATTCCCATTTATACTTCGGGGAAAAGGACCAACAAAATCAAAACAAATCAATTGCCACGGTTTGTTTACTCGCGGGTGCTGCAGCATGAACCCTTGTTTCGCTGATGATGACGGCTTTACTTGTTGACATATTTTACAATTCCGTACATATCTGGTAGTATCGACGTGCATTTTCGGCCAGTAATATCTTTGACAAAGACGATGGAACGTTTTGAATATTCCCGTATGGCCGGCCGTAGGTAAATCATGAAACTGTTTTAATAACGCCAATCGTTGTTCTTTTGGTGGGATAAGCTTCCACGGATATTCGTCATTGACCCTGCTCGGCATTTTACTTTTAATATGTTTATACAACGCATTATTTTCAAATTTGTAAGTTGGGTATTTCAGAGGATCTGTTTGAACTAAGGAAACCATCTTTTGATACCACTTATCCTTGACTTTACTAACATCTACTGTTAGACATTCTACTTGTGGTAATAATCTGGATAGCGCGTCTGGTACAATATTATCCTTCCCTTTTCTGTGTATTATATCAAACTGAAATTGTTGTAAACGCACCGCCCACCTTGCTAATCTCCCAGTTGGATCTTTTAATTTATTCAGCCAAATAAGCGAACTATGGTCAGTTATCACCGTGAATTTAACTCCTTCAAGATATGGCCGTAATTTTTCTATACTCCATATAACCGCTAAACACTCACGTTCAGTAGTACTAAAATTCCTTTCATTTCGCGTCAACGATCTACTCATGAAACAAACTACACGTTCTTCTCCATCGATATTTTGGGTTAATACGGCTCCAATTCCGTATCCGCTCGCGTCACATTGTACTGTAAACGATTTTGTGAAATCTGGACAATTTAAAACTGGTGCCGAGGTTAAACAATTTTTAATAATTCTAAATGTTTCCTCACATTTCTCTGTCCATTCGAACTTTTGGCCTTTTCGTAATAATTTCGTAACTGGAGCAATAATCGTTGAAAAATTCGGTAAAAATCTACGATACCACGAAATCATTCCTAATATACGTCTCAACTCCGTTATATTGGTGGGACTCGGCATATCAATAATTGCTTTAACTTTTTCCGGATCTACATGTAACCCTAATTTGTCTACTACATATCCCAAATATTTTAATTCTTCCCTACAAAATTGACATTTATCTTTACTAAGTGTTAACCCTGCTTCCCTTAACCTATCGAAAATGCAACTAAGGATTTCTAAATGTTTATCAAAAGTGTCGGTAACAATAACAATATCATCTAAATATGCAAAAGCATATGGTTCTAGTTCAGGTCCAATAACCATGTCCATTAATTTTTGCCATGTTGCGCCGCCAGAGTGTAATCCGAAAGGCATACGTTTAAATTGATACAACCCTCTACCGGGTACTGTAAATGCTGTAAATTCACGACTTTCCTTCTTTACTGGAATTTGCCAATAAGCAGATTTTACATCTAAGGTAGATAAATAGTGAGCATTTCTTAATTTGTCTAGGATACTATTCACATACGGCAAAGGGTACGCACACGGTTTAGATACTTGGTTTAATTTTCTAAAGTCAACGCAAAAACGATATGTATCATCTTTCTTCTTCACGAGAAGAATCGGCGATGACCATGCACTTTGCGATTTTTCAATCACTCCCGGTTCTAACATATTATTTAATTCCGAATCTATGTGTTTTTGAACATATGGCGATACCGGATAATACCGTTGTTTGATTGGTGGAACTTCGCAAATTATTTCATGTTCAATCCACGTTGTACAGCCTAATTTATTACCCGTTTCACGAAAGAATTTATCGGTTATTTTATCTAATTCCGCGCGTTGTTCTGGTCTCAAATGATCCTTGCTCTCAATACACTTTCCCTGTAACGACATAAGTTTACTCGGAGATGCAAAATGCCAGTTATCACTAGTTAAATCAGGAACTATTTTCATAATTCTCCAAAAGTCTATCCCGAAAATAAAAGGATGCGTGATTTCCCGTACCGCTATAACCTTTATTAATCGTTCTCTTCCTTGCAGCTTCATAGGAATATAACATGAACCGATACTTTTAATTATTTCGCCATTTCCGACTTTACAAGAAATTTCATTATTATTCGCAAATTTAAAACCCAATGACTTTAATAATTCTAATCCTTCCGCCCCTACAAAGGTATGTGTCGCTCCCGAATCTAATAAACCTAAAACCGTTTTACCTAAAATGTCAACTTGAATATAAGGGCGTTCGTCACCCTTCGCGTGTGCCATAATATAATCTAAAATAATTTTAACCTTCACCGGGTCCTTTCCTTTATTCCGATTCGAGACTGATAACCGGTGTCCTATCGTCCCGATTTCCCGTTTCCCGACTTTAGTTTCGAACAATTTGGACATTTATTTTTCGTAACTCCCTCTTTTCCACAGCCAAAACATTTTATAACTGGTGCTTGTTTGCGACAATAACGAGATATATGTCCAATTTTTCCGCACTTAAAACATTTTCTTGTTTCGGATCGATTATCCTGTGCCGATATTTCATTAACGTTACTACTCGATTCTTGTGCTTCGACATACGCTAAATCCGATTCCATGGTTTCTTTTCTACTTGGAGGTGGTATATAATTATTCATAATCGTTTTCCGCGCTTCCAATTGCTTACAAATCTTTTTTAATTCGCTAATAGTTTTGGGTTCATGTAACCCGATATACGCTTGAAAATATGGAATTAAATTTCTAGATAATATCTTTAATTTAGTATTTTCCGTTAATGGAATTGTTAAACGGTCAAATAAATTCGTCATCATTGCGAAATACATGCCTACAGACTCATTTTCTCCCTGTGTCCTTCGTTTAATTTCCTCATAAAGCTTTTCGTCATAATCAGCGGGTTGAAATTCCTCTTTAAGTAACACTACTAATTCTTCCCAGTTATAAAGAGTTTTCCTAATTGCTCTATACCAGCTTTTAGCTTTTCCCTCAAAAAGATCTAATGCTGAAATAAATAATTGTTGTTTGGTGACCCCCCGCGCGATTCGCGTTTCTTCGACTTGTTCTAAAAATGCATTAAGTGATTGTGATTTATCACCATTAAAGGTTAAATTCCATTTATATACAGGCATCGACTGCGTAAGTTTACTATTTCTACTACTTCTAGAATAATTTTCTACCCTTGAATCCGAATCCGAGCTAACCTCAGAATCAGCATCTGATTTATCATCATCGGCTAGCTGTATAGCGCTTAAATCTACCGGAGCTCCTTTTTCAATTATTGTACTATGTTGAAAGATTTTCTTACATTCTGTTATCTCTGCGGAATGATTAACTAAAGCTAATAACAGTTTGTTCCTACTTGCAATTGCTTCCGCGTCGGTCGCTACCGGTTTTACTCTATTTACTCTTTCAAACGCATACGCTAACTTGCTTTTAATTTTTTTAAACGTATTTGAGGCTTGATCCCCATCAAATTCTTTAATAATTTCCCCTATTTCTTTTTCCGTTTTCGTTAAAGCCGTTATATCCTCCGCAACCGTGTATGGATACCTAGGCCGTTCAATTTTTGTTCCTTTTCGTTCTAATTTCCTAAGTTCCCTCAGAGCTGAACGCATTTTTTCTACCGCTCCTACATCCTCGAAACCTCTAATCTTTAACTCATACTTTAATTCGTCTTGATTCAATCGGTTTACTTCGTAAGTATTGATTATAGTTTTCCTCTCCTCCATTTTAACGTAATTCGAGTCAACAGAAACAAAATTATTACTTTATTATTCACAATCAAAAAAAAATGTTTTTTTTTTTTTTGGGATGCCCCACGTTGGGCGCCAAAATGTTACAATTAAAAGTTAGCCAACGTGACAATGAACTAAATTGTAATAAAAATTTATAACTCGTGCCGCTAACCTCAGTCTCGAGTAAGGGGTGGTTCAAAAAAGTTTATAAATAAGTGATAAAAGAAAAATGTTAGATTTTATTTTTTTTATAAGGGCGCCATGCTATTCAAATTTGGAAAATAAAAGCAATCTTACAGGTATATGAAATCCTGAATAGCAAAGGGATTTTTACTAAATCAAAAAACATAATAATAAACAGGACAAAGGTTGAATGAAATCAAAATCGTACATAAATTTAACTAAATACCAGATTTATTAATTGTTTAAATTATTAATATAAAATGAGGAATTTGAGAAAACTACAAACCAATATATATATATATATATATATATATATATATATATATATATATATATATATATATATATATATATATATTAAGAAAATTAGCCACGCAACAGAGTCTCGCTGAACCAAAAACTGACTCACTTGGGTCAACAACCTATCTACGATTTTAATGGATGTATCCTTAAACTCGCGACCCCAAATAAATATCTTAAAGCACAACGCTGTATGGCTTCACAAAAAAATATAAATATCATATAAAAAAAATAAATCTCTCGATCTCAAATAATCAATAATCAACATCAAAATAAGCAATGTTCATCGCGCATCGACGATTAAAGAATAAGTTCAGACGGGTGTCAAAACGTTCGTCCGAAATGCAGGATCGTACACGAATCATCGACAGGACGAGTTACAAAATGAAACGGGCTCACCAGGATATGTGTTGAATCCTTGTACAGCGTACTCGGCCGCTTACCGCCGCCTCGTTTCCCAAAATTCTCTCAAGCCGGTCCTGTGTTCCATGTCTCTCTGCGCGATTATGCAGCGAATGTCTCGTGCGTTACGGACAGCCTCACCACACGAGCCCAATATATATATAGGTATAAAAAAAAGGCTACACAGAAATATTACACTATATTAGCAATCGAATGACCAACGAAAGAATTCCACACTTACGCATTAAATAACTGCCCTTTTTCCTTTATAAAGATATTGAATATCTAAGTGACAATTTTGAAGGAGATAATCCGTCAGAACGACGCTAAATACCAACTGTATTCTTTTCTTCAATAGAGTGAAAAATAATCCGTTTACTAAAAACGTGCCACGAAAATCACTAATCTCTTTGCAACAATCTCCATGTGCAATAGTATCACAAAGTGGCGTATTTCGCTCTACACTCTTCAAAAACTTGACACAAAGTGTTCTTTGCAAGTTAAGAATATTTTAATTAAATCCCACAATTCCCAGTAAAATTTAAAACTGACTAAAGTTAAGATTGTTAGCGACATCTGTGGAATCCCCATCAATCACTCGATTGCGCCCACAATGTAGTATTCTGTATCTATCAATTAAACTAAAAATAAAACCGTAACACTGATACTAAAAGGTTGTATCATTTTAATTGAGTAATGAGTTCTGAACGATTTTTTTAATAGTTCTAAAAGAAATTTAAACAAGAATAAACAATGGTAAATATAGAAAATTGAAATTCATTTTTCCGACTGATTTTGACAGATACTTGTGTTCTTTCGAATAAATTTATCTGCGTCCACGTGACCTGATCTGATCTAATCCATAGGATTAGTTGGGTCTGATCCAACTTAGCGAAAGAATACGGCTATTAAAGACCCTGACTATGCTCCTGGACGACTCACAAACAAAGTGCGATAATTTCTAATTCCATAATCGAGTCGATGTGACTGTTCATCGGTCCGCTACGGTATCGTATTGCATACAATTTTCGTCTTAAATATAACCTGCTACCAAACGTGGATCTCATATTTCTTTGACAAAACATTTCATGCGTGAAACGCGTCATCAAAATGTGTAACATATACTATGGCTTTATTATCTTTTTTTTTGCCAATTCGCGTCAGCGTTTTCAGGCTTCTTTTCACTGTCGATATCCTACAAATCATCACGTACAAATACGACTTGCAGTTTTGTCTTCCAAAACAAGTAATTGCCACCGTTTAACAGCGGAATATTTAACCTTACACTTTCTTGAGCCATTCTATATAATCACCGCACACAATAAAACAAAAAATCGTAATTTACTGGTTTAGTTTATGCTATAACTGGGCCCCATAACCTGATGAAAAATGTAGTTTATAAATAAGTAATTACGATTAAACCTTATGGCCCGTACTACGATCACGGTTTTAACTAAAACGCTGTTTTAAGAAGTGTCAGATATCATTATTTAATAACAATAATAAATAATATCGAATTTACCAAAATATGATTTAAAAGCAGAACATAGTTTGTATTCAAACAAATATTTTTAAAAAAATCGATCTTCAAACATACGTGCAAAATTAAATGTTGAAATTTGAATTTGACATTTTTTAAAACAGCGTTTTAGTTAAAACCGTGATCGTAGTACGGGCCTATGTGCTTTTTATTCTACAAAAATACACCAAAAATACAAAATGCCAAAGGAGTGGAAAGTGGAAGTGGGTCAGGAGGTTGTTACAATACACAAGAAAGGAGATCCTCGAGAATGCAAAAATTATAGAGGTATAACACTACTTAACAATGCATACAAGATCTTATCAGCAATAACTAAAAAAAAAAAACTAGCAGAATCGGCAAAAAATAAAATAGGGCAATACCAATGTGGACAGTCAACAATAAACGCAATACATACACATACATGCACATTTAATATAATTATTACAGTATCAAACAAACATATTACAGCGCGAAAAATATTGTAGTGAAGTTCGAGTAGTAATCGATGGCAAATGACAGCACGTCAATATTTGAAATTGCGGCAAGCGTTATAGGCCCAGTTGCATAAAACAATGTTAAGTTTAATCACGTTGTTAACTTTGACAAGGCTTATTTTACAATGTATTTTTGATACGTATCCATGGCTACAATGTGATACATGATCAGTTATACAAACAACAAACAAAGTTTTATGCACTGGCCCTTAGTCTCCATGGCACACGTTTCGTATAATCGAGAATTCAATCATCTTGTTATGTAATAGGTATATGAAAATCAGGAAAAAATGTCTTCAATGCTGTTCCTTGTTCCTGTCTCTATAAAAATTATAATTTTGACATCATAACTCAAAATCTGACTGTGATAAGTAGGTAAATGAACAACACCATTCCAAAAAAGTCTGTTGTGGCCAGCACAATACCTTCCGTCAATCCTGTGTATTATGTATAAATTCCATACATAAATTTTCTTGCAAAAGATTCTAAATTTCCAGCAAAATTATTTCATAAAAAAACTATGCAAATTGCACTTGACACTAACATCTTCTTCTTTAGCTTTCCCCATTCGTTAGGGGTCGCTATTTTTTATTTTCTTCTTCCACTCATTTCTGTTTTGCGACGTAGGTCTCATTCACTTCCTTTTCTCTCAAATCTTCCTTCCATCTTATTTTTGGTTTCTTCAACCTTCTATTACTAAGCTATTCATTATTCTTCCAATATATTCTTTATCTCTCCTCATGACATGTTCAAAACAATGTAATCGTCTCTCTAGTATCTTTCTAGAAACTTGTAACACTAGAATTATTTCCTTACCGTATCTTTTCATGTCTTCCCCAACATCTACTTCAACATCGTCATCTCTGCCACATTCATTTACTTTTCATTGATACTGACAACTGTCAATTTGAATTATCTGAATATATTAGCAGTTTCCATAGTTAGCATAGCTGGCCGATTTATAAAATTTAATTTCTTTAAAATTCTTTAACTCTATATCTATTGAATATGAAGTATGAAATGTAATCAAATCGTATAGAGAATAATATATTCCTTAAGTTATAAGAACGTTAAATGTCAATAAATCAAATTTAACTGTTAAATATTCGAATGAGGCTACTTCCGGTTCACCAATTATAACCAAAATCTAATCAGTTGTTCTTCTGGATGTAAACTTGAGGAATACGAAAAAATTATAATTTTTGGAATCGTGGTATTGAAGTTATGCCATCCGAAACTTTTGTCACACACACACAGACACATACATACATACAGACATCATCGTAAAAATGGTAAAATCGTATTATAGGGACGCTAAAACATGCTTATTCACTAAAAACTCATCATTAAATTTTTAGACCAAAGACAATACCTTCCTTACCTAAAGGTGACGGAAGGTAAAAAAAGTAAAATGTGACAGCGAAATAAATCAAAATTCAGTATTCTTTTAAAAGATATGTGCAAAAATAAAAATCAATATAATTAACGGTTTCTCTGATACGTATAATTAACTTCGTCTCTCTGGCGATTCTCAAGATAATATTGTTGAACAAGTTGTAATCTGAGTATTACGAGTACGTAGCTCTCTCTCTCTCAAATTTAATTCATCAGTTTTTATATCAGTTTTACGACCACCTTAAATAGTTTTATTAACGTTAAAAAGTTTATTTATTACAAAAATTCCGAGGAAGTTTTATAAAAATTTCTACAAAATGAATATTACAGATATAAAATTAATTAATTTTTAATTCTTTTTTAATATTTATTATTATCTTATAAATGAATATATATGTAGCCATCACTGAATTTATTATTTCAGCTGCATCTTGTGCATTGGAATACATCTTATAAAACAATGGAAGAAGCTTTGGAACATGAAAACGGCTATTGTATTATTGCTATATTTTTCAAGGTTCGTATCTACTTCTAATTTCTAATCCTTTAATAAATAATACTTTCTGACATAAATTTCTCACAAAGATTCCACAAAACCACAGACAAATATTTTAAAAATGAACTGTATAAAGTACTAATCGTGTAATATTTAACTAATTTAATTTACTTAATAAATAAATTTAAACTTGGGAGATATTTTTGCTTTTACAGCTCGGAGAAGCTCACCCAGAAATTCAGAAAATTGTGGAGCATTTACCCGATATTATGCACAAAGAGGACATGGTTAGCCTACAGGAACCTACCAACCTTGATCTACTTCTACCTAGAAATATGAAATATTGGGCTTACTGGGGATCAATGACAGCCCCTCCTTGTAAAGAATGTGTTATCTGGATTGTTCTTCATGAACCAGTTGAAATTTCAGAAGAACAAGTAAGTGCTGTTTCTGGTTTTAAAATTAATTTTAATGTTAGTTTCAATAGGCCTATAATATTTTTAAACAGTAAATTATAGTAAACTAAAACATTAGATGAGACATTAAGTAGCTACGATTAAATTGCGATAACAGTAAAAGTATTCCATGTTTCAAAGATTTTTTTGTTACAATTACTTCATATTAGAAACTTAAAAATAAAATGTAATCCGGACACTACAGAAAATAGTCATATTGTTATTTATTAGCACAACAACATTTTTATGTTTTCTTTCAATTTTGGGAATAGTTTGCATTTTGCTTTTTCTTATTATTTATTGAATTGAAAATATATGTTCTGCATATATAATTCCAAACTTCCAGGGTTCTCTGATTTAGATGATCAATGATGACAGTTACCTTCTGTTGCATTACTTCCGAAACAAATTGATACATGTTATGAATGGAAGAATACAAATACAGTAAGATTGTTGTAATTGTATATACAATCCAATCTTCACATAAATAATGAACCATTAGAATGGTTTGATAAATTTTGCTGTTTCGGTAGTATCGTAACCACAGACATTTATATAATTAGCATAATAATAACAAAAAATAATAATAAAAATCCAGCATTTCATCTAATGAAAAATATCTGAAACTAACCAGTCTATCAAAACACACTAAACTTAGGACAATAAACGTCCAAACTGTCACCAGAAATACGATTGTTTGAATAACTGTTTTAACTTTACTACTCATTTGTGATATGTAAACTTGAGTACTGTAACATCATTTGGAATCTCAACTATAAAGCTCATCAAGCATTAATTGAATCAATACAAATCAGTTTCTCAAATTAGTACATAAAATTTATCCTGGTCATGACGTCTCACTAGATCTCAACTCAGTATGTTTCGTATGAAAAGTCTTGTGGAACGTCGTGACATTAATTTGGCGTTGCACTTAGCCAATGTTGATGATCCCGAGTGCCTGTCCCTTCTTAATTTCCATACTTCTACAATTGTCTTCAGTAGTGTTGCCATAAGACGAGACGAGACGAGACTTGAAGTCGGTCTTGTCTTGGTCTTGACTAAGTCTCGACTACTTTGTCTTGCACTCAGTCACGTCTTGTGTCGATTGTTTATAATTGCATATAATAGTACATGAAAAGCTAAGAAAATCAGTACAACCGCGATTAAAAATTTCCAAAAAATATTTGAGATATTTATTTTTAAAATTTTCTACAAATATCGCCAACTTGATCTCTTCAAAGAATTAATATGAAAATGAGTGTACATACTGAGCTACGGTATTTATTTACATTTATGCATTTCAAGTAGGTATGTGAATTAAATAATGTTTTTCAATTTTACATTTAGTATGTATTATTCTTGTCGTCAAATAGGTATGGACTGAAGATTTCTGCACTGTTGTCAATTTAGTATGATAATGTTGAAGAAGTAGCAACACCGCAAGAAAAGGGACAGGGTCCGGAGAAAAGAAAAAGTTGAGCATCAGTCCATATTTATTGGACGGCGATTATAGTAATCTAGAATTTTATAAATCGTATATACGTATGTATGTAAAGACTTAGTTTTATGGCAATTTACCAATCTACACAAGTAACAATCTACATACCCCGTGATACGTTTTATTATTTTAACTTCTTGGATCAACAAAAAAATTAATATCTATGAAGTGAATATCCATTTTTTACTTTTTCAAAAAATGTAGATATATTGGAAAATAAACATTTATGAACCAACAATTAGATATTTCTGTGTATTAAAATATACATACTTGTATACAGGATGTTAAAAAGGGTATTTTTTTTAAGAGTATACATATTTTATTATTATTGTTAGTGTAAATAGTTAGTTTGTTGTAAATAAAAATCGAGTCGCTTCCGCAATTTCCCTTCCTAAAATTTCGATTCATTGTCAAAGTCACATACAATACCCTTGCAGACGCTTGACCTTGGTAATAATTCCAGGTCTTGCGGCAACACTAGTCTTCAGATCTACTGCAACCTTTTATTTGCCATTTCCCCGTACTAACCTATTAATATTTTCTCCACTTCATCAAATAAATTTTCTAGTATCGACAACTTCCGTTTGGACTTTTGTATTTGTGTTATAATGCTATCCAGTCATTGGGCTTGTCCTGTTGGATAGTCATCGGGTCAAACCTGCCAACGTCCACGTTTCCTCCATTATTGAAATTGATTTCCTTTACGAATTACAATCTTCATCAATAGGGATGTAATTCCTCACGGTTTAATATCCGCCAAACAGTGCTGTGAGACATGTGTAATTGAGCAGCGATGCGTCTTGTGTTGATTTCAGGATTATCGAGAACAGCATCAATTACATTCTCTTCATCTTCAACGTTATTATTAACACCAATGCCATCATTTTGAACACCTCCCCGTACAGTTGTTGATCCAGTTTCACGTAGACGCTGAAAAATGCGCGCAAATAGGCGATGGGAACGTTGGCGTCTATTTGGATATCTGTCTTGGTATTCTCTGGACGCATAACGGGCATTACCATTACATAATCCATAAATAAAAATCATATCTGCATATTCAGCAGTACAGTAATAATAATATATTTTATTTGTTAAAAGCATGAGAGCTTATACAAATGAGTGGTAGTGGTAACATTTAATTACAAATATTATATATTTATAGTTTATAGTGATATATTATGTATATGATCTTTAGTCTAATGAAGGTATTTAAGAATGATCAAAGTATTAATATTAACCTCTATGTATCATTTACATTTATTCTCCCAATGCAAAAGCACGTAATTTAGTTGCATTTAACATATAAAAGTATACCATGAGTATTTTTTAATATGAAACATGAGATTTGTCATATCCATGGTTACGACTTGACATTTGATTGACAGCAATGTATTTGCCTGTCTCATTTAAAATGAAACATAGGGGATGAATTTGACAGAAGTATTATATTTAAATATTGAGCAGTAATATTCCCGTTAATAAAAAATGGCCCAATAATGTGGGTTCCTATTATGCCAGCCCAAACGTTAACTTTCTCGGGTCGTTGAGTCCTCGTACTACGATACAAATGTAGATTTTCCCTAGACCAATACCGACAATTTTGTGAATTTACCTCGCCATGTAAATAAAAAGTTGCTTCGTTCGTAAAAAGTATATTTTGCAGCAAATCTGAATTGTTATTAACGTTTTCAAACATTCTTTCACAAAAATTTATTCTTTGTCTCGTGTCGTCAATAACTAATTTCTAGTGATTTTGGAAATAGTATGATCTGTAATGCTCCTTTTTAAATAGTCTGTGTCCAGTAGCTTTGCTTACAGCAGTAGCTTACCCAATCTCTCTTAATGTTAATCTCTTCTGATTTTGTATTTGTATATAAGTCAGAATTTCATGTTTTTTCTGCGCATTTAATATTTACAGGATCTATTCCTTCTGTTATGTGCAGGATGGACGCAATCATTTCCTCTAAAGGTATTCACTATTCTTAAAATTGTTGCTGCACTTGGTGTAGGCCTGTCAGGAAATGAAGCGCGGAACAAGTCCGACACTTGCCTTAAACTTGGATTAAAATTCGAATAATACCACGTAATAATCTGCACCTTCTCTTCCACAGTATACAACATTGTATTTCAAATTGGTTTTTTGACACTGACAGAGTAGACAAATGTCAAAATTGTCCCCTATGTTTCATTTTAAATGAGACAGGCAAATACATTGCTGTCAATCGAATCGTAACCATGGATATGACAAATCCCATGTTTCATGTTAAAAAATACTCACGGTATTTTCTTAATTACGTTAATGTCTTTACCAGAGAATAACATTTGAAGGTAGTTGTCTTTGTTAATATTCTGTAGATTTCGGAAGTATTGTTGTCTCACTGGGGATAGTATTGGGCAGGTTGCTATGAAGTGGTACAGGTCATCTTCTTCGTGAGTGTTGCATATTGGGCAGATATTTGATGTACTAAATTTCTGTTCACTTCCATTAATGTACAATACAGTTTCACTTGTGTTCGCCACTCTAATTTGAGAGAACAATCTTATCATTTTATAATTTAGATTGTATATCGTGTTTCGCGTTTTATTGTTAATTTGTAAGTTTTTATACTCGATTGAATATGTGGAATTGTTTATTCTGTCCGTATCTATATTATACAGGTAACACCTGTAAGACTGTATGATGTAGTCCATATTTCTTTTTAGATTGCCCGCACTTTGGTTTGACCACGTATTTTGTAAATTTAATTTATTTAATGTATTTTTTAATACACCGCACCAGTTATATTTAATTAATTGTTCGTTTACGTCAAGTGTTTTAATTTTATTATAACACATTTTCGGGTATTGAGAGTCATTCATTTTTAGAAGTTGTAACCACCAATTAAGTGTTTGTTTTAGTATTTTCACAGCCAGATTATATTCGCCTGTTTCCCTGCGTATTATGTAGTTAGGTGTTGTCTTTGACCAGTTGAATTATTTCTTGAAGAAGTTTGCCTGTACTTTTTCAATTTCCTCTTCGTGTTGTAGTCCCCAGATTTCACTAGCGTATAATGCTGTTGGTATAGTAATGGTATTGTATAATTTTAGACGTGTTTCCCAATTGTCTGTTCTCGATATGATCATAATTCTTCTGATGTTTGCTGAGGCGGCATTTGCTTTGCTTATTCTTTCTTTGCAAGTCTTGTTATGTAATCCTGAAGAAACAAAATTCATTCCCAGGTATATATATTCTTTTACAATTTCGATGTTTTCTCCTTGACATATGTATTTTATTGTTTGTCTTGGTGTCCTCCCTCTGTGGAATAATAAATTTTTTGTTTTGTTTGTATTTATTTTTAGGTCATTGTTTTGTGCGTAACGTTCGAGGGTATTTAGTTTCTGTTGTACTTCTACTTGTGAGTTTGCTAGTATGACTATATCGTCAGCATATAATAGTGTTAATATATCACTTGTGTGGTTCAAAGGTATTCCAAATTGTCCATTTTCTCTCAAGCATTTTTCGAACTCATTTAGGTATAGTGCGAATAATATTGGGCTCAAAGAGTCTCCCTGAAGTACTCCTTTGTTTATTTCAATTTTGTTTGACTGTTGGGTTTTTACGCTGATCTGAATAGTCGCTTGCGAATAAATGTTCTGTATAATTCTTATGAGTTTTGTACTGATTCCAGATTGATACAATTTTGTCCATAGATTTTCTTGGTTTATGCTATCAAAAGCCTTTGACATGTCAACAAATATGGCATACATATTTTTTTTTGTTGTGTATACAAAGTTGTGCCAGACAGTTCAAGGTAAATATGTGATGTATGACAGACCAGTTTTTCCTGAACCCAGCTTGGTTTTCAGCGAGTATTTTCATGTGGTCTACCCAGTTTGAGGTTCTGTTTGATAATATACTTGTGTAGACTTTTATTATCGTATTCAAAAGTGCTATGCCTCGGTAGTTTTCTGGGTTTAGTTTATCACCTTTTTTGTGCAGCATTGTCATTTTTGCATTAGCAAGTGATAGTGGGATTTCTTCATTATTGAACCATGTGTTTATCATATTAGTTATATAGTTAATCCTTTTTCTGGGAGGTATTTCAGAAATTCATTTGTTATTCCATCTGGTCCTGGACTTTTGTCATTTTTCAATGTATTTAGTACTCTTTTTATTTTTAATTTTGTAATCTTTGCATCTTGATAGTGGTGATAAGTGCCCCAGAATTTTGTTGTCGGTATTCTAGTACATGTGAACATATTTGTGTAGTGTTTAGTGAGTTCAGAGATGTCTATTTCGATATTGTTTGTGTCTCTGTTGTTTAGTTGTTTTACTGTTTTCCAGAAAGTTGTTGGGTTTTTTATGTCATGTAGTTGTTTTTTAATTTTTGATTGTATTGGTTTTTACTTTGTTTTATAGCGTTTTTATATTCTTTTTTTATTCTTGTGTATTCTGTTAAACTGTGTTCCGTGTATCCTTTTTTAACGCATATGCGGAGAGCTTTTCTAAGTTCTGTCTTTAGTGTTTTACACTCTGTATTATACCATTGTTTTTGGCGATTCGTATTTTTTTCCATTTATTACCTTTGTCATGTTTAGGTTTGTGCTGCCTTCCATATAGTATTTATCAGTAAGTCGTAAGTTGTTTCGTGTATATTAATTAATTCATTAACTTTTTGTTTATATTTTTCTTGTAGTTCTTCATTCCATTTCAGCTTGATTATTGTGTTGCTGGCCGTGTGTGGTTGTGCAACATGAAATGAGGAAATTTTATTTGTATGGGGAAATGATCTGAGATGTGTATGTTCTTTAGGACTTCAATATCTTGGATTTCATTTAGAGCTGTGTCATTTGCCCAAACAAAGTCTATGGTACTTTTGTTTGTTCAGCTTATGTACGTGAATTCAGATATTTTATCGTTCTCTGATCTTTCATTAAGCACGAAAAATCCCTCTGACTCTAAAGTTTCGATTAGTTGTCTACCCTTACTATTTATTATTGTGTCTTTGTTTTGGCGAATATGGTTGAAGTTTGTGTTATAGAATGTGATTTTTTCACTCTGATTTAGATTCCCTATTCTTGAGTTGAAGTCTCCTGTTAGAATGAGGCTTTTATTTGTGTAGTGCTCATTTAGTTATTTTAGCACGTTTTGCAATTGTTCTATTAATATGTTAAATTCGTATTGTTGAGATAGGTAACAAAATATGAGGATGAAACTTTCCTTGGTATTTTTATGTTTGAAGTTTGTGCAAATCCAGTGTGGCGTAGTTTCAATTATGTTTGCTTGCAGGTTTTTTTTAATTTGTGCTGCGCTCTCCGCTGGGGATGTGGCTTTCCTTTTTTCTGAGCTTATTTGATTTGTGTTCTTTTTTGGTGTTTGTTTTTCTTTTTGTTCGTATTTTTTATTTGGATTTTTAGTACCGCTTTCGTTTTTATCTTTGTCTTCTTCATTATCTTCTTCGTAGTCTGTAGTGATGTTTTCTATATTGCTGGCAGATAGTGATTTTCGTCTAGTTTGAGTTTTATTGCTGTCTATTATGTCTTCGTATTGCTCTTTCATGTTTTCTAGTTCTTGAAGAGTAAAAATGTCGCCATTAACTATTAATTTGTTGTAATTTAGTTTTACCCTGTAGCCGTTTTCTTTCGCTTAGTTTACATGCACCTTAAGTTTTTTTCGTTCTTCAAGAATGTTTTTTGTGAATTCTTCC